>CM035426.1:74404791-75004791 GCA_020310875.1 Ceratopteris richardii
AGGTGCATCAAGCTATTAAGAAATCTTGCAATCATGATTACCCTTGCATCAACACCTACTAGTAGGGACTTCCTACAAGGATAAGAAGAGACTTGCAAGGACAAGAAGATAATTGTGGTTAAATCTTAATGGCCTAGGTGATCAAGCATACTAATAGAGTCTCACTAGGCCGAGCTCACTATAGGCGCTTTGCACACTGGATGATTGCCTTCTATAGAATAACAAGATTAGAGCCTTTGGGCAGAACAAGATATTATCTCTCATTAGGGCCATCTCAAGCCACCTAGATCCAAGGAGGTCTGGTGCCAAAGTTATTAGTGATGCCCGGTGGTCGTTATTGACATTCATAGGTCATGGGTGGTGGCCACAGACTCAAGCAATTTCAAATGCCTAGAGGTGGTCAAGCCAAATAATTAGTCTAAGGTGTCTTAGGGATCCATCATACATATTAAGTGATTTAGAGATTGTTTTCCCAAGTTGGGTTGGAGAGGTATGGTTTCCTGATTGTTAAGGCAAGGGAGTTGCCTGATTAGGGGAGGAGATGGTCGTGTATACTGGTGGTCACCTAGAAGAAGAGTTTGTTCACTGTTTGGTTGTTGAAGTTTGGTGGTAATTGCCATGGCACCCAAAGTATTGGTCATTTGAAGCCTTGAAACGTGAAGCGTTTGTCATCTGAAGCCTTGACACATGAAGTGTTGGTCGCCCAACTTGCCTTAAGTGTTGGTCATTCGACTTGCCTTAAGTGTCCGTTGCCTTTGAATCCTTAGGAGGTTTTGGGCACCCTTGATTCCTTAGCTAGAGTCATCCTTCACACTTGGTTAGAGGTGTCGATCGCCTTTGGGCACTTGGCTTGAGGTTGTAGAGGTGTTATTTGGCCTGTTCATCCAAAAACTTTGTTGCTTTAGGTTCCCTACCATTATAGTCTCTCCATCCTAGATAGAAAAAGAGTGCTGGCTCTATGGTAGCTATGGGTTCAGTTACTGGCATGCATAGATTCTTTCTTGCTCGTGGTCATGTATCCACTCTACACTAGTCGTATCGGATAGATTGTCGAACGGCTGTGTAGACTGCCTCCTGAACTCCCAAGGATTCTGATAGTAGTTGGAGGGAAGTGATGAATTGTGGGTCCACTCCTTTGTCTTCTAACATTTGTTGTATTAGGGCTTGGCCTGATGCAAAGGAGAGTCTGTGCCTCTCTTGCACTACTCTGATTGTGTCGTATAACCTTTGCAACTAGGCTATGCATGCAGGAGCACCTACGAGTTCTAGTACTCCTTGCTGCTCATCTCGATATCTTTCTTCATGCCCTGCCTTGCCTTTTTCATATTTTTCATCGTCTGCATCATCTTCATCCTCTTCTTCATCTGCATCAACAGTGGTAAAAAGTACATGTGATGTTGTTCCTTGCAGTTGAGCTCCTTCCAATCGTTGTTCGTCTTCTGCTTCAAGATTCACTTCCTTTAAAATCTGCTCAAAATCTTCATTGGTAAGATCTTCTAAGGGTGCTCCTCCGGGGAATTCCAGGTCCGCTGGAATAGGCAAAAATATCAGATTGGGGCCTTCAGAGCTTCGTGGTAGTCATAATGTGAATGGCCCAATCCTTCGAGGTGGGGGGTTGACGTCGGGGGTTAGTGTTGCTCCACGGGGTTGAGGACAAGGTACTTGTACAATCCCTCTCATCCTCTTGGAAGGGGATCCAGTTGATGTTCGGCCTTTGAACTTCTGCACTCGGTTCCACATTAGGGCCCTTTGAATAGGAACGTCATAAGCTAAACATCTTTAAATGATTCTTGTCAAAGCGCAACATCCATACAACACTGATTTACATGGCCATCTCTTGTGAGCCAAGTGTATCTTGTCGATGATCCAGTGGGGTAGGTTGATGGTGAGCTTCTGTGTCTATGCAAGGTATAAGCTAAATCAAAGTTTCTTAGGTGGCATGGTGAACCTATCTTGTGCTGAAAATGCAAAATGTTGCATGCACATTCTCAAGTGAACTACGATGTTTGGTGTCATGGCCACCATGTCCTTGAGCTTGGTGAGGCTTCAATTCTTCATGTTATCGGGCACCACAACCTCCTTCTCTGTACGTATATGCATGCCTCTCATGTCTAGGGCCTCTCACACTAAGTTGTTGGATAACTTAAACCTCTTTAGCTAATTTCCCCTTGCTAGAGATGGGAGCACAACTGTGCTTGTACCTTTGGGGTGCTTGCTCGGAGTCAAGGTGTTGATAAGATAGTAGCATCTCATGAAGTAAGGCTTTGGGAGGTGAGCACCAAAATATGCGTCCAATCTAGTTTTTTGCCATACAGAGCATAGTGCTTGTGCATTTTGTAACTTTTCAAATTCCCGCGTAAAGAAGTGATATTTGCCCCACTTGGCCTGCAACTATTTTGGTCTTTCATTTGGTTCTGGCATGATTGGTAAGCTCTCTAGATCAACCACTTGCTGGCTCGTGCCTGCTTGAGAGCTGGTTCTTGCTACGTTAGCCATGATATCATTGGGAGCGTCTCATGAACTTATTTGTTGGAAGAAGAAAATCACATTAGCATTGCATAGGAAACATGATAATACCGTATTCCCTTTACAATACCAACATGTTATTCTTTGGGTTAGAAGTTAGTTGAGTGGGGTATTGTGTGTGTGTGAGTTATAGTTAGGAGCTCAATGATGTCCCTATATGCATACTCGGTTGTGCAATGTAATCAAATGCATCTAAGTCTATGCATAGTGCTTTACATGGTGGGGTCAGGTGGTTTTTCACATAGTTTAACTCTCCAAACTTTATGTGCAAGGTGGTTTCTTTCAGCTGCAATAATCTTCTTATGTTTCTGAACCATATTGTCTTGGATTTGGGACTTTTTGAGTACCCATTTTTTAGTAGTTCTAAGTGTGGTCACATGTATGGAATGTTGGAATGGAGATGTGTGCCCTAAAGTGTGTGATGTGAATGATTGTGAATGGCATTTTAGGCTCGTGAGCTTGTGTGAAACTACTTGGGCATGTAAGTAGGTCTTAGCCACCCAAATTTGTTGTACATTGGGGTCAGCCTCCATTGACCGCTTTGGGACCCAAATAGAAATGGTCCATTTTGGGAAATTCCTGGAATAATCACTCTTTTGTAGTCCTTGTCCAACTAGATGGTTTCCTGCATTGTTGGGAATCCCTCACCAAAGAAGAGGGTTGTTCACCCTTGCATACCCGGATCTGCTTCACATTTTGAGTCCTCTTGTTTCGTGCTCTCTAGTGATTATGAGCATAGACCGTCTGCTTCCTCTACTTCTTGTACTCCTTTGGTTGCTGGGTCTCAATCACTTTTGGAAAAGAAGGGAGTTCCATCAAATCCTTGGCTTCTTTGTTGAGAACATCATCCTTCTGTATCACATAGATTTGGACAAGAACAATACCTTTATCTTTGTACATTCTCTAGTAATATATTCAGTATTGTGTGTTTGTGCTCCAAGCTTCTTCTTCTTCCTTGTGCTGTTCGCGTGCTTCCGTCGACGTCTATCTCCAACAATTGGTATCAGAGCAGGTTGCCGCTTCTTCTAGGGTGCCGTCGACACTCCTCCCTTTGCAGTCTCAAATTCGCATGAAATTTGGTGAGCATACTCAGGGTGTTTCCGAGATCAAAAAAGCTTCGTTGTGTGGTGCCGAAATCGCGATCTGAGCTCGTTTCGGCCTCCAAACGCACTATCGCAGCGCTTGTGCAGGCTATTTCGTCCTTTTGTGCCAAAGGTATATACCAGTTTCTGTTCGCCAGTTAAAGCGTCTCGAAGACTGCTACAGGTCTAGCAGAACTCGTCTTGGTAGTTCCGTTCAACTTTTTGAGATACAGTCAATTTTCTGCATCAAGGTATTTTAGTCACCGGCCATGGCTGAAAGCAGTGTTGTATCCCGTATGTTGGCTGTTGAGGATAAGTTAGATGGTACCAACTACCCATTATGGGCTTATATGATGCGACATGTATTGGTTGCAAAAGGACTGTGGAACATTGTGCAGGGTGTTGAAAGACGTCCTGTTACACCTGTGACTACAGGTACTACAAATACAGGTGCTGGAGGTGCTGGAGCTGATGAAGATGGTGTCGAAGATGATATTGTGCAGATTCCTGTTCGTGCTACTGTTTCTGTTGCACCTACTGTAGAGCAGATTCGTTGGGATGGCAGAGATGCCCATGCACATGCATTGATAGCTTTGTCTGTCAAACGTGCCATTATTCCTCACATACGCTCTTGCAGAACAGCTAGGGATGCTTGGGATACACTTACCACATTGTACCAAGCTAGGAATGAGGCTCGTGTTGCTTATCTCCGAAAACAGTTGGAGAGTGAGCACATGAATGAAGGTGATTCTATGGACAATTTCCTAACGAAGATCAAAGATTTGAAGGAACAGTTGATTTCTGCTGATGAGGTTATACCAGATAGCTCACTTGTGCAGACCGTTCTGAATGGTCTTCCTGATTCATATCAGAGTTTTGCTTCTACTCTTCGGTTGATGATGAAAGGCAATCCAAATGCCTTGTCATTTGAGGAGTTAGTCTCTGTTTTGTTGCAGGAAGATCAGTCCAGGCAGAACAGGTCCATTATGCGTGTTGCAGATCAAGCTTTCCTGGCTAGTCAGAAGGGCAAAGGAAAATGGAGCTCTTCTACTAGTAAGCAGAAATCTGCAAATGCTGCACATTCAAAGAACCAAGACAAAGATGAGAAAAAAATCAGAAAAGTAGAAATTGTTTTGTAAGTACTGTAAAGGCAATGATCATATCATAAAGAACTGTCCAAAACTGGCTGCTAAAGAGGCAAAGAAGAAAGAGGCTGGAATGGTTGTTGTAGAGGCCTCTACACCAAAAACAGAGTCTGCAAATCTTGTGGAGGAAGAAGAATGGGCGTTTACTACTGTCTGCAGTTTTGACCCATCTTCTCATGATCAATGCATGTATGCAGTAGACTCAGATGTTTGGTACTTTGACAGTGGGGCGACCAAACATATTACCTCGCAACGCAGTTTCTTCTCTTCACTCGAGCCTGCCCCTATAGGGAATACTCTCACATGCGCCAATAACTCCTCTTATCCTATTATGGGAGTTGGTAAGATCATTCTGACTACTGCTGATGGTAGTTCTTTCACTTTGTCAGATGCTTTATTTGTGCCAGGGATCAAAAAGAATCTGTTATCAGTTTCTGCATTAGCCAAGATTGGCTTGGTTGTGAAATTCGTTGATGACAGGTGTACAGTCCATGATCTCTCAAATGGCGATGTGATTATTGCTTCTGGCATTTTATGTCGTGGGCTGTATAAGCTCATAGACTATGAAAGATCTGTGAATGATTCGGCATGTGCAGTTCATGATTCTCAGGCTATGTCAGATGCAAAGCTTTGGCATGCACGCTTTGGTCATGTGAATTTTGCTAGTTTGTTACGCCTGCAAAAATCTGAAATGGTGTTCTCTTTGCCCAAACTTGAGGCACCTGGAAAACATGTTTGTGAAGGCTGTACTTTGGGCGAAATGCAGTGTTCTTCCTTTCCAAAAGATGGTTCAGTTCGGGCTACGCAGAAATTGCAGCTTGTACATAGTGATGTCTGTGGTCCTATGCAGACACCCTCTTTTGGAAATTACCTTTACTTCGTGACTTTCATTGATGATTTTTCCAGGCATGCATGGGTATATCCACTCAAAGCAAAGTTCGAAGTGTTCATGTGCTTCAAACAGTGTTTGGTTTTGGTTGAAAATCTGTCAGCATGTAAAATGGGCACCCTCCGTTCTGATCGAGGGGGGGAATATATGTCTTCAGATTTTAATGCATTTCTGGCTGAACCTGGGATAAAACACTAGTGTACAGGGCCGTATACACCTCAATAGAATGGAGTTGCTGAACGAAAGAACAGGTCTCTCATGGAGATGGCGAGGTGTATGGTCAAGAGTCAGGCTTTACCTCAGAGTTTCTGGCTTGAGGCTGTCATGTGTGCAGCATATGTACTGAACAGGTGTCCCACTAAAGCGTTGCAGTCTATCACTCCATATGAGGCTTGGCATGACCGCAAGCCATCTGTTGCTCATCTGCGTGTTTTTGGTTGTTTGGCATATGCATTAGTGCCTGCACAACATCGTAGAAAATTGGATGATAAGGCAGTAAAATGTATTTTTGTTGGATACAGTTCTGAAAGTAAAGGCTATCGTCTGTATCATCCACAGACTAAACACATTCTGGTTAGCGGTGATGTTGTCTTTGTGGAAGATGCTATTCAGCCATTGCTTTCATGTACTAAGGAGACATCTGTTAGCTCCAAAGACATGTATGATACTTTGATGCCTCTTTTTACAGGTGGACAGTCTAGTGCTGGTCCTAATGAGGCAACTTCTAAGCCTTTGCAGGTTTCATATGATGATGCAGATCATTCCATTTCTGATGCAGATTTACATGATGCACTTGCTGATGAGAGAGCTGATATTGAGCAGGCAAAAACTATGCCAAAATGGCTGGTGCAGACTTTGCGTGACAGCAAATTAGATGCACCTTTGTCATATCGTACTCGTTTAGGCTCTCATAGTGCCTCCTTTGCATTAGATTGCTATGCTATGGTTGCATCTAGTCTTTGTGATGAGAATGAGCCTGTTTCTTTTGATGAAGCACAAAATTCAGAAAATTGGATGGCTGCTATGCAATCTGAATATGATGCTATAATGAAGAATGGTACATGGTCTTTATGTGACTTGCCTCTTGGCAAGAAGGCCATTGGCACTAAGTGGGTATACAAGCTGAAGCGTAAACTTGATGGTACAGTTGACAGGTATAAGGCTAGGCTTGTTGCAAAGGGTTATGTGTAGGAAAGAGGCATTGATTTTGATGAGACCTTTGCACCTACATGCCGTATGACTACTGTTCGGAGCATTTGTGCACTTGCAGCCCATCATGGTTGGAATGTACATCAGTTGGACATTAAAACAACATTTCTGAATGGTGACTTGCATGAAGAAGTGTATGTTTTTCAGCCCCGTGGCTTTGTGCAGAAAGGGCATGAAAACCAGGTGTGCAGGTTAAAGAAGGCGTTATATGGTTTAAAGCAAGCACCACGTGCTTGGTATGAGAAGATACATGCCTATCTGGTTGCACATGGTTTTGTGAACAGTCCAACTGGAAGCACCTTATATGTTAAGCGTGCTAATGATGTGCTTCTGATCATTGTTGTCTATGTTGATGACATGTTGCTCACTGGTCCTATTGAGAAGCATATTGCTGATTTCAAGGCTGATTTGCATGCCTCATTTGAGATGTCTGATTTGGGGCATTTGCATCACTATTTGGGCATTCAATTTATGCAAGTTGATGGTGGAATGGCTTTGTGTCAAACACGATTGAGTCTTCATGATGCTGGAGATGCATTTGATGCTGTTCTCTATCAGCAGGCTATTGGATGCTTGATTTACTTATGCATTACTCGGCCAGATATTCAGTTTGCTGTCTCAGAGATGAGCAGGTTTATGCATTGCCCAGGAGTCACGCATTGGAAGGCAGTTAAGCGCATCTTTTGCTACTTGAGTGGTACTCGGCTACTTGGGTTGTTTTATCCCAAGGGGGGATCACTACTGCCAGATTTGCATGCTTTTTCTGACTCACATTGGGCTGGTTGCTATGACACTCGTGTGTCCACCAGTGGTTTTTGCTTCATGCTTGGTAGCTCATGTATATCTTGGTTGAGCAAGAAGCAGCCTACTGTGGCCACTTCCAGTTGTGAGGCTAAGTATAGGGCAGCTTTCACAGCGGCTGTTGAGTGTGTGTGGCTCAGACGCCTTATGGTTGATTTGGGTGTTGGCCAGTCTTCTTCCACCACCATCTTCACTGACAGTCAGAGCGCATTGGCAGTTGCGAGGAACCCTGTGTTCCATGCTCGCACTAAGCACATTGATCACCTTCCTTTTGTGGAGTGATTTCCACATAGCTTGGCACTTCCTTATACATGAGTGCCAACTCCTTGTTCACCGCATCACTCCCAGGGGGGATTTGTTGATATATTTAGGTAGTGATGTGTGTGAACACACTAGGACCGCCGGGGCACTTTTTTCCCTCTTTAGGAGGTTTTTTTCCCCCGACTTGTATATACGCCTATTGCCCTAATGGGCTACTTATCTTTGTACATTCTCTAGTAATATATTCAGTATTGTGTGTTTGTGCTCCAAGCTTCTTCTTCTTCCTTGTGCTGTTCGCGTGCTTCCGCAGACGTCTATCTCCAACACTTACTAATCGGCCAGTGTTGCATGGTTTATTCACTAGATATAGCAATGCTTGATGGTCTATAAAAAATTTAAACTTGTTTGCAAGAAAATAGTGTCTAAACTTTTTAACTGCATATACCATGCCTAATCCTTCCCTCTCGATAGTGGTATAATTTCTTTCAGCTGCATTCAATTGTCTACTCGCATAGGCAATGCAAAGATCCATATTACATTCACCAGTAGGTTGTGTCAACACACACCCAATAGCATAATTGGATGCATCTACATGAACATGAAAGGGTTTGTTCCAATCTGGTGTAGTCAAGATTGGTGCTGAACACAATCCTCTCTTAAGCTCATTGAAGGAGTTCTCACATTCATCCTTCCACTCAAAGTTAGTCAAGAGGGAGTAGAGAGGCTTTGCAATTATTGCATACATGTGAATGAAGTGTCGATAATATCCACAATGCCCCATGAAGGCTTGTACTTCTTTGATATTCTTTGGCCTAGGTAGCTCTACAATAGCTCACACTTTCTCTTCATCTGTGGATATGCCATTCTTTGACACTATGTTTCCTAAAATCTTGCCTTGCCTAACCATGAAAAGACACTTTTCTGGGTTCAGGCAAACTTGATATTCTCTACATTTGTCAAAGATAGCTCTCAGTTGGGGAATATTTGTTTGTCTAATATTGGAATGAGCATAGAGATCATCAATATAGACTTCCAAGTTCTTCCTCAGGAACTCTTTGAACACATGGCACATCAGCCTTTGAAAGGTAGCTGACGCATTGGTAAGACCAAATGGCATTACTCGAAAGGCGAATATGCCCCACTCTGTAGCAAAAGCCGTCTTATGTTGATCTTCTGGAACGATGGCCACTTGATTGTAGCCCAGAAACCCATCAAGGAAGTTGTATAATTCCTTGACTGCTACCCTCTCTAGTAGATGCTCAGTGATAGGATGCGGATTACTATCTCTAATTGCGGTTGCATTAACCTTCTTCAAGTTAATGCAAACACGTAACTTTCCATTCTTCTTGGGAACCACTATGATGGGGGATACCCATTTAGTGTGCTCAATTTCATAGATAAATCCAGCTTCTACCAATCTATCTCTCTTCCTTGATCTTGGCAACATAGTAATCATTATATGTGTATGGCTTCTGCTTAGAGGGTTTGGCATCTGAGGTCATGGGGATCATATGTGAGCATATGTCCGGGTTCAAACCTTTTAAGTCTTTGTAACTCCAAGCAAAAACATCTCTATATTCTCCTAGCAAGGCTACCAATTCTTGTTCCTCTTCCTCAGTGAGGTCATGTCCTATGTATGTGCATTCTTCTTCTCCTTATTCTATGGTTACAATGATTTTCTTAGTTTTCTCTTTGTTATCATAGGCCTCTCTTGCTTGTGCATCATGTTTAGGCATTCTTATCATGACTCTCCTTTCTTCTATCTCATACTTCTTAAAGTTTTTAGGCACATCAAACAAAGATTCTTCCTCCTTTGGTGTGACTTCTCTCTTCTTCCTCTTCTTGCCTTCATTCTTAGTGGTTACGTGTGTGGCTAATCTCACATCATTCGTAAGTTCTTTATGTCTTTGAGTTTGAGCCTCTACTTTGTAGAAATATTCCTCTTCTGATGTAAAGGGAGGGTCCATAATGATTGATTCTAGATCACAGTCACTTGCTTCCTCAAGTACATCAGTGCTCGGTTCACACTCGTCAATAACTGAATGACACATAAGTGTTTCTATAGTGAAGAATAAAATGTCATAGTCATGCTCATCATAGTGTGGTGTCCATTGCTCTTTGTTGATGACTACATCCATTGTCGCTAGAATTTCTGCCCAACCATGAGGTTCAAATTCTTTGTCTGGAAATACTACAGGTGCATAGGCTTGGCCTTGAATTGATCTATGAGTTTCCTTAGCGCCTACCTCTCTGGCTTTTTCTCTCTTCTCTTCTTCTACTGCTAATTTGCACATCCATAAGTGGGTGTCTTCATGCATCCATGAGGATCCTGATCCTATGGCTTGCATTGACTCCGTATCATCTATGGCTCTATGGATGGGATTCCACTATATGGGGGGTACATCTCTATGAGAGGAATCCTTGAGATTGACTTTCGTTGTAACACCTAAGTGTTGCAAATACAAGGAATTGGTTCCCCAATCCTGTACTACTTGCAATTGTCTCATAAACGATCTATGAGATTCTACTTGGGAATGGGGTTTAGCTATTTTTGTCACTTTATTGGCTACATGTTTCCACAATTCTGGCTTAACCTTGAGTAGCTCTTCTAAAGTGAGGTTGCACTGCATTTTAGTGTTCTTCACTACCTCCATGTTCCTAGGTATGAATGGGTCTTCGTTTCTTATCATGACCATGGGTGCTCTCATACAAGTAGACTTTGCTTCCCATGGGCCTATGAAATGGGGTAGTTCCTGCAAGGAATTAGACTCGAAGTCTAATCTCTCACTAGATTGGGCATTCTCCTACTCTCCATAGATGAAAGGAATGTCTAGTGGGAATTGGTCATGTAAGTCATCCACAAGTGCAATGGGAGGAGGATTTTCACTTTCTTTAGCCCATTTCTCTTATTGAATCTCTCTTAGAAATTTTGGGGAATCGATTCATTGAAGATGTGTTCGGTTCTGTGGAATTAGACACATAAGCTTCATGGGGAGGAAGGATTATCCTTTCACTTGCCTTATCCTTTCCCTAGGAGGTGGCTTCCTTTCCAGATTTTCAAATTAGGCTCTCCAATCTTTCTAACAGTCCATCAAAATGAAATTGTGTCTTAATTGAACTAGAGTAGTTGAAAAGGCGACTGGTTTCAAACATGGTTTGAGCCATTCTACCATCTTAGCACAAAGCTTTGTTCTCTCTATCTCTAGATCAGCTCTAGGGTAACATTTTTCATGATTTGTCACATTTGGCCCTTCTTGGATTCTGGCTTGATATGCTTTAAGCATCATGTCTAGGTCCTCAGGAGTGGGATCTGCTAAGACTAATCCTACTCTTGGTGGTGGGTGGGTTACATGTGGTGGATTAGAAGGTGATAGGGATGGTGATGGTGGTGGTGTGTGAGAGTGCATTTGAGAGGCAATTTTGACTATCTTGGCTTTCGTTTCTCTTAAGCTTTCCTCAAGTTCACTCATTTTCTTAGACCATTGCCTTTTCATTCTCTCTCGGCTATCTTTCCAAGATCTCATCCTTTTCTTTGTTATACTCTCGGTCTCACTAACCTTTTACTTTTTTTCCTGACCTAAGCCTTGGTTTTGTTGTTATGCCTGAGCTCTCATGACCACTTGCACTGGGGCAATGGGAGTTACACTTCCTATAGAGTCTACTATTAACCCAATCACATTAATGGGAGTGATCTTCGTCATATTGTGTGGGTTCTTTGGGCAGTCTCGTAAGAGGTGCTCTTTCCCACAATCATGACAAAACCCTTGAATTGTCACTAATTGGGGTTGTTTCATAGCAGGTAAAGGACAATCACGAATGAAGTGATCTCCTTGGCATCTGTAACATGGCCCTCTAGGTGCTTGGGGTCTCATCTGTCTAGGTTGAGGCCTAGAATTACGATTTGCATACATGACATTGGCATACTCAGACTCTCCACTAGACTCACTAGGGTCTTCGTAATAGTAAATTTCATTTTGCTCATGTGACTGCATATAGTAAGCTTGTGGGCTATCCATATGAGTAGAGTCAAAATTATGATCATTTGGGTCACTTTCTAAAAGCAATGATGTTATTGGCACTAAGGCTTTATTTAGATTTTATTTAGCAGCTGCATACTTCACTGGGATCACATTGGCTGGAGTTGGAGGTTGCTGAGCTAACACAGGTTGAGGCCTTTATTGGGCCTAGTAGGTTTGCTGATAGGGTTGTTGTGGCCTACCATACTAATGTGGGTACTGATTCTGATATCTCCCTTGTTGTGGATATGGCTGTGGATAATTTTGTCTAACAACTTTCTTGTTATAAGGGCAATCTTGTGCGGTGTGGTTAGTGTACCTCCTTTCTATGGTGCAGTATTGGCTGTTCAGGTTTGCTTGGGGTTGAGCCATAATTGGACACACGCTAGCCATGTGGTCTCCTCCACAAGTGTAGCATCTTTTCACTGGGGCAAATCTAGGTATTTGTTTGCTAGAGACTCCTAGTTTCTGAGCTACCTTCTCTTCCAATTCCTAAATAGATGTGGATTGTTTGGAGGTGAGGCTAGTAGAGCTATCTGAATCTTTATAGATTTTTGAAAGCTCTAATTCCTCCCCTAGATTATCTTCAATATCTATGCACATACGTACACACTCTTCTATGGTTCTAGGGTCCTTCAATTATACATAAGATCTCAATTTGGTACATAACAATCCATCTAAGAATAAAGCCACTTGTTTGGCTAGAGTGGGTAACTCTTGAACAAGGCATCTCTCTAGATATTGCCTAAATATTTATGCTACAAGTCTCACTATTTTTTGAGGTGTCTGTTTGAAGCTATGGATCAGTGAGGAGGTGTTGTGTCTGATGCCACTCTTAGAAAATTCTGTAATGAAAGCTTCTAGTAACTGGTCTATATTCCTCAATTGCCTCTCATATAGTGGTTGAAACCAAGTCAAGGCAGTATTCTTGAGTGTTAGACCAAAAGCATTGTATTGCATGAGCATGTCATCAACTTGTTCAACCTTCCATACTTGCCTAAATTGTACCACATGATCATAAGGTTCTCCTGTACCATCGAAATAATTCTTCATAGATTTGACCAATTGTGTAGGCCTTAAGGTCCTCATGTGTTCTCTAGACCCTTGGCAAAGGGAATTTGTCTGCATTTCTTTGATTCTTTCGGTCTCTAGGTCTCTCATATTCCATTCTATCCATCTCAGTTCTCGTTCATTCTCTTCCTATTGGGTTAGCAAAGCTTACATCGGGTCTATCTCTACTCATATCCCTTTGAGTTCCATGAGCTTGAGATGTTCCAACTCCTTGATGATCATAAGAGACATCGGATCTTGGTTGGGGAAAAATAAATTCACCCTTCCAAGCGTAGGCATGCCTAGCATGCTCTGAGACCACAAAGACTCTCTCTGAAGTATTGTCTAAATAGGTCACTTTGCCTAGGTATTAGCACTCAAGTGCAAGAACATGTCAAAGAAGTGGACACACAAGAAGAAGGAGCAAGTAGGAGCTCTAAGAAGTACACATCAAATTTGCAGAAGGAATCCCTATAGTGATTTTCATCACTAAAATCCATTGTATATACCATTTCATATTTTTGTAACTCGATTTTGTTCAACCTAAGGAGTCCTCGAGCTTGAAACTATTAGAAGTATCATCCTACCAATTTTCATAATTTTTAGACTCTGTTTGAGCCCTCAAATAAGCCCTTGAACCTAATTTTTAACTCGGCCAGACATTAGGTCTGGACAAGGCCAAAACTAGTAAAAAAAACTATAAAAAGAGCTAGAGAGCTCATTTTTGGGGTTAGCTTGTTGTAGATTTGAGCTTTTGTATGAGAAATATTTTGTAATCGAAGCTTTCCATTGTTCCTCTCTTTGCTCTTACCATGTGCATGTGTGTGTATGTGTGTGCATGCTTGTGTGCTTTCACTCATGCACTTGTGCCTTCACTCGGTCATGGTCTTCATACCAATCCTCACGTCTCTACGGATTGACAAGTAAAGGAGGTGGTACTCATGCTTTAGCTACACCAAATTTTGGTGCCGTTGCTAGGGACTCTTTAAATTTATACATGGTGAGTGCTCCCACTTCATTAGGCTGGTCAAGTTTACACCTCCAGAAAGCCTCATCCATCTCTCGGTTTAGGAGTAGATCTATGCTGTTGTTGTTCTGGGGAATCCACTCCAGAGTGATTATTCTAGTCAAGACGGATTTGCCTTGAGGGGTTTTGGGCTCCCTTCCTTAGTTCCCTTCCTCTATGTCACCTACTTCAGCCTCTACGATCACGTTGCCAAACTCATCTGTCCTATCTAGGTGGGTGGTGACCACATACATTGCCTTTACCTATGTATGCACCATTTTCAAACTTGACTACTGGATGTTCTAGGCCAATGGATTGATTTGGATTTTTAATCTGGACAACATATCTTCTTAGGCTGTCCTCATAGATGCGAGCACCTAGATGGTTGGTCCTCATATATTCCAATTGAGTCTTGTAAGGTCCTTCTTGCTTTTCTAGGTACAACACTCCTAAGCTACCTATGGGTCTCTCCATGTTATACGACATCTCAAAATCACTTGTTTTTGAGCTTAGAGCATATGGGTAGTCACTCAATTGTTAGGCCCAAAGACCTAGCTGTATGATTGACACTAGCTTTAAAAGATATGAGGCTTTATCTATCTCATCCTAAATATCTTCCTGACCTAAGGTTCATAAGCCGTGGCTAATATCCCAATTTTTCCCAGTACAACCTCATTACAGAGTTCTTTTGTATTAGTTCCTTGTTCTTTTTAATTTCCTTAGGATGTCACTTCTTGTCCAACCAATTTTTGTCGCAAGAAACGCTTGAGTTTTATCATACTTGATTCTAATCGCTTAATTTAAATTCTTTTACTTTAGGTTTTTTTGCAAATGTAGCCTATTTATGTTTGCACTTGAGTAATTAGGTTCTAGAACTTGATCATGCTTAACGTCACCCTATTTAATCAAAATCTCTATCCATACTTAGCCTAAGCTAGGAATTGACAGAGGGGGTTGAGAATGATCCAACCTTAAGTTTCACATCCCTTGTTCTTGAGTGCTCAAGAATGCAATTCTCAAGCTTGCAGTATGCTCGTGCTCTGGATGCCCTTTAGTGCTCTCGATGAACTTGTAAAAGTCCCAAAGTTAGATCAAGATTTCAATTTAATGACTTAATAGACCATGTCCATTCATGTAATATAAAGACCCAATTTTGATTTGCTTTTGTGAAAATTCCCTTAGAGATCCCTCAACTTCTCACCCCTATGGAAGGTGAACTTCAAAATACCATAACTATACCTGCACATATTAGTTTTAACAAAACCAATGATGTTTGTGTGGGATTCAAAACAAGCTTTTCAACAAGCCCAAGATCACTAGAAACAGAGTTTGTATAAAGAAGTTATGATAGTTCAAGGTTTTGGGGTTAAAGTAGGGTTAAAACAGGCTAACATGCAAACATGATCTTTCAAATTACTTCTATAGAGGCCCCACAAGGCTCTAATGGCTTGAATTTTATGCTCCAAATTGGCCAAAAATTGAAAAATAAAAAACCCTAAAATTTGGCCAAAATTGACAATCAATCACAATGGATAGAGCTATCCTTGTGGCCTATAAATTGCGATGGACAGAGTCAATCATGATTGATGGGTGTCAATCGCGATGGATAGGGGTGTCCATCGCAATGGATGCTGTTAATCGTGATGGACATAATTTCTCGGGTTTCCTAATTTATATTGTGTCAATTGTGGCCCATCAGCCGCGATGGATAGCTTTTTCACCGATTTTGGGTGTCAATCATGATTTTTTTGTCGATCGTGATGGATAGGCAGTCCGTCGTGGGGCCATCAATTGTGCTGGATTGATTTTTCAAGATTTTTGCATTGCCTTCTGCCAATTGGGCCTCTATGCGTCGTGATGGACAAGAAATTCACCGTGTGAGTGTCAATCGTGATTTTTCAGTCAATCGCGATGGACACGTGTCCATCACGATGGACATTGTCAGTCGCAATGGAAAGAAATTTTGAAAATTTCTTAGAAATTTTTATGGATTTGTGATGTGCAAGGTCCCTAGATTGTGTTTGTGCACTTAGTTTTACCAAAATGTTGAATTTTCTATCAATCGTGATTGACAGAGCTCAACGCCCCGGGACCTATGCAGACATTTTTTATATCTGCACAAGCTGCTGGAGACGATGATGTGGCCAAAACCTATAAGAAACACTCAAAGCACACCAAAACAGTAAGCACAATAGCTCTCTCTCGCTCTCTCTCATAAGTGAAATGAGGGGAATGAGGTGGGGAAGGTGATATGACCAAAAAACTGAAGGTTTAACGAAGGTGGAGATGGAGGTGGGAGATGGTGAGGATGATGATGATGAAGAAAATAGAGAAAAGTAAAAAAACAAACCTATGACTCCAATGTCACAACTCTACGTCTTACCATCACATGCTCATCCTTGAAGCTCTCTTCCTGACAACGGTGCCAAATTTGGTGTCACTCTAGCACAATGGCAAGTACCAATGTGAGGAGATCCACCTCATATTGTCAATTCGTGGAGATGTGAGGACTAATATGACGACTATGAGCATGTGATGGCACAAGTGCGTGAGTGAGAAGCAGACAAGCATGCACATACACACACACATAGGGCAAGAACAAAGAGAGGAACAATGGAGTTCTTTGTATTACTCAAAAAGTCTCGTACAATAGCTCAAAACTCTAACAAACTAACCTCAAAAATGAGCTCTCTAGCTCTTTTTATAGTTTTCTATTGCTTTTGGCCCTGTCCAGACCTAGTGTCCATCTTAGTTAAAAATTAGGTTCCAGGGCTTATTTGAGGGCTCAAACGGAGTCTAAAAATTATGAAAATTGATATGTGGCTACTTCTAATAGTCCTCAATCTCAAACTCCTTGGCTTGCACAAAATGGAGTAGGGATAATTGAAAATGGTATTTACAATGGTGTGAAGTGACTAAAATTACTATTTGGGAAATATTTCTTCATGAAGAAGTATATGGCCTACTTGCGGGATCTATGTTGACTGCTTTGCCTACTTAATCCTTGTCTTTGCTTTGAGTCCCTTCATTGACTTCCCTGTCTCGTAAGGCCTTGACCTCCTTGACTACTGCCAACAAAAAGGCATAATACATGATAAATTATATGAGTTAAGTGCCTTGATGACTATAGAAGATAAAGATGTAAGTAGGTTATGACATCAATGATCTGGGCATCTCCAATTTATAGTTTTCAAGGAGATGCAAAGAAAAGGGATGGTCACTTATTTTCCTGCATTGTTAGAGCATGATGGGCAAGCAACAAAGAAAGGCTTTTCCACCAAAGACCAACAATCAAGCTGAGGCTCCTCTAGAGTTGGTAGATGCTAATCTCTGAGGTAAAGTGTCTACACCTACTTTAGGAGGATCTATCTACTTTTTCTTGTTATGCATTCAAGAGAAGGCTAATACTTTTGAAAAATTTAAAATGTGGCATAAGTATGTAAAGAATGAGGCATGAAATTGAAGAAATTCAAAACATATAGAGGAGGAGAATTCTTATCAACAGAATTCAATAAGTACTATAAGGAGCATGTTGTAAAAAGCCAACTAAGCACAACTCATACATCTCATCAAATTGGCATTGTTGAGAAAAGGAACATGAGAGTAGTAGAAATGGCTCAGTATATGTTAAAGGCTCAAGACATGCCTAACTCATTCTAGCCAATAGTCGTCAATACAACAATTTACATCCTCAATTGAAGCTACACAAAAGCACTAAAGGGGATGACTCCTCAAAAAGCATATTCTTGTAAAAAGCCTTTAGTTTTGGATTTCAAAATGTTTGGTTTTTTTTGTTATGCACATATTCTTGATTCAAGAGTTCAAAGCTGGATTCAAAAAGCAAAAAGTGTGTCTTGCTAGGATATAGTGAAGATTCTAAAGCATACAAGTTGTGGGATCCTAAGGCAAGGAATATTTTTATTATCCGAGATGTGGTGTTTGATGAAGACCACACTTAGTAGAAGATAAATGTAAATATACTATCTCATTAAGTTGAAAAATATCTCACCTTGTGCCTATCAATAGGTAGATTATAGATGAGGAGTAGGAAACATTTGATAATGAAATTTGCCCAATAAAAAGCCAACAAGTTGTAGTTGCATAGCATAAGCCACTAGCAGATTGGGCACAACAACTCTTTGATGATCACAATCCACACTTAGATGTACCAAAATCATCCTCGTATGGATTATGTATCAAAGAATTTACAAGAGAAAACAAGAATCTCAAAACACATTGTTAACATGAATTTAATTGTAGATATTATGGGCTTGAAAAAGGAATCTACCACCACTGAAGAAGCCCTTGATGATCTAGGTTGAAGAGTAGAAATGTAGTCTGAGTATGATAATATTATACTTAGAAATGATACCTAGGAGTTAGTTCACTTGCCACCAAAGAAGAAGGTAAACTAAATGGATTTGCAAAGCTAAGTATAAAGGAGGTGGCACAATAAAAACGTATTAAGGAAAGATTAGTTGCATACGGTTTTTCACAAATTGAAGGTTTTGATGTTCAAGAAACCTTTGCACCAACAACACACATGAAAACTATTCAGATGGTACTTGTAGTAGTTGCACGAAAGGTCTCACCTATTTTCCAGATGGATGCCAAAGCTACTTTTTTGAATGCTCACCTCAAGGAGCAGGTATATGTATCTCAATCACCAGGTTTTGAGGTGTCCAATTCAAAAAATAAGGTTTGCAAGTTGAAGAAAGCTTTGTATGGCCTTAAGCAAGCACCATGGGCTTGGGACCAATGGATATATAGCTTTTTCAAATATATGGCTTTTGAAAGAAGTACTTCTAATGCTAAGACATATGTAATGAAAAGGATAGCAAGATAGTTATTTTTGTATCCTCTTTGGCTCCCCTTGTGTCGAAACTCTCCTTTACCTCCTACATCATTCTATTGTTGACCTTGATCTAGGTTACTATTTCCTCTTCCACTTCTAAAGCCTCTACCTCGACCTCTTTCTCTGCAAGATTAGAATATCTATTCAGAATGAGCTTTTCATTGGGAGTTTGAGTCTTCACCAAGGTTCTTTTCTTCAATTATCAACATGGACATAAGATCAATAAAATGTGGAATATTCTTTATGTTTTGAATAGAAGTTCTTAATTGCTTATTTGTGGTTCCTAAACCACGAAGGAACACTTCCACCATATCATCAACATAATCCATGTTGACACCAATATATGCAAGTGAATCATATATGATTTTGATTTTTAGGGTGTAGTCACTTATTGATATGTTCTTTTTCTCTAGTGTATGCAGCTCATTCTTGAGTTGCAATTTAAGCGCCTTTTTATTGGTCTCATACAATGTGGCCAAACTATTTTGAGCCTCTTCTAGAGTTTTGGCATCTTGTATGTGCCCAATCATGCTATCCTATATGCTAACAAACAACCAATACATTACCTTCTATACTCCTTGATTCCACTCTTCATATGCTCTTAATTGGTCCACAGTCTGATTCCTCTCTAGTAAATGTAGAGCGCTTTCATTTTGTCCTTTGATGTACTTGCAGTAGCCTTTTCCCATCAAGAAATTTTCCATTCTAAATCTCCAAGCATGAAAGTTAATTCTGTCCAACTTATCGCTCATAAGTTGTCTCATTCCATCAACATTTGCCATTACTATAAGAATTCATAATATTACAAAAACATTAAAAGTAGTACCTCTACTTAAAAATTATAATACTATGACTTGACAATTTGATAAAAAAAAAACACATTTTTCATGCAACAATACACATAATCACTTGAAATTAAATTTTGGATATATTTAAGAGATGTTGAATAAAACACAAGTTATATATTCGAAAACTAGCTTGTATTTTGTGGACCCCACCTATGGGCTCAAAATGTGTTGGTGCAAAGTCCAAGCCCACACATTTGGCTTGAAGTTCACAAACACATGAAGGTCCATGGAAACCATTGCTAGGAGGACTTTATCTTTTTACACTTGTAAAAGTCATTTATTTGACTTGAGAGAATATTTGTAATCACCTACCAAAAACTCATGGATTTGTTGGTTAGAAAAGTGTCTATTTCATTGAGGGAATATTTCCTAGATTGAAGGATCACTTTTTAGAGAGAGCCAAAAGTTGAATTCAAATTCAAATTTGAATGCAAGACTTATAAAAGGTGGCTTGAAAAAGTCATGTGAAGATGTTACTTATCCCGAGTACTCCATTGCCATTTTGTATAAGTGTGAGGCCTACATTGTAGCCTACACTACTCTATATCATAAGGCTATGATTATCAAGCCTATGATCTTGTATAACATTGTTCATTAATACAATACATCTACATTGTTCATCTATGATCACTATGTTATATTCATTCTTAACTGTCAACTTGTGCTGTTCATATCTCAGTCATTTTTCAACCAATTTCGATGATCTATAGTTTTTTGGAATCAGCTCAAATTTATCTACATGCGGAAAAATGTTGAAGCAAATCCATTGAGCCAATTCATAGAAAAGTGCATTGAAGCACTCACTGGTCAAACTCTATAGAGGTCCTAAAAAATCAGGGGTAATGATTTATTTGCTAAATTGATTGCTCTGTGTATACTGCATCATTTCAAGTTATTTCACTTGGAATTATTAGCTTACTAAGTAATTAGATACCTCTAAAAGTAATTTTTCCAATTCCTACTGTACTGGTAGCACTGAGCATTACAAGCAACAAGTGTATGATAAAAAATAGAAGGTTTTCAGTGAGTCTTCTATTTGGAAGTACTCTATTTTGATTCAATCTTTTCATACATCATTTCCAAAGTACATATGCACTTGCATGGTGTCATTGAAGAGCTAAGAGGGCCCACATATCAACTATGAAGTTACAAAGGGCTGGTACTAAGTAGGATTTGGTAGTACCTACTCATCACTTGAAGTGTCTATCCATCTATCCCAACAATGGTATCAGAGCAAAGCTAAGGTAAAATGGGAGATGGTATTTCTTCTTTCATTTATAAATTGGATAGGAACAACTATCAGGCATGGTCTTTGAGGATGAAGACATACTTGCAAGGAAGGAGCCTCTATGGATACATCTCAGGAGATGAGGAGATGCCCATATTCAGAAGCAAAGGACAACCTACAAGAGAAGAACATGAAAGATGCAACACATGGTGTGCCAAGGATGCATTAGAAAGGTCCTACTTACTTAACTCAGTCTTTGATTTTCTTCTTCCACATATTAGGAACTGTAAGACATCCCAAGAGACTTGAGAAACATTGTCTTCTTATTTCTCTTCCAACACAAGGGCAAGGAAGAATCAATTGTGGATTGAGTTCACCACTCAAAGAAAGCAACCTAAGCAAGCTATCTCAGAGTATGTGACCAAAGTTAAAGATGTAGAAGATCAATTGGCAAGCATAGGAGAAGAAATTGAAGAAGAGCAAAAAAGTATTAAAGCTGATGAAAAATGGGAAAGCTTCACAACTGCCATGGACTTGTACATGAACATGCAGATTCCAAACCTTACCACACTCATGGGGCAACTATTTACCCATGAAGCCAAGCTCAACAAGAATGGAGATTCATCAAGAGGTAATAGTTCTTCTACCCTATACACTGATAAGAGTAAATCCAAAGAGAAAGGCAAAAACAAAAAGATTGAAGATGAAGGAACTACCTCCCAAGCTAAATATGCAGGGAGAGGTAGAACCTCAAGAGGAAGGGGCACAGGAGGTAAGCAAGGTAGGGGGAGACCTTATAACTCCTCACCATGCAATATTTGTGGTTTATCAAATCATAGTACAGATGAGTGTTTTAGGAACTTCAAGAATAAGAGAGGAAGAGGATATCAAAGAGGTGGATATACACAATCAAGAGGCAGATTCAATCACCACCAAGGATACAACAACAATTACAACAAAAACTACAATAGGAACCACCAAGGAGGATACAAATCCAGGAAGGATTACAACAACTACACAAAGGAGCAAGAAGATTCTCTTCTGATTATGAACATGACTTCAAAGCCAGGTATAAATGATGACCATCTCTTCTACATTGACTCATGATGCTCAAACCATGTGGCAGGCAATGTAGCTCTACTCTCTGACCTTGAGGAACCAAAGGGTAAGCATCAGGTACAAACAGGTGATGACAGCAAGCACTTAGTGATTAAAGTTGGAAATGTTAATACCTCTGATGGAAACAATAATATGTTGAGTAGGGCTCTATATGTACCAACAATTACCAAAAATTTGATGAGTTTTCGATAGATTGTTGAAAAAGGTTTGCAGGTTAGATTCAACCAATATGGGGCATTTGTGGAGGATCCCTAGCATGGGTTCAAGAGAATTGCAAAAGGAGAAAAGACAGGTAGGCTATTCAGTTTTGAACTTAAGGATACAAGGAACATTGCACTTTATAGTTATAAAGATAAAACATTATCAGAGCTTGAAATTTGGCATAAAAGATTAGGGCATGTACGTGAAAGAACCTTGAAACAAATATGCAGAGACCAATGTGTGCTTGGGATACCTAATATATCCAAGCAACACATGATCTATAAATGTGGTGCTTGTCAGTTTGGAAAGTCTCACAGGTTACCCTTCTCAAGGAAAGGCTACATGCATGAGGATTATCTAGAACTTGTTCATACAGATGTATAGGAATCAAGTGAGGATCCCTCAATCTCTGAATCAAGGTATTATGTATCTTTCATTGATGATTATAGTAGGTGGACTGTATTGTACTTTATGAAGCACAAAGATGAAGTATTCAGTTGCTTTAAAAAGTATCTTGCACTTGTTGAGAATCAAACAGGGAGAAATCTAAAAAGGCTAAGGTTAGATGGAGGAGGTGAGTACATCTCAAATGAATTTGATATGTTCTTGCAGGACAGAGGAATCAATAGAGAAATTACCACAAGATATACCCCTGAGCAAAATGGGGTAGCAGAAAGAAGAAATAGATTAATTGTTGAGACAGCTAGGTCAATGTTAAATGAGAAAAAATTACCTAACTACTTATGGGCAGAGAGTGTATCTACTTCCACTTATCTTGTAAATAGGTTGCCATCCAAATATCTTGATGGGATGACCCCATATGAAGCATGGCATGGTAGAAGACCCTCACTTGATCATTGCAGGATACTTGGATGTGTAGCATATGTGCACATCCCTTCTCAGATAAGAGGTAAGCTAGACCCTAAGGCAGAGAAGTGTATCTTCATAGGGTATGATCTAAATCAGAAAGGATACATGTTCTACAATCCTTCAAACAAGGGATTCATGGTGAGTAGAGATGTTGTCTTTGATGAAAATGACTCTTGGTTTGATAGTGAATGTAGGAAAATAAAACTACCTTATGACTTGGAAGAGGAGTTTCCAAGCCTCACTAAGGAGGAGCCTACTCAGAATGAAGACATCAATTCAGATGATGAGGACATCATTAACCTTGAAGAGTTCAAGGCATGGAAGTCCAAAGGTAGGCACAGACCAAGATAGAATGGAAAGAAGCTATGGATGAGGAGATTGAAGCACTCAAGGAGAGTGATACTTGGGAACTAGTACCAAAGAAGGAGTCTATGAAGGTAATTGGTTCTAGGTGGATCTATAAGATCAAAAGGAATTCTGATGGGTCCATAAGCAGGTGCAAAGCTAGACTTATGGCTAAAGGTTTTGCACAAACCCAAGGTATTGATTATGAAGAAAATTTCTCACCTGTGGCCAAAATGCCAATCATCAGGGTATTGGTAAGTGTGGCTGCATCAAAGAATTGGAACACGTATCAATTGGATGTAAAAAATGCATTTCTAAATGGATGGATTTTAGAGGAGGTGTACATGTCATAATCTCCTGGCTATGAGGACCCAAAAAAGGTAACATATGTATGTAAATTGAACAAATGGATTGAAGCAGGCACCTAGGGCATGGAACCATACGTTGACTACATACCTTTAGGATCAAGGTTTTGTCATGAGTAAAGCAGACACTTCTCTGTTCATCAAGAGAAGTAATTCAGAGGTAATATACCTATGTGTATATGTTGATGATATCATCATTACAGGTAATGATGCTAATGGCATCAAATAGATCAAGAATCAGATGATGAAGGAGTTCAAAATTAGTGATCTTGGATCACTAAAATATTTTCTTGGACTTGAGTTAGTCTATACTAACTCTGTAATTTACATTACTCAGAGAAAGTATATACAAGATATGTTGAAGAAGTTGCATTTGCAGGATGCCAAAGTTGCAAGTACTCGAATGGAGGTAAACCTAAAATTAAGTGCTCATGAAGTTGATGTACTTAAGGACATTGCAGGTTAACAAAGCATAGTGGGAAGCTTGAACTATGCTACCTTGACAAGGATTGATATTGCTTATGAAGTAAGTGTGCTAAATCATTTTATGCATGAGCCTAGAGCACCTCACTTGGAGGCTACCAAAAGCATCTTAAAATACCTTAAGGGCACTCAACATCATGGTTTGTATTTCCCTTATACATCAGACTTGGACATTAAGATCTATTCAGATGCAGATTCGGTAGGATGCAAGGATGATAGGAGGAGTACCTCACGATACTTATCCTTTGTAAGTGATAAGCCAATATCTTGGCCATCAAAGAAGCAACTTATTTTTGCTTTATCTTCTACAGAGGCAGAGTACAAAGGATTGGCCAATGCTACTCTCTATGGATCAATTTATTGTATATAGAGTTAGGTTTGCACATTACATCTCCAATGATCTTTGGAGATAATACAAGTTCATTGCACCTTGCAGCTAATCCTATTTATCATGCTAGGACCAAGCATATAGAGGTCCACTATCATTATGTGAGAGAGAAGCTATTGAGCAAGGACATTCAGTTGGCATATGTATCAACTAATATGCAATGTGCAGATTTGTTGACTAAAGCATTAGATGGTACACAACTTTGCAGGTTTAAATAAATGATTGGATTGCAGGACATTTAGGAAGATTGAAGATGACGACCAAGCCAAAATGTTTGGCTTGAGGGGGAGCTGTTGGTGCAAAGTCCAAGCCCACACATTTGGCTTGAAGTTCACAAACACATGAAGCTCCATGGAAACCATTGCTAGGAGGACTTTATCTTTTTACACTTGTAAAAGTCATTCATTTGACTTGAGAGAATATTTGTAATCACCTACCAAAAACTCATGGATTTGTTAGTTAGAAAAGTATCTAATTCATTGAGGGAATATTTCCTAGATTGAAGGATCACTTTTTAGAGAGAGCCAAAAGTTGAATTCAAATTCAAATTTGAATGCAAGACTTATAAAAGGTGGCTTGAAAAAGTCGAAATAAGAAGATGGATCTCCTTCGACCTTGGCTCTTGCCATCATTCTATAACTCACACCAACAAAAAGCTTGATGCCATTTCTATGAACAATACTCGGGTGATCATGTGATGATAAGACTGTTGATTAGAAATATTGAATTTGAAGTATGTAGGTAAGTAGACTTGAATAGTGTTTTTCTTAAGTTTTTGATTGATTACATCTTCATATCCATACCTACCACCTCCACTCACCCCGAGAGAGAGAGAGAGAGAGAGAGAGAGAGAGAGAGAGAGAGAGAGAGAGAGAGAGAGAGAGAGAGAGAGAGAGAGAGAGAGAGAGAGAGAGAGAGAGAGAGAGAGAGCAAAAATCTGTTTTTGCTTTTTGTGTGTTCCTTGCTATTTTTGTGCACATTTTGCTTGATCTATTAGCTTAAGCCTAGAGAACTCCTCAATGCCATTCTAACAGTGTAGACATATCAAGAAAGCATCAACTTTTTGGCTTTGTTGTGACAAGCTAAAAACTTGATAGACCACCATCTATCATGACAAACACACTCTATTGTGATAGACCACTATCTATGAGGATATAACACCTCGTAACAACAAAGCTGCATATTACGATAGACCCCCTCTGTTGTAACAAACCCATCTATCATGAGAGACTCATGTATCATGACAAACCCCAATCTATAGTCCAAACTCAATATACCCCCTCTATCTCAATATACCCCACCTATTGTGAAAGACCCCATCTATCATGATAGACTAGCCTATCAAGATAGACCCCTCCTCTATTGTGAGAGACCCATTGTTTGGAAAACATTTTAGAGGTAACGTTTTAGAGCTTTTTTGTCAAAATTAATGATTTTTGGGTGGTTTTTCATGTTGGACTTCAAGGTCTGCACAAGCACACGAACAAAACAAGGAAGAAGAAGAAGCTTCGAGCATAACACAACACTGAAAAAATTACCAAGTAAATTTACAAAGATAAGTTACTAGTTAGGGTTATAGGCGTATGTAGCTCAAGCGTAAGCACCACCTCCTTTACTTGTCAATCCGCGGAGACGTGAGGACCGGTATGAAGACCACGAGCAAGTGAAGGCACAAGTGTGTGAGTGAAAGCACACAAACATGCACACACATACACACACACGTGCACAAAGTAAGATCAAAGAGAGGAACAATGGAAAGCTTAGATTGCAAAAGAGTTCTCTTACAAAAGTTCTATTCTCTAACCAGCTAACCTCAAAAATGAGCTCTCTAGCTCTTTTTATAGTTTTTTGACTAGTTTTGGCCCTGTCCAGACCTAGTGTCTGGCCTAGTTAAAAATTAGGTTCCAGGGCTTATTTGAGGGCTCAAACGAAGTCTAAAAATTATGAAAATTGGTACGATGGTACTTCTAATACTCCTCAAGCTCGAGGACTCCTCGGCTTGAACAAAATGGAGTTACTAAAAATAGATATTGGTATTTACAATGGTTTTTAGTGATGAAAATCACTATTTTTGTAGGGGATTCTTCTGAAAATGTGACATACACTTCTTGGAGCTCCCTACTTGCTCCCTTTCCTTGTGTGTCCACCTTTTGATGTGCTTCCATGCTTTGTCCTTGACTTTGAGCTTCAACACTCCCCCCCCTCTCGAGTCTGTCGTCCCTGACAGACCCTTGTTGGAAGGGCTGTTCTGTGTAGTGCTTTGAGAGGTGGTGTCCATCCGTTGTATGAGCTGGTTCCTTGGATTCCAGCAAGAATGTGTCGTTGTGAGCTTTCAAAACTGCAAGTTGCTCAGAAGAGGTTGTCAAGAGTGATTTGGAGCAACTACTGGCTTCAATTTGCTTCCGAGATATGGATGTTGTTCCCATGATGTCCGCTAGCTCTTTTAAAGATGATGTTGAGAGCATTCATGACAACTACTCATAACCCATAATGAATGATGGGTAAGTGTGTTCGTGCCTGGGTTGAAAAAAGTATGTGCCTTGTGCACGGCCTTGTAATGTAGCCCTACGCATGCTTACTTGGAAAATGCATTGGAAGAAGTATGGTGCAAAAATTGCGGGTCTTGAGCTAAGTGCTCAAGGGTATGCTGACGAAGAGGTTTCCTAAACTATCATGGTTATGGTGTTTCCAGAGTAAAGATACTTACCATGGCGAAGGTTGATGGATGTTTGCCTCTTCGTGTTGTACACTCGGCCTTTGGGATGGAACCTTGTTGATGAATGTCCATGTTGATTGTCCACTGATGAGATCTTTTGAGTGGTGGATCCCCTCTCCTCTTTTCAAAGCAACATTTGTCACTAACAATGTGCATTTCTGAGCTTGGGCTCATGCACGTTCACTTCCCTATATTGACACTCAGAGGAATATTGGACACGTGCCGGTTTCTAAGAGATTACCATGCTGATTGACATAGACCATTCACCAGTGCTACTGTTCCATACTGGTTCAGGAAATACTGAGAATTGAATTGCTTTATATTCCTTGGCAAGCAACATCGGGTAACTACACCAAGCTGAGTTTCACATATTCTCTTTGGCTCACCATACGCAGGAGTCTTCTCCTCCAGAACTACCTTGTGCAGATATCTCCTTGGATGCTCCGGTACATGAAGTAGTTAAGCATCACTCAAGTTGCAGACCTTCAAGCTCTTCATTCCTATCATGGTAAGAGAAAATCATAGTTGTAGATGCCATGTTCATGCCAAGTGCTTGTCATCTACCAGATAAGGCAGCAATAATCTCACTACTGGCCGAGACACACTTCTATCCAAATTGATAAATGCCTAGTAATCAACAGTTCCACCTTCAACTAAGCATGACTCATTCATGTTTCATACGCCAAACCTGGGAACAAACTCTCTCCCACTTTTTCTTTTTTTTTTTTTTTTTTTTTTTTTGGAACAGGATATCACCAAACAAGAACACAAAAGTTAGTATCAATAGAAGTGTTGGACATATGTCACTGTGCTCTTTTGCATGGGATTCTCAAGTGTGTCTATGCACGGCCGTGTAATGTGGCCCTATATTAATGCATACTTTGGAAATGCATGACCTGAATGGTGCAAAAGACAGGGTTGTGCAAGGAGCACATGGTGGTCGCTCGTTCGAGGCTTTCGATGTTATTTGCGGAGGTTGATGCCGACCTTGGTGGAGGTATCCATTGAGTCTCGAACTGATGTAATCCTCCTTATTGGAGTCCATTTTAGAACAGTATTTGGCACTGTAGAGATCACTTCAGGCGCCTTCCTCTTCGGATGCGTTTTGAACTGTGGTATCCAGTGTGGTTGGCGTTTTGGTTCGATGGAGGCTGCTTGTACTTTTGGCTTCCAAAGCCATATCCTTTTTGCACGTCTTCCTACTATTCTTGAAGAGTTGATTTGATCTTCTTTCGGTCTCTGTACGTGGTTCTTACCCTCTTCTCTTTTTGGCTTCTTGGTTGAGACCTTTCGCATGTGGGAGAACATAGGTTGTTGTGGATGTAAGAGCTTCTTAGGTACCCACATTTGTAATTGCCCTTGTTGAGCTGCAGCTAACTTCTTAGGCACCCAAACTTGTTGGATACCTTGTGATTGAGCTTGTCCGAGCTGCTTTCTTCGTCTTCTGACTTGGTTGGCTTGCCTGGATGGGATTTGTGGGGGCAAGGCTAGTGGTTGCTCTCCTTTGCGTACCCAGATCTGCTTCATGCCCGGAACCGCTTTTTTATCGAATGGTGTCTTTCTATTTGATGTAGCAGTTGTCGTGAACGGTTGTGTTTGCATGTGTGGTGGGCTCACTACTGTGGCTACTTGATTCTTTGGAGAAGAAGAAAGATCCACCGGCCTTCGAACCTGGTTTTCCACGATTGACTCCTTCTGCATCATAGAGCTTTTGACACATGCAACATCTTCTTTCATATGATTAGTCTTGGAAGAACTAAGAGAGTGTGTGGTGCCATGATTTAGGAGCATGCAGTTCTCTAATTCTATTGTAATGCATTGTTCATGTACCCAAACTTGAAGAATTTGACTTCTTAGGTTTAAGTTAACTGCATGGTCATAGATCCAATCTTGACCCAGGACAAGTGGTTCTGTAAGGTTCTCATCTTGACATACTAGCGCTTTGACTTTCACTGGAACATCGTGAAGGTAGATGGGAAGTTCCACCTCACCCAAACAAGGGGTTTCCACACCTCCCAATCCTATGAGATAAGCTTCTATGGGATTGATGTTCAACTGCAAGTCTTGGCAGTAGGAAAGTCTAACTACACTACTTGCTGCACCTGAGTCAATCAATGCTTTCACCGTCCGTGCATCCTTCCCTTGTCCTATCTCTATGGTCACAAAGGGTCTTCGGTCAATGACCTGAGAAGTTGCAATGCCTGACTTTTGACACATATCCATGTGATATTTTGGGGCTTTTGAGTTGACATCTAGGCCTAATCGCCTTAACTTATTTCGCCTAATACGCTCTCTGGCCTCTACCTGTGCTTCTTCTCTCACTCTTAACTCTTCTTCTTTTCGCTTCTTAGCAGTGTTGAGTCTCATTAGCATATCCTCAGTAAGAGTTTCTTGATATAGCTTGACTCTACAGCCACTAATATAGTTTGGCAAGATATCTCCTTCTAGCGTGGCCAACTGAACTGCACCACTAGTGGAAATTCTATTAATGATCATGGGTCCGTATCCTCTTTTTTCCAACTTACGGGCATGTTGTTTTAGTGTGTATACCAACACTAGATCTCCCTCTTTCAACCCCTTATCCTTGATGTGTGCATCAAAGTATGCCTTTTGCCTCTTCTTTGCAGCGTAGATGCCTGCTGCCGCTCGTAGCCTTGTTTCACCCAAGCGTTCGAGATCAAAGATCCTAGAGGACAATTCATGCCCATTCCACTCATACTCTTGTGCTACTTTTAAGGCAGGGATTAAGAAATCTAATGGTAGCACCGCGTTCTGTCCGAAGACCATCTGAAATGGGGTGGCATTGAGTAAGCACCACCTCCTTTACTTGTCAATCCGCGGAGACGTGAGGACCGGTATGAAGACCATGAGCAAGTGAAGGCACAAGTGCGTGAGTGAAAGCACACAAACATGCACACACATACACACACACGCGCACAAAGTAAGATCAAAGAGAGGAACAATGGAAAGCTTAGATTGCAAAAGAGTTCTCTTAAAAAAGTTCTATTCTCTAACAAGCTAACCTCAAAAATGAGCTCTCTAGCTCTTTTTATAGTTTTTTGACTAGTTTTGGCCCTGTCCAGACCTAGTGTCCGGCCTAGTTAAAAATTAGGTTCCAGGGCTTATTTGAGGGCTCAAACGAAGTCTAAAAATTATGAAAATTGGTACGATGGTACTTCTAATACTCCTCAAGCTCGAGGACTCCTCGGCTTGAGCAAAATGGAGTTACTAAAAATAGATAATGGTATTTACAATGGTTTCTAGTGATGAAAATCACTATTTTTGTAGGGGATTCTTCTGAAAATTTGACATACACTTCTTGGAGCTCCCTACTTGCTCCCTTTCCTCGTGTGTCCACCTTTTGATGTGCTTCCATGCTTTGTCCTTGACTTTGAGCTTCAACACTCCCCCCCCTCTCGAGTCTGTCGTCCCTGACAGACCCTTGTTGGAAGGGTTGTTCTGTGTAGTGCTTTGAGAGGTGGTGTCCATCCGTTGTATGAGCTGGTTCCTTGGATTCCAGCAAGAATGTGTCGTTGTGAGCTTTCAAAACTGCAAGTTGCTCAGAAGAGGTTGTCAAGAGTGATTTGGAGCAACTACTGGCTTCAATTTGCTTCCGAGATATGGATGTTGTTCCCATGATGTCTGCTAGCTCTTTTAAAGATGATGTTGAGAGCATTCATGCCAACTACTCATAACCCATAATGAATGATGGGTAAGTGTGTTCGTGCCTGGGTTGAAAAAAATATGTGCCTTGTGCACGGCCTTGTAATGTAGCCCTACACATGCTTACTTGGAAAATGCATTGGAAGAAGTATGGTGCAAAAATTGCGGGTCTTGAGCTAAGTGCTCAAGGGTATGCTGACGAAGAGGTTTCCTAAACTATCATGGTTATGGTGTTTCCAGAGTAAAGATACTTACCATGGCGAAGGTTGATGGATGTTTGCCTCTTCGTGTTGTACACTCGGCCTTTGGGATGGAACCTTGTTGATGAATGTCCATGTTGATTGTCCACTGATGAGATCTTTTGAGTGGTGGATCCCCTCTCCTCTTTTCAAAGCAACATTTGTCACTAACAATGTGCATTTCTGAGCTTGGGCTCATGCACGTTCACTTCCCTATATTGACACTCAGAGGAATATTGGACACGTGCCGGTTTCTAAGAGATTACCATGCTGATTGACATAGACCATTCACCAGTGCTACTGTTCCATACTGGTTCAGGAAATACTGAGAATTGAATTGCATTATATTCCTTGGCAAGCAACATCGGGTAACTACACCAAGCTGAGTTTCACATATTCTCTTTAGCTCACCATATGCAGGAGTCTTCTCCTCCAGAACTACCTTTTGCAGATATCTCCTTGGATGCTCTGGTACATGAGGTAGTTTAGCATCACTCAAGTTGCGGACCTTCAAGCTCTTCATTCCTACCATGGTAAGAGAAAATCATAGTTGTAGATGCCATGTTCATGCCAAATGCTTGTCATCTACCAGATAAGGCAGCAATAATCTCACTGCTGGCCGAGACACACTTCTAGCCAAATTGATAAATGCCTAGTAATCAACAGTTCCACCTTCAACTAAGCATGACTCATTCATGTTTCATAAGCCAAACCTTCTCCCATTTTTCTTTCTCCTTTTTTTTTTTTTTTTTTTTTTTTTTTTTTTTTGGAACAGGATGTCACAAAACAAGAACACAAAAGTTAGTATCAATAGAAATGTTCGACATATGTCACTGTGCTCTTGTGCATGGGATTCGCAAGTGTGTCTATGCACGGCCGTGTAATGTGGCCCTATATTAATGCATACTTTGGAAATGCATGACCTGAATGGTGCAAAAGACAGGGTTGTGCAAGGAGCACATGGTTGTTGCTCGTTCGAGGCTTTCGATGTTATTTGCGGAGGTTGATGCCGACCTTGGTGGAGGTATCCATTGAGTCTCGAACTGATGTAATCCTCCTTATTGGAGTCCATTTTAGAACATCATTTGGCAGTGTAGGGGTCACTTCATGCGTCTTTTTCTTTGGATGCTTTCTGAACTGTGGTATCCAGTGTGGTTGACGCTTTGGTTCGGTGGAGGCTACTTGTACTTTTGGCTTCCAAACCCACATCCTTTTTGCACGTCTTCCAACTATTCTTGAAGAGCTGATTTGATCTTCTTTCGGTCTCTGTACGTGGTTCTTACCCTCTTCTCTTTTTGGCTTCTTGGTTGAGACCTTTCGCATGTGGGAGAACATAGGTTGTTGTGGATGTAAGAGCTTCTTAGGTACCCACATTTGTAATAGCCCTTGTTGCGCTGCAGCTAACTTCTTAGGCACCCAAACTTGTTGGATACCTTGTGATTGAGCTTGTCCGAGCTGCTTTCTTCGTCTTCTGACTTGGTTGGCTTGCCTGGATGGGATTTGTGGGGGCAAGGCTAGTGGTTGCTCTCCTTTGCGTACCGAGATCTGCTTCCTGCTCGGAACTACTTTCTTATCGAATGGTATCTTTCTATTTGGTGTAGCAGTTGTCGTGAACGATTGTGTTCGCTTGTGTGGTAGACTCACTACTGTGGCTACTTGATTCTTTGGAGAAGAAGAAAGATCCACCCGCCTTTGAACCTGGTCTTCCATGATTGACACCTTCTGTATCATAGAGCTTTTGACACATACAACATCTCTTTTGCTAAGATTAGTCCTAGGAGAACTACAAGATGTGACATCTGGATTTGTGAGCATGCCATTCTCTAGTTCTAATGTAAAGCATTGTCCCTGGACCCAAACTTGAAGAAGTTGACTTCTTAGGTTCAAGTTGACTGCATTGTCATAAATCCAATCTTGTCCTAAGACAAGTGGTTCTGTAAGGTTCTCATCTTGACACACTAACACTTTGACTTTCATTGGAACATCTTGAAGGTAGATGGGAAGTTCCACCTCGCCCAAACAAGGGGTTTCCACACCTCCCAATCCTATGAGATAAGCTTCTATGGGATTGATGTTCAACTGCAAGTCTTGGCAGTAGGAAAGTCTAACTGCACTACTTGCTGCACCTGAGTCAATCAATGCTTTCACCGTCCTAGCACCCTTCCCTTGTCCTATCTCTATGGTCACAAAGGGTCTTCGGTCAATGACCTGAGAAGTCGCTATGCCTGACTTTTGGCACATATCCATGTGATATTTTGGAGCTTTTGAGTTGACATCTAGGCCAAGTCGTCTTAACTTATTTCGCCTTATGCGCTCTCTAGCCTCTGCTTGTGCTTCTTCTCTCACTCTTAACTCTTCTTCTTTTTGTTTCTTAGCAGTGTTGAGTCTCATTAGCATGTCCTCTGTCAGAGGTTCTTGATATAACTTGACTCTACAACCACTAATATAGTTTGGCAAGATATCACCTTCTAAATTAGCCAATTGAACCGCGCCACTAGTGGAAATTCTGTTAATGATCATGGGTCCATATCCTCGTTTTTCCAACTTACGGGCATGTTGTTTCAGTGTGTAAACCAACACTAGATCTCCCTCTTTCAGTCCCTTATCCTTAATGTGTGCATCGAAGTAGGCCTTTTGCCTTTTCTTTGCAGCGTAGATGCCTGCAGCCGCTCGTAGCCTTGTCTCACCTAAGCGTTCTAGATCAAAGATCCTAGATGACAATTCATGTCCATTCCACTCATGCTCTTGTGCTACTTTTAAAGCAGGGATTAAGAAATCCAGTGGTAGCACCGCATTCTGTCCAAAGACCATCTGAAATGGGGTGGCATTGAGTACTGTTTTGTAGGCAACTCGATAAGCCCAAACAGCATGATGAAGTTGTTTGTCCCAATCAGAGCGTTTATTATTTACCAATTTTGTCAATACGTTACAAAGGATCTTATTGGTACTCTCGGCTTGTCTGTTAGCTTGTGGGTGATAGGGGGCAGATTTCTTATGTATCACCAAGAATTCTTGGAGAAGATTTTCAATGACTTCATTCAAGAAGTGTGTGCCTCTATTGCTCACTAACTCTATTGGTAGCCCATATCTCGTGAACACATTCTCGAATAAGAACTTAGCCGTCGTCTGAGCATCATTCTTTGTTGTGGCTTTCACTTCTACCCACTTGGTAAGGTAATCTGTGGCTACAATAATATACTCTGCATGGGAGTTTCTAGCAGGGGGATTAATAGGACCTATGAAGTCTATGCCCCACTTGGAAAATGCACGCCCTCCCATCATTGGCCTCAAAGGCATCTCGTCTTTTCTAACTGGATATTGTGCACGTTGGCATGTGTCACATTTCTTCACATAGGTATGTGCATCCATATGAAGAGTGGGCCACCAAAGTCCTGAGAATAGAATGGTCTTAATCACTCGGTCAGGACCAAAATGTCCACCTGCAACACCACTGTGTGCAGTCTCTAAGACCTTTAAATAGTCTGATTCATGAACGCACAGTCTTAAGTAACCATCTTTACCTCTTCGGTATAGGTTCTCTCCTACTAAGGCATAGCCTTGAGCCTCTTGCTCCATACTTCGTCTTCTTGCTAGACTGGCCTCTTTGGGTAATCTTCCTGATCTCATAAACTCTACCAATGGAGCACTCCAATCTGGAATTAATGATACTTGATAAAGGGTCGCATGCTCCACTGGTGGTCTCTCTCTGCACATTGGACAATTCTTGATCCACTCATGTATTTCTTTGTCCATGCTAGGCCAATACACTCCTAAACGTTTCAAATTCTGCAATGTTCGTTGTTTAGAATAGTGATTTCCTAGCAATCCCTCATGAGCTTGCTGCAACCAACTACTATGTTCATCATCCTGCTAATATGTGATATTTTTGTGATTTTACAACTTCTTCTTGTGATGTTTTCACATTCTTATTTGCAGGGCCAAAGGTTAGGACTAGTACCAACTTATTTGCCCATTTAGGAACAACTTCTAAATTGAACAGATAAGCATCGGGTAATTCGTCAGACACTCCTTGCGGTGGCTCTCCTGAAGTGATGCGAGAAAGGTGATCTGCCCGAAGGTGGGTTCTACCTTTCCTGACAACAACTTCAAAGTCATATTCCATTAGTAAGAGGAACCATCTTACTAAGCGTCCAATATTGCAAGGTTTATTGACCAAATATAACAAAGCTTGATGATCAGTGAAAAACTTGAACTTGTTGGCCAATAAATAGTGTCTAAACTTCTTCACAGCATATACCATGCCTAAGCCCTCTCGCTCAGTTGTGGTATAGTTTCTTTCGGCTGGGTTTAGTTGTCTACTAGCATATGCTATGGGCAAATCTAAATTCCCTTCACCTGTGGGTTGTGCTAGCACACATCCGATGGCATGATTGGATGCATCCACATGGACATGGAATGGCTTATTCCAATCAGGAGTGGTCAATATTGGTGCTGTGCACAAACGTTTCTTCAGTTCATTGAAAGAATTCTCGCATTCGTCGCTCCACTCAAAATTAGACAACAAGGCATAAAGGGGTCTAGCTATGATCGCGTACATGTGGATAAACCTACGGTAATATCCACAATGGCCCATAAAGGCTTGTACCTCTTTAACATTCCTTGGCCTTGGCAGCTCCGCTATGGCTCGTACCTTATCTTCATCCGTTGAGATTCCATTCTTAGAAACAATATGACCGAGGATTTTACCTTGACGCACCATGAACACACACTTTTCTGGGTTCAGACACACTCGATATTCTCTACACTTGTTGAAGATCTGTCTGAGCTCAGGGATGTGAAATCTTCTTTCTTGGGAATGAGCACATAAATCATCCACATACACTTCTAAGCTCTTTCGTAAGAACTCTTTGAAGACATGACACATGAGCCTTTGGAATGTTGCAGGTGCATTGGTGAGCCCAAATGGCATCACACGAAATGCAAAGATTCCCCATTCGGTGGCAAAAGCCGTCTTGTGTTGATCTTCTGGGGCAATGGCTACTTGGTTGTAACCTGAAAATCCATCAAGAAAGCTATAAACTTCCTTGCCTGCAACACGCTCCAATAAATGTTCGGTGATTGGAAGCGGATAGCTATCTCTGATTGTAGCGGCATTAACTTTTTTCAGGTTAATGCACACTCGCAACTTTCCGTTCTTCTTGGGCACTACTACAATGGGGGACACCCATTCAGTATGCTCAATCTCATAGATGAATCCAGCTTCAATCAACCTATCAATTTCTTCTTTTATTTTGGCTGCATAGGTATCATTATATGTGTAGGGCTTCTGTTTGGTGGGCTTGGCATCAGCAGTCATGGGGATAGTATGAGAGCAAATTCTTGGATCTACCCCTTTCAAGTCTCTATAGTGCCACGCAAACACATCCCTATATTCCCTTAATAGAGCTACAAGCTCCATTTCTTCTCTTGCACTTAGGTCATCTCCTATATATGTGCATCTCTCTTCGTTCTCTTCAATGGTCACTACAATCTTCTTGGTCTTTTCTTTATTATCATATGATTCTCCTATGATGGCCTCTCTCTTAGGCATTCGTACCAAAATTTTGCGGTCGTCAACTTCATATTTCTTGAAGTTTTCTGGTACTTCGAACAATGATTCCTCCTTTTCTTGTTTCACTGCTTTTCTTTTCTTTTTCTTTTGACTACTCTCACTTCCATCTTTTGAGTTGACTGTTTTAATACTTGTGAGAGGTTCTTCTTCTTTCTGGGTGAACACTCCTATATCTTCTAGATAGTGCTACTCTGAGTTAAAGCAACTATCCATCACAATAGACTCCAGATCATCATCATTCTCTTCTTCTTCTATGACATCACTAGGGTCACATTCTTCTAGCAAGGGTTGACACATGAACACTGAGATATCATAACCCTCCTCATCACAATGAGGTGTCCACTGTTCCTCATTGACAGCAATGTCCATGGTGGCTAAGATTTCTGGCCAGCCATGAGGCTCAAACTCCTCATCTGGAAAGATCATCGGTGTGTAGGCTGGGTCTCTAACTGGTCTATCTCCTAGTGAAGTTCCTTCTTCCCTTGCCTTTAAACGTTTTTCCTCTTCCTTTGCGACTTTGCACATCCACAAATGAGTATCTTCATGCAGCCATGATGGATCAGGTGAACTTTCAGAATGCACAGAGATGGAATCTTCTTTCACTTTGTGGATAGAATTCCACTGTAGGGGTGGTACATCTCTGAAGGTGTAATCCTTCAAATTGACCTTGGTGGTGACCCCTAAGTGCTGTAAGTACAAGGAGTTAGTTCCCCAATCCTGTACTATTTGCAATTGTCGTAGGAAGGGTCTTCCTAGGATCATCTCATAGACATTATTTTTCTCAAAGTCACATATAGCAAATGTGTGCTCAAACTCTACACCACAAGTGGTTAGAGTGATCCCTTCTAGCAATCCTAGAGGTCTTTCAAAATGACCATCAGCCATTTGAAGCTTCATTCTAGTTGGTCTTAATGTGGGCTTGCCCCATTGCTTCCACAAGGAGGTGGTCGCAATAGCAACACCAGCACCAGAATCTATGATTGCTTTGGTTGTGTAACCTTGGTAGGTGATTGGAAGATAAGTATTACCTTCTTCACCCTCACACATGTCCCCTATTTTGTCTAGAGGTATCTCTGGTACCCTTTGCTTGGAGCCTGCTTTTGGCATGTTGGAATCAAGTTCTGGAACCTGATCCTTCACATGATTCCAAAGCTCAGGTTTTGCTTTGAGCAGCTCTTCTACAGTGAGATGACACTGAACCTTAGTGTTCTTCACGACATCCGTGTTCCTTGGAACCACTGAGTCTTCATTTCTTACTAGTATTGTGGGAGCTCTAATCTGGAGTGATTCAGATTCCCACGGGCCTGGAAATTGAGGCAGTTCTTCTAAGGTATTAGATTCAAAATCTAATCTTTCGTCTTCTTGTTCTGCTTCATCTTCGTAAATAGATGGAATGTCTTGGGGAAATTGATCATGAAGATCATCAATCTCAGGAATAGGAGGGGAATTACCCTTCTCCTTGGCCCATTTCTCCTCTTGTATTTCCCGCAAGAACTCTTGAGAGTACTGTTGAATAGAAGGAGGTATTCCAGCATCCGTGGAATTAGGAACATAAGCTCCCCTTGGTGGTGAGCTTCCTCTTTCAATAACTGGTTGAGCCTGTGGAGGTAGAGAAACTTGTGGTTTGTTTACCAACTGCTCTAATCGTTCTAGTAAGCCCTGGAAATGCAAATCCGATTTGATAGAGTTTGTCTGATTGAACTTTTGACTAGTCTCAAGTATGGCTTGAGCTTGTTCTACCATTTTCATGCACATTTTCATCCGTTCAATCTCTAAATCTGCTCTAGGGTAACTCTTGTCTAGGTTTGCCGCTGTAGGCCCTTCTTGAAGTCGAGCCTGGTAGGCCTTGAACATCATGTCCAAGCCTTCTGGGGTTGGATCTGCAAGAACAGACCCTGGTTGCGGTCTATTTACAATGGGTGGTGGGGTGGGATGAGGTGGAGTGGATGGAGTTTCGGCATGCGAGGGGCTTTGAGATGCAATGTCTTCTATTTTTGTTTTCGCTTCTTTTAAGCTTTCTTCTAGTTCCGATAACTTTTTATTCCACTTGCGATTGGCCTTCTCTCTGGTATCCTTCCATGTTCTTGTTTTCCTCTTACTAGGCTCTCCCGATTCACTCGACTTTGATTGTTCTACTGGTTTATCCTGTTTTAAGGCTTGTGCTCTAGTGACAGCTTGTATAGGAGCCACATTGCTACTACTTGAACTTGGATCTGCCACTAAGCCTACCACATTAATGGGTGTAATCTTGGGTGCACTAGAGGGGTTCCTTGGACAATCTCTGGGGAGATGGTCTTTGCCACAATCAGGGCAAAAAGCCTGTATTGTGATAGCCTGTCCTTGACTCGGAGATGATGGGTGGGGACAGTCACGAATGAAATGATCACCTTGACATCTAAAACAAGATCCTCTAGGGGCTTGTGGTCTCATTTGTCTCAACTGGGGCCTAGGGTTAGGATTTGTGTACATGACATTGGAGTATTCTGGCTCCCAATTTTGCTCCATAGGTGGCGCCTCATATTGATACGAGTAAATCTCACTATGTTCAGGTGACCCTGTGTAATACGCATGTGGACTACCTTCATGGGAGTAGTCTGAACTATGAGCATGAGAATCATTATCTGGTATCCATGGGGTTAGGGGCACCAATGCTCTATTTGGATTTTCCTCTCCCACAGCATATTTGACTGGAATCACGTTGGCTGGAGCTGGTGGTTGGTTTCCCAAGACAGGTTGTGGCCTATATGGTACCTGATATTGCTGTTGTGGTCTATAATATGGCTGTTGGTATTGATTCTGATACCTACCTTGTGGGTAAGGTTGCTGATAATTTTGTCTAACAGCCTGCCTATTGTAAGGACAATCTTGAGCCGTGTGGTTTGTGTATTTTCTCTCAATAGTGCAATATGGAGCATTCCTTTCTCTAATGTTTTGGTTTTGCATTGGGCATACGTTAGCCATGTGGTCACCTCCGCAAGTATAGCACCGATTCAATGAAGTGACTCTCTGTGTTTGTTGATTTTGGACTCCCAGCTTCTTGGCAACTTGCTCAGCTATCTCTTCTATTTCTGTGGAGATCTTTGAAGTATGACTAGTAGAACTATCCGAATCTTTGTAGAGTTTGGACAATCCCAACTCCTCACCCAAGTTATCTTCTATGTCGATGCACGTCCGCACGCACTCTTCTATGGATCTAGGCTCTTTCAAGTACACATATGATCTTTATTTCGTGCTCAGTAGGCCATCTAAGAACAAAGCCACTTGTTTAGCTGGTGTGGGTAACTCTGGAGTAGGGCATCTTTCTAGGTACTGTCTGAACCTTCTACCTGCTAGTCGCACTGTTTCTTGGGGTGTCTGCTTGAAACTATGGATCAGGGACGATGTGTTATGCCTGATACCACTCTTGGAAAATTCTACAATGAATTCGTCTAGTAGTTGACCTATATCGTGATAGCTGCTTCTACTCAATGGTTGAAACCAAGCTAAGGCAGTGCCCTTAAGGGTCAAACCAAATGCCTCGTACTGGGTGAACCAGTCCTCAATTTGTTCGGCTCTCAGCACTTGTTTGTACTCGGCCACATGATCATAAGGATCCCCTGTCCCATCGAAATAGTTCTTCATTGCCTTGATCACTTGAATGGGTCTAAGGGTTCTTGGGTACTCTCGGGGTCTAGGCAATGGAAAATCCTGTTCATCTCTTTGTTGCCTATGTGCTTGATGTCTCTCTCTTTCAGGTCTTTCATTTTCAAATCCTGCTCTATTCCTGCCCACGGTGTGTGCAAAACTTACCTCAGGTCTCTCTCTAGTTCTTCCTCTCTGGGCTTCATGAGCCTGGGATGATCCTACCCCTTGGAGGCCATGGGAAATATTGGACCTTAGTGGGGGGAAAATCAATTCATTCTTCCAAGTATATGCATGTCTATCATGTTCTGTTACCAAGAAAATTTTCTCTGATGTGTTATCCAGGTAGACAACCTTTCCTGGTATCTCTGGATCCTTGAACTCGTAGATGATGACTATGCCCAATTGGCTAGGTTGATCTGGCTTGAATCTCCAAAAGGCTTCCTCTGTTTCTCTATTAAAAAATAGTTCTATGCTTTTGTTATCTTGAGGGATCCAGTCTGGAGTGATCACTCGGGTCAAAACTGACTTACCTCTAGGAGTCTGGGGTCCTTGTCCTACATTTCCTTGTTCTAGGTCTCCTATTTCATTCTCAGGAATGACATTTCCAAACTCATCGGTCCTATCTGGTTGGTTGGTAGCCACATACATGGTTCCTTCCTTATCAATGTATGACCCCTCTTCGAACTTGACCACCGGGTGTTCAAGTCCAAAGGATTGATCTGGATTTTTGAGTTGGACCACTGATCGCCTCAGACCATCCTCATAGATGCGAGCACCTAATTGGTTGGTCCGAATATATTCCAACTGTGTCTTATAGGGACCTTCCGGTGTTTGTAGATGGGCAGTCCCTGAGCCACCTGCAGGTTTTCCCATGCTAAAAGACATTTCTGAATCACTTGTGTCTGAACTTGGTAAAAGATCACCACTTAGTTGTTGTGTCCAAGACTTGGATGTATGGTTGACACTAGCCTCAGAAGATCTAATGCTTTGTTTATCCTTGCCTAAGTGTCTACCAGATCTCAGGTTCATAAGCTTTAGTCAAGAGTCCAAATTTTCCCTTTGGTAAGGTTCAAAATTCTTTAGAGCCCCCTTGGTTCCCTAGTCCCACCTGAGGGTCAACTTCAAATTATCCTATCTCAAAATCAATGCATTATTCTTAAAAAAAAACAGTTGAGATCATGTAGGATTTGAAACGAGCTTTCCAACAAGCTATAGAGCTCAAAAAATGGACTTTGGATGAGAAAGTTATGTCAAATCAGGCTCCTGGGGGTCAAAACAGGCAAACAGGACCTTTTGAAAAAATCGCGATTTTGTACCTTCAGAATCGTGTTCACAAAATCGTGTTTTTCACAAAATCGTGTTTTGAAAATCGCGATTTTGAGTAGAAAATCGTGTTGTGAAAATCGCGATTTTGATCACAAAATCGTGTTTCTGAAAATCGTGTTTTTTTTGACAAGAAAATCGCGATGTTGATCACAAAATCGTGTTTCTGAAAATCGTGATGTTCAGCAGAAAATCGTGATTTGAAAATCGCGATTTTGAGCACAGAATCGTGTTTCAGAGAATCGCGATGTTGATCACAAAATCGTGTTTCTGAAAATCGCGATGTTGATCACAAAATCGTGTTTTAGAGAATCGCGATTTTGACTCAGAGAATCGTGTTTTACAAAATCGTGTTTTTGACTGAAAATCGTGTTTTCTCAGAATCGTGTTTTTGACATGAAAATCGCGATTTTGAGCAAAAAATCGTGAATCGAAAATCGCGATTTTGAGCAAAAAATCGTGAATTGAAAATCGCGATTTTGAGCAAAAATTTGTGTTTTCTCAAAATCGTGTTTTTGACTTGAAAATCGCGATTTTGTCTCAGAGAATCGTGTTTTTCCACAGAATCGTGTTTTTCTCAAAATCGTATTTTTGGCTGAAAATCGTGATTTGTGAGAATCGCGATTTTGAGCAGAAAGTCGTGTTTTTCACAAAATCGTGTTTTTGCTGAAAATCGTGATTGGTGAGAATCGCGATTTTGAGCAGAGAATCGTGTTTTTTTGAGAATCGCGATTTTGAGCAGAGAATCGTGTTTTTTTTTTTTTTTTTTTGAGAAAAACACAGAATCGCGATTCTTTTCAACCAACTTTTAGGCGGGAAAACTGAAAATCGTGATTTTTCAAAAAATTTTGAATTTTTACAGAATCGCGATTTTCATCACAGAATCGCGTTTTTTGGCGGGAAATTCAAATTTCTGAGCGCCGGCTATGGCGAGCTCCGTATGAGCAGAAAATCATGAAAAAAATACAGCGCTTGCTCTCCCTTGCACCTCCTAACTCCTTCCCACACAATAATGCATGAAAAACGGTATGAAGATGGTGAAAATGCACTAAAAAACAAGAATTTTCTATGAAGAAGAAGATGGAAGAAGGTGGAGATGATGATGATGATGAAGATGAAGAGGAAAAAACAGAAAATGAACTGAAATGACAGTTTTTTTACCTTCCAACGTCGCAAATCTACGATCTTACCATCACAACGCTCGTCCTCGAAGCTCTCTCCCCGGCAACGGCGCCAAAATTTGGTGTAGCTCAAGCGTAAGCACCACCTCCTTTACTTGTCAATCCGCGGAGACGTGAGGACCGGTATGAAGACCACGAGCAAGTGAAGGCACAAGTGTGTGAGTGAAAGCACACAAACATGCACACACATACACACACACGTGCACAAAGTAAGATCAAAGAGAGGAACAATGGAAAGCTTAGATTGCAAAAGAGTTCTCTTACAAAAGTTCTATTCTCTAACCAGCTAACCTCAAAAATGAGCTCTCTAGCTCTTTTTATAGTTTTTTGACTAGTTTTGGCCCTGTCCAGACGTAGTGTCCGGCCTAGTTAAAAATTAGGTTCCAGGGCTTATTTGAGGGCTCAAACGAAGTCTAAAAATTATGAAAATTGGTACGATGGTACTTCTAATACTCCTCAAGCTCGAGGACTCCTCGGCTTGAACAAAATGGAGTTACTAAAAATAGATATTGGTATTTACAATGGTTTTTAGTGATGAAAATCACTATTTTTGTAGGGGATTCTTATGAAAATTTGACATACACTTCTTGGAGCTCCCTACTTGCTCCCTTTCCTTGTGTGTCCACCTTTTGATGTGCTTCCATGCTTTGTCCTTGACTTTGAGCTTCAACAGCGTATATACAAGTCACAAAAAAAATAACCTCCTAAAGAGGGAGAAAAGTGCCTTGGTGGTTCTAAATTGTTCACACACATTACTAACAAAATATATCAACCCCCTTAGAGTGATGTGGTGAACAAGCACCTAGCACTCATGTATAAGGTAGTGCCAAGCTATGTAGACAAATATCAATACACAAAAGGAAGTAAGCCCAAATCTTTGCAAAAAGCTTCAAACTTCTCCCTAGGTAGAGCCTTTTTGAAAAGTTCTCCAATGTTATCCTATGTGGGCACATATGCCAAATCGATCTCTCCAGTAAAGAACCTCTACCTTACATAATGATAATGCACCTCAATGTGCTTTCTGAAAGCATGGAACACAAGGTTCTTCCCAACTGCCAATGTACTCTAATTGTCAGTGAAGATGGTGGCGGTAGAAGATTGCTCAGCCCAGATATGCACGAGCTACTAAGCATGAAGCAAAATCCACTAGTGGAAACACGAGTGTCATAGCGACCAGCCGAGTCTGAGCCAAAAAAAACATGTAAATCTAGTAGTAGTAATCACCTTGGGATAAAACAATCCAAGTAGCTAGGTACCACTCAAGTAACGAAAGGTGCACTTAACTGCCAGTCAATGCTTGACACCTAGGCAATGCATAAACCTACTCATGTAAGAGACAACAAACTGATATCAAGCCAAGTTATGTGTAACTAAATCAAGCATCTTATAGCCTAGTGATAGATTATAATAGCATCAAATCCATCTCCAACATCATGAAGACTCAACCATAAACCTATTTCCATAAGAGTAACAATAGGTTTGTAATATTCAAGGCCAAAACAATAATGTGTCAATATATTTTGTTTGACAAAAAGCAATTCCCTCATCAATTTGCATAAAATCAATGCTCAAATAATGATGCAAATGTGCCAATTATGATATCTCAAAAGATGCATGCAAATTAGCCTTAAATTTAGCAATATGCTTCTCATTAGGACCAATGAGTAGCATTTCATCAACATACTCAACATACACAACAATGATCAGAAGTACATAATCTCCACGCTTAACATATAAGGTACTCTTAGTTGGATTGTTCTCAAAACCATGTGCAATCAAGAAGGCATGTATCTTTTCATACCAATCATGTGGTGCCTGCTTCAAACCATATAATGCCTTTTTCAACTTGCATAGTTTGTGTCCAACCAAAAGGAAATTTACTTAACCTTTTGAAACACTTGTCTATCAACAAGCATGCATAAATATCCAAAACTTGTAGAATTTTTATTCTCTCTTGGGAGTATTATCAAGCTGCAAATACAGAGTTGGTGGCAAAAGAACCTTCCATGATTGCAAAACCCCATGAATGACAATAACTGTAAGGTTTGGATCATTATGCACATTTGGATATGTGAAGAAAACCTTGGACTTTACAGTTCCATTGCATCCAAAGCACCAACCAAATGCATTTGCACAAGGACTTCATCTCCAATGTCCTTGAGTATGCAATAAAAATGGGGCAAACATGTGTTTTTTGATCCATACCATCAATCAACAAACACATATAATGCTCCGAATTTTGGAGTACTTTACTTTGATGATGAATTGCTTTCTTTCTTTCTAAAGCTTGACTCTCATGATGGTTCCTAAGAAGGCTTTTAAAATTATCTTTTTCTTGTGGTGTTGTAGTGCCCTTTGCCATGTTCTTCAAAGTGGCGCAAATTGAACACTCACCCATTCTAACTTTATTGAGGAATAGTTACATTATTAAATTCGTCCCTCCATAATTGATTAAAGTGATGATACAACACATACTTCTCATTTCGACCAAGTCCAATAGATCCTTTGGTCCCAATAGGATATGTATCCAAAATAGATCTCCATTCATAAGCCCCAGTTGAACCTTATGTATCCAAAACAGATCCCCAACATGATATGTATCCAAAATAGATCTCCATTCATAAGCCCCTGTTGAACCTTATCTATTCTAAAATTTCCGACACCCATTGAAATTTTAAATGCAGCCCTAGAACACCATATCCGTTGACTAAAGTACTATTCAAAAGCAACACACATTACTTACATGTTATCCTCAATCATTTGCATGTGAGAAACAAGGTGTATATGCTGCCTTTCACTATCTAAGTGGAGGAATTTCTCTCTTAGGTGCTTTAGTTTCTTCATTCCTAAGTTAGACAAACATTTCAAACCACAACAATGCTTCACAATATCCAATGCAATTTGACTATATGAAATAAGAAATTGAAATCCTTGCTGACTTACTTCACAAGGCCTTCTCTTAAAATGTAGATTCAACGTGCTTTGTCTTTCTTTCTCTTTGCTAACATCCTTTGCTCTAGATGCACTTGAATCAGAAGGGAGATCAATGGGTGGATTAGAAGGGAGATCAAGAGGTGAATTTAGTTGAGCAACATTGCATTGAGAATCTAACTTAAATGATTCAACAAAAAACATAGACTCAACACATTCTAAGCCTTGGACATCACTCGTGAGGAAAGGATCAACTGAAACCAACAAATTCAGATTTCTATCAAGGTGACTAGAGTAAGCTGATGCCCACGCATCTACTAAAAAGATGGAGCTCATCTTCACTTACTTCAAAGAGAAATGAAGATGGGATACCTTTATAAATGGTGGAAGTGTAACATCAAGTGAAAGTGTCACATCAAGTAGATATGAAGATAGATTGCACAAATTATTATGGGTAGATATGAAGATTAAGAAAAAGTACAATCTGATAAGACATCATTAACTATGTGATTTATTTTGACCAAGTTGGACCTGACAAAGTTTTGAGATACATAATAAAGTTTTAAGATACAAAATAAAGTTTTAAGATACAAAATAAAGTTTTAAGATACATAATAAAGTATGATAAGTTGATCTCCTAAAAGAAGAAAGGAAACAAGAATGTGAAGAAAAGAGAGCCCAGTCCTCCCCTATCCAACTCTGTTGACTGTCTTAGAATTGGTGAGCACAAAGAAAATGTTTGATGACAAAGTGATACATTAAATTCCTTGAGAGACACAACTAACTTTTTGATTTATTTTGGGCCTTTATTTCCTATGGGCCTCAAATGTTATTGCATATACTATTTCATGTATTTCCTCATTTTTTTAACACCTGTGATTTCATCTAGGTTCATATTCCTTTAATTGTGGGATTATTAATATTCATTTAGGTGTTGGTTTACTGATTGTCCAAGGGTGGATTTGAAACTCTTTCTTAGTCAATTTTGTGGATTATTGATTATTTATCATAGCCAATTTTTGATATAAAGCTCTTTCTTAGTTATATTTGTGATCAATTTCAACAATTTGTGACATATTTTGCAGCTCTACATCGGTTTTTAGTTTTTCTTGTCAGAATTCATAAGCTCTGGTTGTTTTACTCTTTCCAACAGTTACAATACTCCCAATTTCAAAGGAAAAATACACTAAATAAAAAAAATTGGACTAACTCTCTTATGAGGCCCTAAATTGGCATACCTATTGCTTCCTAAATTTGAATAACCTCTCTTATCAGACCCTAAATTGGCCTAGCTAGTGGTTCTTTGTTCAACTACACAGTCCAATTTGTTAATCTGGTTAGGGCCTAGTCTAATTAAGTTACATCTGGTCAGTTGCTAGTTCAAGCCATGCAAGTGCCCATAAATAGTGGAGGAGGACATCAGTCTCATTTCTAAAATTTATGAGCCGAGAGAGAGCTGAAAGCTAAAGAGCACATAGCCTAGCAAAAAAGTAGAGACATGCAAATGGAGAAGAAGAGTGGTTCCAAGAATACTCAGAGGTACCCAAAATTCTTGCTTCAAAAAAGATTGCAAAAAGATTCCCTTTTCAACTATTTTAGAAAATTGTTATTTTTTGGCTTTGAAATTTTATTACATGCAAATTTGCTATTTTTCTACCTGCAAGTTAATGCCACACATCGACCTAGAGCTGCATGTCAATGCTTGGCATCGACTTGGATGTGCAAGTCGATGCTTGACATTGACTTGGAGATGGAAGTCAATACTTGGCATCTACTTGAAGGTGCAAATCGATGCCTGGCATCGACTTGTCTATCAAAGTTGATGCCTGGCATCAACTTGCATTACAAAGTCGATGCTTGACATCGACTTGGAGGTGCAAGTCGATGCCTGGCATTGACTTGGAGATGCAAGTCGATGCTTGGCATCGACTTGTAGGTGCAAATTGATGCCTATCATTGAATTGCCATGGATATGCATGAGCTATCTGGTCATCTGCAAGTCGATGCTAGGCATCAACTTTGAGGTGCATGTCAATGCTAGGCATCGACTTTGGTTGGAGGTCAATGCCATGCATGGACTTTGGGTTGGAGTCAATGCTAGGCATTGACTTTAAGGTGCAAGTCGATGTGTGGCATCGAATTTGTGCTGCAAGTTGATGCTTCGCATCGACTTTATGTTGCAAGTCAATGGCAAGCATTGACTTGTATCACAAAGCCGATGCCACATATTGACTTGCACCTTAAAGTCGATGCCTGCCATTGACTTCCAGTTGATCGACGACATTCATAGAGAGAGAACGAACATTTCTACACATTTTAGGGACAATGAGGGAAGAGTGGAAAAGACTGTCAAGAAGCTTAAGGTGACTATGAGCACAAGAGAACAACCTCATGATAGGAGCATGGGTCATCCCATGAAAGGAAAGAAAAGCATGGCTTCATTATCCTTCGAGAGGGCAAGAAACCCGATTTCCATTTCATCTCGTGGACATAGCAATATAAGACCTATTGATGATTATTCAATGAGGAAGGAAAGGTCGAAGGAAATTGAGATTAATAGGAAAGATCGACCACTTTGGGACATGATAGATCTAGAGTGGTGTCTTCAGTACATTGAAGAGAAAAACACTACTCTTTTGGTGCTTGCAGGTGCCTATGGGAGGGGAAAGCTCATGACAACACATGCCTTTTAGTATGGCTTGGTGTTCAAAGTAGATTAGGAGGATGAAGATTCAGAAAACCTTCTGTTCCTAGTGGAGACATCTAAATGCTTACAAAATGCAATCTACAAAATGGAGTTCTTGTGTCCATAGTGTTGTGTGCCAGAAAAGCTTGCAGTTCTTTGCATGGACTCTGAGAATCTTATTAGGGATTTAATGCCTTGGATCCAAGGGAACATAATGCGAACACAACAAAAGAAGACCACCCCAATAAAGGCAAAGGGTAAGCAATGTGTACAAAAGAAACCACTCAAAAAGTTGAAGAAAACCACAGATGAAGCATCCACTGAGTCAATTTCTGACTCAGACAATGTTATCGTTGCACCTGGTGGAGAACTTGCATATGAGATCTTGGGTACTGAACAGAACAGGATGAGGGAAGACATTGCTGTTGGTAGTATACGAGAAGAAGCAAGTACGAGCATACAAGCAGATCTAGCACTAAGGCAACCCTTTATTTTTTTCAAAACCCTTACACCATTTAAAAGTGATTCTCATCACTAAAAACCCCTGTAAATACCATTTTCACCTTTTTGTAGCTCCATTTTGTACAAGCCGAGGAGTCCTCGAGCTTGAGGAGCCTTAGAAGTAGTTGCCTGCCAATTTTCATAATTTTTAGATCTCGTTTGAGCCTTCAAATAAGCCTTGGAACCTAATTTTTAACTAGGCCGGACACTAGGTCTGGACAGGGCCAAAGCTAGTCAAAAACTAGAGAGCTCATTTTTGGGAGAGCTTCTTGTAGTTTTGAGCTTGTATGAGAACTTTGTTGCAATAGAAGTGATTCCATTGTCTTACTCTCTTTGTTCTTGCCGTGTGTGCGCGTGTGTGTGTATGTGTGTGCATGTTAGTGTGCTTCTCACTCACGCACTTGTGCTTCCACTTGCTCGTGGTCTTCATACCATCCTCACATCTCCCCGGATTGACATTAAAGGAGGTGCTACTCATCACTGAGCTACACCAAATTTTGGCGCCGTTGCCGGGGATCTGAGCTTTGAGGACGAGCGTGTGATGGTAAGACGTAGAGAGGACGCGTTGGAATGGTAAGTAGTAGGTAAATTTCTGATTTTTCTCCATCTCCATCTCCATCTTCACCTCCTTCTCCATCTCCACCTCCACCTCCTTCTCCACTACATAATCCCTCTTCCTTGTCTTTCCCCTCATTTGTGGTGTGCGAGTTTGAGAGAGAGCGAGCTTGTGTGTTCTTGTTTTGTGTGTTTTTTGCATGTTTCTTGCAGGTGGCAGCTCCATCATCATCTCCAGCAAGCTCAGCAGGTACAAAATCTGTCTGCACAGTCCCCGAGGCGTTGAGCTCGAGCTATCACGACACTCTGAAAATTTCACCCAATCACGATTCTGAGTGCACCACGACACTGTGCAGGCCTAGAGCTCCCAGGATCACTAGACAGAACAGAAAAATTCACCATATCCCGAGCTATCGCGACACCTCACGAGCTATCGCGACACTCACGAGCTATCGCGACACTTCGACCTATCGCGACACCTCACGAGCTATCGTGACACCTCACGAGCTATCGCGACACTTGGGAGTATCGCGACACCTCACGAGCTATCGCGACACTTCGACCTATCGCGACACTTCGACCTATCGCGACACCTCACGAGCTATCGCGACACCTCACGAGCTATCGTGACACTTGGGAGTATCGCGACACCTCACGACCTATCGCGACACCTCACGAGCTATCGCGAAACTTTGACCTATCGCGACACCTCACGAGCTATCGCGACACTTCAACCTATCGCGACACCTCGACCCGACCTATCGCGATACACGGCCTTTAACACATGAAAAATTTAGGGTTATTTTTGAGTGAATTGAAGGGTAGTTGAGCTTAATTTTAGGCACCTTGGTATAACTTTAGACCCTTGGAAGTGAGCAAAAGACCTAGAAATCAGAGAGGGATCTCCTGAACCCTGAGAGCCTGTTTTGACCCTTTAGTGCCTGAATGGTCATAACTTGACCGTACGAACATGTATTTTCAAGTTGGCCTTTAGGTGAGACTAGGTGGTCCTAAGATTGAGGGGGTACGGTGAGTTACTCTAGGGGGGACTGAAAATATTGATGTGTGTCTTTCAATTACTTGTGGTAATAGAGCTATAGTGACTGGTGAGCTTTTGCAGGAACATTGTGTGCACTCAAGGCAATCCAAAGCAAGCTAGCAAGGGTGAGTACCAAGCTTGGGAGAAGGCTTCCTGGGCTTGTGTAGCAGTCTGGTCAACCAGCTAATTGAGGTTGGAAGATCTCTCAACCCTCCCTTGTCAATTCCTAGCCTAGGCTAAGTACGACTTAGGTGTGGTAATTAATTAGGGCAACGTTAGGCACGAATCAAGTCCAAGAGTATTAATCAACCAAGTGCAAGAATTAAGTAGGTCTTAAGTGCGAAAACTCTAAGGAACAAAAGGTAAACTGGAATCGATCACTTATCAAGTGCGGAAATTCACTTAAGTACTCCTGACGACGCGATTTCAGACAAGACCATAAACATAATATTCAACTCAAAAGAACAAAGTGATTGGTGCAAATTAACCTGCAACGAGAGTGTGCTTAGGTCCAAGGGGGTAGATAAATCAGGCATATGAACCTTAGATCAGGCAGACACTTAGGCCGAGACAGACAAAGTCTCAGATCTTGTGAAGCTAGTGTCAATCACACTGCCAGGTCTTGGGCCCAACAGTTGAGTGATTACCCATACACTCCCAGATCAGAAACAAGTGATTCTGAGATGTCCTATCACATGGAGAGACCAGTAGGTAGTTCAGGGTTGGCTTATCTAGAAAAGCCAGAAGGACCATACAAGACTCAACTGGAATACATCAGGACGAATCGTCTAGGTGCTCGCATCTACGAAGACGGACTGAGAAGATCGGTGGTCCAGATTAAGAACCCCGATCAACCCCATGGATTAGACCACCCAGTAGTCAAGTTTGAGAATGGAGCATACCTAGATAAAGAGGGGACTATGTATGTAGTCACGACTCTTCCTGATAGAACTGATGAGTTTGGAAATGTGATTGCGGAGACCGACATGGGTGATATAGAGCAAGGGAACTTAGAGAGGGAGCCAAGAACCCCCCGTGGTAAATCTGTCTTGACCAGAATCATGACTCTAGAGTGGATTCCACAGGATAATAAAAGCATAGATCTGCTTTTAAACCGAGAAACCGATGAGGCTTTTTGGAGATATAAATCTGCTCAACCTCAGGAAGTGAGTGCCCTCATAATCTATGAGTTTAAAGACCCTGATAGCCCAGGCCAAGTAACCTACCTAGACAATGCATCAGAGAGAATCTTCATGGTCACTGAGCATGGCAGACATGCCTACACATGGAAGGGTGAATTTGTTTTTCCCCAACCAAGGTCTAATGTGTCCTTTGGTCACCAAGGAGTTGGGACCTCCCAAGATCATGGAGCTCAAAGAGATAGAAGTAGAGACAAACCTGAGGTAAGTTTTGCCAACTCCCTGGGAAGAGAAAGAACGGGAACAGAAAGGAATAGAGTGGAACCTGAGAGACATAGAACCCCATGGAATCAAAGGAATGCTGACGATGTTCCTTTGCCAAGGCCGAGAGAACATACTAGGACCCTGCGACCAACTCAACTGGTGAAGTCCATGAAGAATTACTTCGATGGCACGGGAGACCCTTATGACCATGTGGCAGAATTTCGGCAAGTATTGAAAGTTGAACAGGTAGAGGACCTATTCACACAATATAATGCTTTTGGTCTAACCCTTAGGAACACTGCCCTTACGTGGTTTCAACCACTAAACGAGAGGCATTTCAGAAACATAGACCAGCTCTTAGAGGCATTTATCATTGAGTTTTCTAAGAGTGGAATCAGGCATAACACCTCCTCACTAATTCATAGTTTCAAACAAACACCTCAAGAGACGGTCAGACTAGCTGGAAGAAGATTTAGGCAGTACCTGGAGAGATGCCCGATGCCGGAGTTACCCACACCAGCCAAACAAGTGGCCTTGTTCTTAGATGGATTGTTGAGCACCAAGCTCAGGTCATACGTGTATCTGAAGGACCCCAGAACGATAGAAGAGTGCGTGTGCATATGCATAGACATTGAGGACAATCTAGGTGAAGAATTAGAACTATAAAAAATCTATAAGGATTCTGATAGCTCTAGTAACCTGACATCTGGTCAATCCACATCCATTGAGGAACTTGCAGAGAAGGTAGCTCAAAAACTAGGTGTCTCTAGCAACCAAATTCTGAGATTTGCCCCAGTTAAGCGGTGTTACACTTGTGGCGGTGACCATATGGCAAATGTATGTCCCATTATGGCCCAACCCCAGGCGAATCCTAGTAGCCAGTACTGCACCATAGAGCGCAGGTACACCAACCACACTGCACAAGACTGCCCATATAACAAACAAACTGTTAGGCAAAATTACCCTCAGCCATATCCACAACAGGGTAGATACCAGAATCAGTACCCACCACAACAATACAACCGACCACAGCAAACTTATCAGCCACCTTATCAAGGGCAGTAGAGACCTCAACCAGTCCTAGTACAGCAACCCCCTGCTCCAACCAATGTGATCCCAGTGAAATATGCATCTGCTGAAGAAAATCCGAACAGAGCCATAGTCCCAATTACCCCATTGCTATCAGACAGTGATCCAAGTGACCATAGTTTTGACTCCACACATATTGATAGCCCACAGGCTTATTACATGCAGTCACCCGAGCATAACGAGTCATACTATTATGAGGACCCAAGTGAAAATAGTGGGGAACCTAAGTATGCTAATCTCATGTACACAAACCCCAACTCTAGACCTCAACCTAGGCAGGTACGACCCCCATTTCCTAGAGGACCATGCTTCAGATGTCAGGGAGATCACCTTATACGTGATTGCCCACTGCCTGCCCCTACACAACCTCAACCAGTAACCATTGAGGGTTTCTATCAAGACTGCGGGAAAGAGCATCTCCTACGAGATTGCCCAAAGAACCCTAATAACATGCCTAAAATCACTCCTATCAATGTTGTTGGGTTGGTTGTAGACTCCACAAGGAGGGTGACTTCCACTGCACCTGTGCAGGTGATCACAAGAGCCCAGACACTACAACAAAACCAAGGTGTTGGTCAGGAAAAGAGCCCCGAGGTGAGTGAAACAGAGAGCATAACCAAAAAGAGGACTAGAGCCTGGAAGGATAGTCGTGAAAGAATGAAAAGGCAATGGGCAAAAAAGATGAGCGAACTTGAAGAAAGCTTGAGAGAAACCAAAGCAAAAATAATAGAGATCACATCTCAACCGCACTCTCACACATTTCCACCGCTACCATCCCCATCACCCTCCATTCCTCCACCCTCTCATACACCCCACGTAACCCACCCACCACCCCGAGTAGGATCAGTATTAGCTGATCCCACTCCTGAAGACATAGACATGATGCTTAAAGCATATCAGGCCAGAATCCAAGAACGGCCAAATGTAACGGATCATGACAAGTGCTACCCTAGAGCTGACCTAGAGATAGAAAGAACCAAGCTTTGCGCGAAAATGGTCGCATTGGCTCAGACTATGTTCGAAGCCAGTCGCCTTTTCAATTACTCGGGCTCAGCCAAGACACAATTACATTTGGATGGACTTCTAGAGAATTTAGAGGGCATAATTGCAAGATCTGCCAAGGAAGAAAAAAATCAAGAAAGAGATAAAGCAAGCAAAAACATGACCCATCCCCCACCGAAAGCTTATGTGCCCAATTCCACCGAACCAGACATCCCCCCCTCCCTAGAAAGAATAGAGAATCTAATGGCACAATCACAAAAGGAACTCGCCCCTCAACACCATGACAAGGCTAGTGTAAAAGCAGGTCTTCCTACCCAGAAAGCCTATGTGCCTGAGGCCTACGTGCCTAACTCTACGGAGCCAGACACCTCTTCTTCTATGAATCAATACACACCAGAATTCTTGCGAGAGATTCAAGAAGAGAAATGGGCTAAAGAGAGTGAAGTTCCTCCTCCCATTGAATTGGTGGATGACACAAACGATCAATTCCCACAAGACCTTCCTTCCATTTATGGAGAGCAGGAGAGTGCCCAATCTCAAGAAAGATTAGACTTCGAGTCTAATTCTCTACAAGAACTACCCCATTTTACAGGCCCATGGGAAGCTAAGTCCACCTGTATGAGAGCACCTACAGTCATGATAAGAAACGAAGATTTAGTCATACGTAGGAACACAGAGGTAGTGAAGAACACCAAAGTGCAGTGCAATCTCACTTTGGAAGAGTGGCTTAAGGTTAGACCAGAAGTGTGGAAACATGTAGCCAATCAAGTGCCCGAGATAGCCAAACCTCGTTCCCAGGTAGGATCACATAGGACAGTGCCAGAGATACCCTTGGATAAGGTAGGAGATATGTGTGAAGGTGAAGAAGGGAACACCTATCTTCCCATTACCTACCAGGAGTACACCACCAAGGCAATTTTGGACTCAGGTGCAGGAGTTGCAATTGCCACCACTTCCCTATGGAAGCGATGGGGCAAGCCAGCACTTCGACCAACGAGAATGAAATTGCAGATGGCCGATGGTCATATTGAGAGACCCTTAGGATTGCTAGAAGGAATAACTCTCACCACCTGTGGTGTCGAGTTTGAACATACATTTGCTATATGTGACTTCAGCAAAAATCATGCCTATGAAATGATTTTGGGAAGACCATTTCTGCGGCAGTTGCAAGTGGTATAGGATTGGGGAACCAATTCCTTGTATTTGCAACATCTAGGTGTTACAACCAAAGTCAATCTTAAGGATTACTCTCATAGGGACGTACCACCTATTCAATGGAATCCCATCCATAGAGCCAAAGACGAGACTGAGTCTGTGCATTCCATAGAATCCAGATCCTCGTGGATGCATGAAGACACCCACTTATGGATGTGTAAGGTAGCAGTAGAAGAAGAGAAGAGAGAGAAAGCCAGAGAGGTAGGTGCAAAAGAGAACCATAGATCAATTCAAGACCCAGCCTATGCACCTGTAGTTTTTCCTGATGAAGAATTTGAACCCCATGGCTGGGCAGAAATCCTAGCAACAATGGATGTAGCCATCAATGAAGAGCAGTGGACACCCCACTGTGATGAGGATGGCTATGATATTTCAGTCTTCTCCATAGAGCCAATTATGGGAGAGGCCGTTCTAGAAGAATGCGAACCTAGCCCTGATGCATTTGAGGATGCAAGTGACTCCGATCTAGAGTCAATCATTATGGACCCACCCTTTGCATCAGATGAGGAATACTTCTATGAAGTAGAATTTCAACCCCAGAGGCACGGAGAGCTTACAAATGAGGTGAGGTTAGCCACACAAGTAGCTTCTCAAAGCGGAGGAAAGAAAAGAAGGAAGAAGGAAGTCACTCTGGAGGTAGAAGAATCCTTGTTTGAGGTCCCTGAAAACTTTAAAAAATATGAGATAGACGATAGGAGGGTCATGATGAGAATGCCTAAATGTGAGGCACAAGCAGGAGAAGCCTATGATAGCAAGGAAACTACCAAGAAAATAGTTGTCGCCATCGAGGAAGGAGAAGAAAGATGCACATACATAGGTCATGACCTAACAGAAGAGGAAGAACAAGAGCTGATAGCTTTGCTAAGAGAATACCGAGATGTATTCGCTTGGAGCTACAAGGATTTGAAGGGTGTTGACCCAGACATATGCTCACACACAATTCCCATGACCTCAGATGCTAAACCCTCTAAGCAAAAGCCATACACATATAATGATAACTATGCTGCTAAGATCAAAGAAGAGATAGACCGCTTGGTGGAAGCCGGATTTATCTACGAAATTGAGCACACTGAATGGGTATCCCCCATTGTAGTGGTGCGCAAGAAGAACAGCAAATTACGAGTATGCATAAACCTGAAGAAGGTTAATGCAGCCACTATTAGAGATAGCTATCCGCTTCCTATCACTGAGCATCTATTAGAAAGGGTAGCAGGCAAGGAAGTGTACAGCTTCCTAGATGGGTTTTCGGGCTACAATCAAGTAGCCATTGCACCAGAAGATCAGCATAAAACGGCTTTTGCCACAGAGTGGGGTATATTCGCCTTTAGGGTAATGCCATTCGGGTTGACCAATGCTCCCGCAACCTTCCAAAGGCTGATGTGCCATGTATTTAAGGAGTTCCTGAGGAAGAACTTAGAAGTCTATGTTGATGATCTTTGTGCTCATTCCAACATTAGGCAGACCCATATACCCGAACTCAGACAGATCTTTGATACATGCAGAGAATATCAAGTCTGCCTGAACCCAGAAAAGTGTGTTTTCATGGTCAAGCAAGGCAAGATTCTAGGACACATAGTGTCCAAGAACGGCATATCCACTGATGAAGAGAAAGTGAGAGCCATAGCAGAACTCCCTAGGCCAAGGAATGTCAAAGAAGTTCAAGCATTCATTGGGCATTGTGGTTACTACTGCCGATTCATTCACATGTATGTTGTCATTGCAAAGCCCATGTACGGACTTTTGACAAATTTTGAATGGACTAATGAGTGTGAGAACTCCTTCAATGAGTTGAAAAAGCGATTGTGTTCAGCACCAATCTTGACCACACCAGATTGGAGCAAGCCATTCCATGTTCATGTGGATGCCTCCAATTATGCTATTGGATGCGTACTTGCACAACCTACGGGTGAAGGGAACATGGATCTACCTATTGCCTATGCTAGTAGACAACTAAATGCAGCTGAACGGAATTATACCACCACTGAGAGAGAAGGACTAGGCATGGTGTATGCGGTTAAAAAGTTTAGACATTATTTGCTTGCAAATAAGTTTAAGTTTTTTACTGATCATCAAGCATTACTATACCTGGTAAACAAACCATGCAACACCGGAAGGTTAGTAAGATGGTTTCTCTTACTAATGGAGTATGACTTTGAGGTTGTGGTGAGGAAAGGTAGGACTCATTTGAGAGCAGACCATCTCTCTAGGCTCACATCCGGAGAGGCCCCACAAGGAGTGTCAGATGACTTACCTGATGCATACTTGTTCAATTTGGAAGTGGTGCCCCAATGGGCCAAGCCCTTAGTGCCGATACTTACATATGGACCTAATCATCCAATAGTAAACACACTGGATAAGGAGGTAGTCAAAGCTCAAAAGTACCACATCATGGCTGGAAGTATGTACAAGCACACGGATCAAGGAATCTTGGCTTGTTGTGTAGAAGAGGACGAGTACGCTAAGTGGTTGCAATTAGCACATGTAGGTGCATTAGAGCAACACTACTCAAAACAACGAACCCTACAGACCCTGAGGAGACTAGGAGTGCATTGGCCGACCATGGAAGCTGATGTCCAAAAGTTGTGCAAGGAATGCCCAATCTGCTGCACTAAACCACCCGTGGAACATGCCACTCTTTATCAAGTGTCCATAGTGCCGGATTGGAGTGAACCCCTAGTATCCTTCTTGAGGACGAAAACATTTCCTCAAGATATGACTTTGGCCAGACAAAGAAGTTTGGAACAGGAAGCATTGGATTACACCATCATTGGTGATAATTTATACAAAAGGGGTAAGGATGGTTACCTGAGACTATGTGTCCATGAAGGTGAATACCTAAAGATCTTGGAAACAGCTCACCAGGGTGTAGCAGGAGGACATTTTGGTCCAGATAGGGTGATCAAAGCAATTCTATTTGCAGGATTTTGGTGGCCCACCCTTCACATGGATGCACATACCTATGTGAAGAGGTGTGAGATTTGTCAGCGAACCCAGTATCCTATACGCAGAGATGAGATGCCACTGAAGCCTATGATGGGCGGACGTGCATTCTCTAAGTGGGGAATAGACTTTGTAGGTCCTATCAATCCCCCAGCTAAGGGTTCCCATGCTGAGTATATCATCGTTGCCACGGATTATCTAACCAAGTGGGTAGAGGTAAAAGCCACAACGAAGAACGACGCTCAGACAACTGCTAAATTCTTGTTTGAGAATGTATTCACAAGATACGGGCTACCCATAGAACTAGTTAGTGATAGAGGCACTCACTTCTTGAATGAAGTTATTGAAAATCTGCTCCAAGAATTCTTGGTAGTGCATAAGAAGTCTGCCCCCTATCACCCTCAAGCCAACGGGCAAGCTGAAAGAACCAATAAGATCCTATGCAATGTATTGACAAAATTAGTGAACAATAAACGCTCTGATTGGGACAAACAGCTACACCATGCTGTTTGGGCATACCGAGTCGCCTACAAAACGGTACTCCAAGCCACCCCCTTTCAGATGGTATTTGGCCAAAACGCCGTGCTACCTTTGGACTTCTTAATACCTACATTGAAAGTAGCAAAAAGAGCACGAATGGACGGGTCATGAACTCTCCTCTAGACTTTTTGACCTTGAACGATTAGGAGAAACAAGACTGAGAGCAGCTGCAGGGATATATGCAGCTAAGAAGAGACAGAAGGCATACTTTGATGCCCATGTGAAGGATAAGGGCTTGAAAACATGAGATCTAGTTTTAGTCTACACATTGAAACAACACGCAAGGAAGCTAGAAAAGAGAGGCTACGGACCTATGATCATCAATAGAATCTCCACGAGTGGAGCAGTACAACTAGCCACCTTAGAGGGGGATGTTCTCCCAAACTATATTAGCGGATGCAGAGTCAAGCTGTATCAGGAACCCCTCACGGAGGAAATGCTAAGTCGACTCAATACTGCTAAGCAACGTAAAGAGGAGGAAAAACGAATTCGAGAAGAAGCACAGGCAGAGGCCTTAGAGCGTATCAGACGAATGAAGTTGAGGAGACAAGGGAGGGATCAGCCTATGACTGACACTCAAGAGTCTCCAGGCTATCACATGGCCATGTGTGAGGCTTCAGGTGAACGTACCCATAAGATAGTGGATCGACGACCTTTTGTGACCCTAGAAATAGGACAAAGAGACAGCACAACAAGCGTGAGAGCTTTAATTGATTCAGGAGCAGCCACAAGTGCAGTTCGGCTTTCTTATTGCCAGCAGCTGCAATTGGAGGTAAAACCCCTAGAAGCATATCTGATAGGATTAGGAGGTGTTGAAACCCCTTGCATGGGAGAGGTGGATCTTCCCCTCTACATACAAGAGGTCTTCATGCCATCAAAAGTGCTAGTGTGTGAAGACGAGGATCTAACCGAACCTCTTGTCTTAGGCCAAGACTGGATCTATGATCACGTAGTCAACCTCAACCTAAGAAGTGGACTTCTTCAGGCTTGGGTAGGCCAAAGCTGTCTCACGATTGAATTAGAAAATCAAGCACTCAAACCAATAGAACAGGCACAAACTCCTGGTCCCTCCAGGAATCCACATGAAGATAACAATGTTGTTCTTGTACAAACTTCTATGGTGCAGAGGATTGTCAATCTTACTGAAGGTATAGGAGCCAATAAGGAGTTCCTAACTGATCCAAAGAAGATTCTAGACGAGCAGACCAAACATCACTCGACACGAAGGAGGCTGCTGATCAAGAGGCAGGTGCACCAACCGATGCAACACGGAGCACCTCGTGGCGCGAAGCAGATCTGGATACGCAAGGATGGAAAACCCACAACTCTAATAGCAGACTCTCAAGGAGACAAGAAACGAGCCTCACCATCAAGGAACAAAGTGAAGAAGCCCCCTAGGATAACCCCTAGGCATACCATTTCTATTTGGGTTCCTAAGCGGTCAATGAAGGCCATCCCTAATGCTAGACAAATATGGGTGCCCAAGGCCTGCTTACAAGCCCAAATCACTTCACCTTCAGGCACTAGGATGAAGCAACTTTCACAAACACTCGTGGCCAACAACTCAGAAAATGAAAAGATACCTACACCTCTCACTATTTCCACTCCCATCAATCGTAGGAATGTCTGGAAATGGGTACCCAAAAGGTCCCAAATACATCACACTCTCATCCAGAAATCTTCACCTGTCTTTAGTTCTAAGAGCTACGAATCCTCTATCAAAGTTTGGAGAATTAAACTGTGTCCTAAACCCCCTGACCCAATTCTGTAAATCCGTCCACTCTAACACAGGAGCATTCTGAGCCCAATGCATAACCAAAGTATGCATCTAGGATGACACTGACCTCTAATCACCACTCACACCTATCACAAACACTTCACCTCTAACCACTAACCACTGACCTCCGGGATTGTCATGTTAGTATTGTGAAGGGAACACCATTACATCTTGTTTCCTATGCAGCACTAATGTGCCTTTCTTCTTCCAGCAGATAAGCAACCTATTCTCATGGCAACAGCAGCAGGCACAAGCTCTCAGGCAGGCTCTGGTGCTCAAATCAATTGGGATGCCATGCCGGTGGAGGCCCCACCAACAACTCGGCCTGAAGAGTTCGTGAATGTGCGGAGAATTCCTATTCCAGACCCACCAAATGGCCTAACCGAAAGAGTAAAAGGGCACTCTCACTGGTTCAATGAGATGCCAGGAGATTTGGGAGATGCGGATCATATCTGGGAATCCAAGATGGAATGTGGAGGAGTGTGGTGGACCTTCCAATTCTTCTCACGAGAATTCGAAGCATTGCAAAATGCAGCTCCACTTCAAGATATCTGGAAGAAAGCAGGATTACAAACTTATTTTAGTGCAGCTCTGCCTAAACCCGATTTCCTCAGGTGCTACTACCTAATTGCCACGCTGAAGCCGACAGGTGATAAAGATCATTCAGGCACATTCTGGGTGCCCTCCTTGTCAAATCTGGAGGAAATGAGCCAAGTTCGAATTGAATGTTACTTTAATCAGGGAAGCCCTTCAGATGTATGGCACACATGTACCTTCTGACCGCGACCCCTTGATACCTGAGTCGATGAAAAGTAACAGAATCAAGAAGCTAAAAGAAATGTGCGCCCTCACCCCCAACATCGCCATACCTTTGCGGATGTGCCTCCAACACTTCGCATTCCCAGCTCAGGACCGTTTCACCCAACCTCACAAGAAAATATGGTATGGGCTATATCTAGCAGAGACTGGAAGCTTGCCCATCAAGATGCCTATATGGATCTTGGACCAAGTGTATGAGGCAGGCAAGCGGGGAGTGAGGAAGCCTACTTTACATGGCTGTTGTTCGCTTACAAGAATTATCTATAGATGTCTTGCATATGATGTGCCGGTTGCCAGAGCCCTAAAATATGCACAATTGGAGTTGTTCAAAGGGCGGAAGTCAGGGAGCCAGCCTGCAAAACGAATGCGTGGATCGCTCTCCCAGGTAATGATCCCTCAAGAAGCCACGACCGAAGCTCCCCCCCCAACCAGAAGCTCAGGTCGCACCTTTCACGATCCATCTTCAAGGATTTCAAGCTGGGGAGGTGGTACAACCCGCTCCATCCGCCCCTCCACTACCTACCGATGCAGAGTTTGCATCTATGGCCACCTTCATAGAGGATCCAAACTTTGATTTTGAAAGATTCCTGCAGACGGTCCCCCTATCAGGCAGTGAAGATTCCCCTGACAATGTTGATCCGGGAGCATCAGTCCAAAGAGAACAGCCACGGGGCGAGACAAGCAGAGTACATGGGGAAGAAGTGGCACAACATCCTCATGACCCAAACACACAAGTTCAGGAGGGTGCACAAAGAAATGGACCAGAAGACAGTGAAGAGGAGGCCCCTGCCTAGACGGCACAACTCAAACGGCTATACAAGACAATCAAGCAGGTACAGAGAAGACATAAGATGACAGAAGAGGCGAATAGAGCTCTAGTGAACCAAATGCTTCAAACCGAGAATGTCGACTCACATTTTGTGGAGTCATTGAATCTATTGGCAGAGACATGTGGGATCGGGGAAGCATTGAGGACAATGGTCTATCAGGAAAATCCTACCTATGATCAACGGAGGATTGATACACGGCCACGACAAGGGAAAATGATTCAAATGGAAGTCTCTACTGCCTTGCCTACCACAATTTCAGAAGATGTTCACATGACGAGCCCAAGTCCCACTGATGAACAAGATGTAATTACTCAGGTACCATCTCCACCGTCACCTTCCATTCAACCCTCAGAACCCTTCTCCACTGGCCCTTCTGAACAACCGATATCCACCCATCATGAAACCATTGTACACACATCTGTTTTTACATCCTTCCCTTTACCCACATCCAGCACTTCCACCCAAATTTTTGAACCTCACACCGGTCATCCGGCCACCGATCAAACCATAATAGGTCACCCTTCCTATCTCCCCGCCCTTGGACAACCACTTGCCACTAGCCAGACCTTATCCCATCCTTTTCCATTCACCCACACCCAAACCCTATCCACCACTTCCCTAGTAACTGCCTCATACTCAACCCAAGTCACACAACCCTCATTCTGGACAAACCTTGTAAATATACTCCAACAGGTGGATAATTATAATAAAAAGCCCCTTTCCCAACCCCACTCCCCCACATTCACTGCCACCACTATCACACCACCCACCATCCCTGTATTCACAGTTCACGAATCACACACTCTCACGTCCGATCCCATGGACATCTCACCATCCATAGGATCACCCACCACCACTGTTATTCCAACATCACCATGTGTCATTTCACTCGCGTCACCATTTCCAAACACTGTAGGCACAACATCCACTTTTCCCTTTCCCATCTCCCGACCCCTTGCATCTTCCACCATTACCCTTGCACCCACCTCATTTAGTCATGCACTCAACACCATGCTCGAAGCTGCTGCCCAACTTAAACAGGAATACAGGTTACTAGAAGAAAACAATAAAGAGCTCTGTACTTTGTCATCCCACCTCCAGGCACGTGTCACTGCCTTGGAGTTATCTAATACGGAATTACAGCAGGAGGTGACCACCCTCCAACAATATCAGGTGGAGCTCGAGTCCACACATACAGAGAAGAGTAGGGCAATGGAAGAACAACTTAGAGATCAGCTAGCCCGTAACGCTAGACTACAACGAAACATGGCTCTACTCCGACGCCATTTAGCAGCTGCTCAAGAAGAAAACAAACGACTACAGCAAAAAAATCAAGACAACCTCGAAGCAGCCATGGAAAATACTCCAGGGGCACCCATCGACCCTGCTAAATTCCAAGCCATCCCCTCAGAAAACATACAACAAATATTAGAAACCTATGCCAATCTCTTAGAAGCACATGATCAGCTTGCTGACCAAGTCAAAGACCTACAAAAAGCCCAAGTGCCTACACCACACCAACGAGAACCTAAAGAGATGGCCAACGCTGCAAACTCACCAGAGCCAGAATTATCAGTAACCAATGAAGTACTTGAGCTACGGCAACATGTTGCAGAACTAAAAATTAAGTTGATACAGTATGAACGACCTCCCTCTCCACCTGATCAAACCATAGAAGAAGAAACAGTAGTCATTCCAGTGGAGGAGACATTTGAAGACAATTATGAGCCTCAACCCCTTCCAGGAGGCAGAATTACGGAGGAAGGCCAGGATACATATGAGGAACCCCCGTCAGCATGGATGAAGCAGGTAGAGGAGATGGGCCCCACTCATGAAGAGCGCGTAGCACATCAGATGCTGGCCATGAAAACCATTGAGGAGTCTATACTCAAGTCTGAATATTTCAGGCACCTTGCTCCTAGACGACTCATCACGAGCTCAAAATTACAATATAAACCATATTTTGTATTGTTGGTCGACTACAACGCAGAGATCAAAAGAGTCACCAACAAGTGCCCTACCTTTGCCACCCAGTTCAAACCAGAAGATATACCAGAGGAAGCCAGAAAAGGGGCGATTTTCCAACCTACTTGGAGGCAAAGATTACTGGAAACATACCCAGAAATGCTGAGAACATGGGATCACGCTCCCATGCATTTGAAGTATAACCCTTGTTATGGGCCAGTACAAAGAAGAAGATCATGGAAAACCTTCGCCATCAAGGTTCAGAACAATGTAAACTGTAGAGAATGGCTTAATTACCCCGCCATTGCACCCCCAACCGGCACCCCCACAGTATCTTACATGATTGCAACCATCAGACATTGGATGCCACGCCTCCACCCCATGCCAGATGTTGCTGCCTAGATGATGCTCAAGATATTCGATATGATGCAGGTGGTGCTCAAAACTTTCCGCAATGTATGCCATATTCAGCCTCCGATTCCCGGGTTTGTCAATGGTAATTATGACCTGCTATATGATATGAGCACCACCCTGAGCATACGCGTTGCTTATGCATGGCACGCACGCATCAGATATCTCCCTGCCTGCTATAAGCAAACTTTCGATGATATGTTCACCACAGGGTTCTGGGAAGCACACTCAGAGGTGTTCGCGCCAAGGCCAACCCATTTGTTACACCTCTTTGCATGCGAACAAACGATGCACTCAGAACTCTACACAACGCCACAACCGGACATACCGGGTGCAGTCAATTGGGAGACCCTCCAGAGAGACTTGGTTCGGGGACTACGCATCAAGGAACAAGAAGTGGCAACCGACCTCCTGCAGGAGTACATTGATCAAACAGTGGAGCAGAGGTCTGTCAGAGGCGACAAACGCTAGGGGGGGGAGAGTGTTGGCAGTATACGAGAAGAAGCAAGTACGAGCATACAAGCAGATCTAGCACTAAGGCAACCCTTTATTTTTTTCAAAACCCTTACACCATTTAAAAGTGATTCTCATCACTAAAAACCCCTATAAATACCATTTTCACCTTTTTGTAGCTCCATTTTGTACAAGCCGAGGAGTCCTCGAGCTTGAGGAGCCTTAGAAGTAGTTGCCTGCCAATTTTCATAATTTTTAGATCTCGTTTGAGCCTTCAAATAAGCCCTGGAACCTAATTTTTAACTAGGCCGGACACTAGGTCTGGACAGGGCCAAAGCTAGTCAAAAACTATAAATAGAGCTAGAGAGCTCATTTTTGGGAGAGCTTCTTGTATTTTTGAGCTTGTATGAGAACTTTGTTGCAATAGAAGTGATTCCATTGTCTTACTGTCTTTGTTCTTGCCGTGTGTGCGCGTGTGTGTGTATGTGTGTGCATGTTAGTGTGCTTCTCACTCACGCACTTGTGCTTCCACTTGCTCGTGGTCTTCATACCATCCTCACATCTCCCCGGATTGACATTAAAGGAGGTGCTACTCATCACTGAGCTACAATTGCTGAGAGAAAACTTGTTAGAAAAGGGAAGCTATTCCACCTTCCCCCACCTTCCCATTAATATTATCCACAGACCACCAATTGATCCAGTCATAGGGAGGAGGCCCCTTGAGATAAGGGAGCCACATAATCTGCATGTGCAGAACCTAAAGAAAAAGATGAAGATCAATCCTCATGTAAGTGTTGTCCCTTTTTTGGTGACGGTGGACCCAAATGAATGCAGCTCTACGGAAGATTTCAATGAGGCTTTTTTTGAGGATTACATGTACCATGTGATTGGTGGATCACACTCTGTAGAGGCCCATAGACAGCTGGTGAAGGAGCACCACACAACATTCTTCTTTAGGTATGTAGAGTGCAAGATATATGTAGGACGTATGAGTGAAGAGGCCATGCTAAGCTTTCTTGTCTGATCAATGTGTGGACATTGTTTAACATTTATGGTTGTTTAAGGTCATCTTTTTGAAATTTTAGTTAGAAAATGCTTTGTGGTATTCAATGTGGTATGCAGAAAGCCTACTCTGAATGTCTGCACTAGACAATGACATGATTATTATCTAAATTTCCCTACGAAAAACATTAATGTTTTGTTCCATCTCATGTAATGCAAATTTTGGATAGCATTTAGACTCTTATCATCTGTGCTTCTAGAGATTTAAAAAGTAAATGAAAAGATTTGACTTATTATTATTTGTCCTGGGGTTATGATGTGGGGTACTTGATCGTGAAGTTGCTTTTCTTGGCCCCAAGAAAATTATTCTATCTACTTCAGACTTCTTAGGTTATAAAATCAAGCTTCTTTCTATTGTTTATGAGCAAGCGACAAGTGGTTTTCACTAAAGGTTTTGAAATGGGCCATTTTTTGCTTTTTTTCATGATGTTTAGGTCCAAATAAAAAGAGAACATGTCTTTGTTCTCCTTTGTTGTGACTCAGTGTTAAGACATTTAGGCATAGTTGTTGCATTCTCTATATCAACTCTCATCAACAAGTGCATCATGTAAATCTGCATCAGAAATGGAATGATTTGCATCATCATGTGGAACATATAAAGGCTAATAAATTGCCTCATTTGGAGCACCACTTGACTCTCCACCTGTGAAAAGAGGCAGCAAAGTGTCATACACATCTTTGGAGCTAACTAATGTCTCCTTAGTACATGAAAGTAATGGCTGAATTGCATCTTCCACAAAAACATCATCACGGCTAACCAAAATGTGTTTAGTCTATGGATGATACAAATGATAGCCTTTGCTTTCATAATTGTACCCAACAAAAATACATTTGACTGCTTTATCATCCAATTTCCTACATTGTTGTTAAGGCGCTAATGCATATGCCGAACAACCAAAAACACACAAATGAGCAACAGATGGCTTGCAACCATGTCAAGCCTCATATCGAGTGATATATTACAGTGCTTTGGGGGGACACCTATTAAGTAAATATGTTGCACACATAACAACCTCAAGCCATAAGCTATGTGGTAAAGCTTGACTTTTGATCGTACACCTCGCCATCTCCATGAAAGATATGTTCTTTCTCTCTACAAATCCATTTTTCTAAGGTATGTACAACACTGTACATTAATGTTTTATCCCATGCTCAACAAAAAATGCATTAAAATCAAAAGACATGCATTCCTCCCTTGATTAGAGTGAGGGGTGCCCAATTTACATGTTGACAGATTTTCAACCATAGCCAAAAATTAATTGAAACACATAAACACTTTGGACTTTGCTTTCAATGGATAAACCCATGCATGCCTAGAAAAATCATAAATTAAAATCAAGAAGTAAAGGTAGTCCCCAAAAGAAGGTGTTTGCATAGGACCACATGCATCACTATGACCAAGCTACAATTTATGAGTAGCTCTAACTGAACCATCTTTAGGGAAGGAAGAATGATACATTTTGCCCAAAATATAGCCTTCACATACATGTTTACAAGGTGCCTCAAGTTTGGGCAGAGAGGACATGATATTAGATTTTTGTAGGTGTAGCAAACTAGCATAGTTCAGGTGACTAAAGGGTGCATGCCAAAGCTTTGCATCTGAGATAGCTTGAGAATCTTGAACTTCACATGCTAAATCATTCAGAAATTTTGCATAGTCTATGAGGTTATACATCCTATGAAAAAAAAAATTCCACAACCAATAATGACATCACTATTTGAAAGACCATGAACTATACACTTGTCATCAATAAATTTGACAACCAAGCCAATCTTGGCTAATGCTGATACTGATAGCAAATGTTTCTTGATCTCTGGCACATTCAATGCATCTTACAATGTGAAACAACTACCATCAATAATAGTCAAAATGATCTTACTAACTCTCATTATAGTATATGAAGATTTTTTTGCGCATGTGACAGTATTCCTTATAGTGGTAGGCTCAAGTAATCTGAAGAAATTAGACTGTGAGGTGATATGTTTGGTTGCCCCACTATCACATCACCAAACATTTAAGTCTATTGTAGACATACACTGCTCATAAGAAGATGGGGTCATAACTACATATAGTAGTAAATGCCCATTCTTCATTATGCACAAGATTAACAGACTCTGTTTTTGGTGTAGAGGCCTCTACAACAACCATTCTAGCGTCTTTTTTCTTTGCCTCTTTTGCAACCAGTTTTGGATAGCTCTTAATGACATGATCTTTTGCTTTACAATATTTGCAAAAGTGTTTCTAATTTTTTGTTTCCCTCTCATATGTCTTCCTTCTTTGACTGTGCATCATTAAGAGACTTACACTTACTAGTAGATGAGCTCCATTTAGCTTTGCCTTTCTTCCTCAACTGATCTTCCTACAACAAAAGATAGACTAACTCCTTAAATGTTAAGGCATTTGGATTTCCTTTCATCATCAATCAAAGAGTAGATTCAAAAGTCTGATATGAATCTAGAAGACCATTAAGAACATTCTACACAAGTGGATTATTTGGTAAGACTTCATAAGTAGAAATCAAATGTTCCTTCAAATCTTTGATCTTTGTCAAAAAATTGTCCATAGAATCTCCGTCATTCATATGCTCACTCTCCAATGGTTTTTGGAGATAAGAAACACGAGCCACATTTATTATCGGGTATAAAGTGGTAAGTGTCACCCACGAATTCTTTGATATTTTCCAAGAGCGAATATGAGGGATAATGGCACCTTTGAGCTAGGTTGCATTATTCGTTATTCGATAATTCATTTATTCATGAATAATTAAGGAATTTTATGACAACCCTCGATTATTGAATCCAATCATTCGGTGCCACATCAGCTTATTCGGACATGAGCGAATGTCTTTTGCATGGTAATTTGATAATTTTCGATCGAACGCGCTTTCAATTGAAAAAGTTTTCGATTGAAAATTCTATAGGTTGAAATCTTTTCGATAGAAACAAATTTGGTTGAATAATTTTTTATAAAAGAATACAACTAGAATCATTTTTCATAAGAGTTACTTTGTTTTTTACAAACTTAAAGTGTCGTAGAAAGAACAAGGTATAAACTCTTGCTATAAATATTAAGTACTTTAGTACTAAAATAATAAAGAAAACTATTGTGATTGTCTGACTCAACATTGTGTCTTACTTCACAAATAGTATATGTATGTGTGTGTATGATTGTGAGTAAACATGTATTATGATTGTTTGAATCAATATTGATTCTTACTTCGCAATAGTATATGTATGTGTATTTGAGTGTATAATTGTGAATGAAATCTATTGTGATTTTTTGATTCAACATTGATTCTTACTTCACAATAGTATATGTATATGTGTGTATGATTATGAATAAAAATCTATTGTGATTGTTTGAATCAATATTGATTCTTACCTCACAATATTATGTGTATGTGTATGTGTATGTGCGTGTATGTTATATGATTGTAAGTGAAAATCTAATATGATTGTGTATGTGCATTTATATGTGTGTGTATGATAGTGAATTAAAAACTATTGCAATTTTTGGAAAAGTTTTTATGTTTTTTTTATAATTTAAGGGTTGAGAAGGTATTAATAAGTGAAGATCAAAAGGCATATAGGGTTGCATATCAGCTAAGAGAAGGTTCTTGTTGTATCGATTCAATATAACTTCACAGATCCATAGATCTTCTTTAGGAAGTTTTATTGTATTGATACAACAAGAACCTTCTCTTAGCTGAGATGTTGGGACAATAGCATCAAGAGGGATGGCAAAGTCTTGATAGAAATTGACTTATGCACTTGATCCTTGGATACTTATGACAAAAAAGATGCAAACAGGTAAAAGAAGATTTTTCTTTTTATGACATAGTTTAGTATTTTTTCAAACATATAATAATGATTTTTTATTTCTTTATATTTTTATAGGTTATTTTGAAGGTTGATTGATTTCGAGCTGATCAGGTGGCGACAAGTATTAATAAGTGAAGATCAATGGCATCTTGGACAATGTATATCAGCTAACAGAAGGTTTTTGTTGTATCAATACAATAAAACTTCATAGATCCATAGATCTTCTTTAGGAAGTTGTATTGTATTAATACAACACGAACCTTCTGTTAGCTGAGATATTGGCATCAAGACAATCGCATCAAGAGGGACTTGTTAGGAGAAAAGAAATTGACTTATTGAGATAATAGCATCAAGGGGGACTTGTTATGGCCAAGTTTTGATAGAAATCAACTTATGCACTTGAACTTTTGATACTTATGACAAAAGAGATGTAAACAAGTAATAAAAGATTTTACTTTTTATGATATAGTTTAATATTTTTTCAAGCACATAATAATGAATTTTTACTTTTTTATATTTTTATAGGTTATTTTGAATGTTGATTGATTTTGAGCTGAGTATGAAGGTAGAAATTTCCCATTAAAAAGGGACCATGTATATGTATGTATGTGCATGTGTGTATATGCATGTGTATGTATGTATGTGCATGTGTGTGTGTACATGTGTCTATGTATGTATGCATATGTATGTTTATGCATATGTATGTGTATGCATATGCATGTATGTATGCATGTGAGTGTATGTGTGTGTGTGTCTATATGTGTGTATTGTATGCATGTGAGTGTATGCGTGTGTGTCTATATGTTTGTTATTGTACCATTGTATGCAAGTGAGTGTATGTGTGTGTGTCTATATGTGTGTACATATATGTGAAAGTATGTATATGTATATGTGTATGTGTATATGTGCAAGTATCTATATGTGTATGTGTGTATGCATATGTGTGCATTTGTAAATGTGTGTGTATGCATATCATATATGTGTGCATTTGTGTATGTGTATATATGTGTGTATGCACATGTGTGTATATGTATGTGTGTGTATGCATATGTGTGTATGTGCATGTGTGTGCATGCATGTATCTATGTATGTATGCATATGCATGTGTATGTATGCATGTGTGTATATGTTTATGTGCAAGTATCTATATCTGTGTGTGTATATGTCTATGTGTGTGTATGATTTTGTGTGTACATGTGTACATGTTTGTGTGTGTGTGTATATGTGTGCATGTTAGTGTGTGTATGCATATGTGTGTATGAAATGCACATACATACACACATATGCATACACATACTTTCAAATCTATAAAACAAAAACATTAATTTTACCTCTGAAGAAAATTCTCTATGGTAGGATTAGAGCTCTATATGGAATGTGTTTTCATCAATAAGTTTTTGATTGAAAAAACTTTTGATCGAAAACTTTTCAATCAAAAGATTTCTGTTCAAAAAGATTTTCGATTGAACGTTTATCCCTGTCCGTTTTTTGTCGATGTTTATTCGGACAACCCTGAATAAAATGAACGTATTCGGTTTTTTTATTATTCGATTGAATAAATGCAACCTAGCGTTTGAGAGACAAGACTATCAATGCATGTGTCTGAGCATCTCTGCCATCTCAATGAAGTTGCTCTATAGTAAGTGCATCAAGAACCATTGCACTAACAAGAATATGAAGATCGTCATCTTCAATGCCATCTGCATCACCTCCAATAATTGTATTTGTAGGTTTAGTAGGGCATTTTTCAATACCCTAAACAATATTCCACAATACTTTTTCTACCGATACATGACCCATCATATAAGCTCTCAACGGGTAATTGGTACCATCCAACTTGTCCTCAACAACCAACATATGCAATACATCATTGCTTTCAGCCATGGCCACTAACTAAGTACCTCGATGCAAAAAAATGATTGTATCTCAAAAAGTTGAATAGAACCATCCTGTCAAGCTCTGCTAAACCTATAGAAAACTTTGCAATGCTGGAGAGTGTGAGAGTTGGTTGCTTCCTACCTGAGGGGAGTTGGCCTTACCTGAGTGTTAAGGGTTGTTACTAATCCATCATACTTTGCTGGAAGAACACATACACATCTTTGAGCCAGCTCCTCTGGTGTTATAATAACACCAACTGCAACCAATTGGTCTTGAAGATGTTTTGTCCATTTGATAAAATCTTCAGCCTTTTCAGAATCAGAATGCTTTTCATTTGCCAACTAATTCTCTGAATTCTGTATCCTAGTGTGGTTCTTGGTCTCATATTGACGAGCCAATATGCCCCAAGCCTCATGTGCTTTAGAAGTATGTTGAACTAAAGTAAGCACAAAATCACTTACACTAGTGACAATTGCACATAATGCATCAACATTCAACCTCTTCCAAGCTCGTAGAAGATCTCGATCTGGCTGAATCATCAATCTTGAATTTGCTAGATCTTGAACTGGTATAGGCTCTGGATCGAATCCCATCGGTCTCATAAAGTAATTCATAGGAGTCCAAAATTGCAAAAATTTTGAACTTCGAGAGTGTATAGTTGGTTCCATCTAGATTCCCTTCAGTGAATGCAGGTGGGCGAATTCGAATAGGTGCAACATTATTATTAGCTGAAACCAGTGTTCGACGATGAAGCCATCATGTAATCATTCGAATAATCTATTGATATTCTAGTATGCTAGTAGGCTAAAATAGTGATACTTCTCAGCTATTCGAACCTTAAGGCTCTGATACCATGTAAGAAAATAGTTATGCAATATAACACAGGAGCAGTAGCAGAGAAGATAACAGATATAGGAGACTCTCAACAATTTTTTACTAACAGTAAGTACAGGTAGAGGTATGCTGGCTCAACTAGATATGTCAGGTAGTGCAGAAGTCGTGTATATATAGGATCATGGATAGCCTTCCGTGGACAACTATACATGGGCGGTAGAGCATGGCCGACCACCGTGTGCATAATTGCCATACACAACTTAGATCGGTTGAACCGACCTAACAAATATAAATGATTTCTAACTCCGACAGGGAATATTCCATAGAATATTCCCTTTACCATTGCGCGGGGGCGCTGCCCCTGGACCCCCACCAAGGGGCCTGCTGACCCCCTAGGAAACCCCAGCTAGGAGATGCGGTGGCCTCCTTGGACTCCCTAGGTGGGGCTGCTCACCGCTGCCCCGAACCCCACAATTGGGGACCTTGGTAACTCCCTTTCCTTACCATACCTTAGATGGTCCAATATGACCTTCAGACAACATGCAAGTTGGGATTCCCATCAATTGGGTAATGTACGAGTGGCTTCTCCTCATAATGCGGGCCTTACAAAATTTGCATACAATCATGAGGGGTAGACATTGACCATATACTAACACCCCCCCTCAATGTTTACAGATGATAAATCAAGTAGGTCTTGGTCCTATGCCCATCTGTTGAAGATGCCTCTTGAGTTGCTCTCTTCCAAGTGCTTTAGTGAATATGTCAGCACAATTTGCCTCTGTTGGGCAATATTCTAGCTCCACAATTTCATCTTTAATTAGCTCACGAATGTAATGGTACTGTACTTCTATGTGCTTGGTGCGAGCATGAAATACTGGGTTCTTTGCAATAGCCATACAACTTTGATTATCACACTTGAGTAGAGTTGCCATATTTGATGGAAAGCCTAGATTTGCAAGAATTCTCCTTAACCAGACTGCCTCACAAGAAGAAAAACAAGCTGCTTTGTACTTTGCTTCAGTGGAGAAGAGTGCGAGAGTTGGTTGCCTCCTACTTACCCAAGAAAATATTCCTGAACCAAGTGAGAAACAATATCCAAAAACTGATTTTCTAGAATCACAATCTCGAGGCCAATCTGAATCACAATATCCTTGAAGGGTATCACCTGTGGTATACAAAATACCAAAATCCAAGGTTCCTGCGATGTACCTTAGAATTTGCATTCTAGCATTCCAGTGACTCTCCTTAGGTTTGTTGGAAAACGTGCTTAACACTCCAACAGCATAGCAAATGTCTAGTCTAGTGTTGCACAAAAAAATAAGACTTCCAACGAGCTTCCTATACTTCTTAGCATCTATATCAGGCATGTTATCATCCATAGATAGCTTATGATTTACCTCCATAGGTGTGCTAGTTGGTTTGCAGTGCATCATTCCAAATGCCTTGAGAATTTCTTTGGCATATTTTTGTTGTGAGATGAAAGTGCCATCCTTCCTTTTGCCATACTTCAATTCCTAGACAAAAAAGGAGTAGACCTAAGTCTGTCATTTCAAACTCAGTTCCCAAGCTGATCCGAGTTTGATTGATGAGTTCCTGATGATCTCTTGTAATGATCAAATCATCTACATATACAATGACAACAACTAGCTTGCTATCCCTTTTTGTTACATACAAGTTAGCATCATAAGTACTTCTTTCAAAACCCATATTTTTGAAAAAATTATCTATCCATTGGTACCAAGCCTGTGGAGCTTGCTAAAGTCCATACAAAGATTTCTTCAACCTGCAAACTTTATTTTCTGAATTGAGCACCTCAAAACCTGGTGGTTGAGATACCTATACCTCCTCCTTGAGGTGACCATTCAAAAATGCAGATTTGACATCCATCTGGAAAATAGGCCAGACCTTTTATGCAGCTATTGCAAGTACCGTCCAAATAGTTGTCATGCTGTAGCTCAATGATGAGTAGCACCTCCTTTAATGTCAATCCGGGAAGACATGAGGATGGTATGAAGACCTCGAGCAAGTGGCGGCACAAGTGCGTGAGTGAGAAGCACACAAACATGCACACACATACACACACACGCGCACACAAGGCAAGACAAAGAGTGAGAATCAATGGAGCTTTTAGATTACTTTCAAAATGCTCTTACAAGTTCTTTTCAATTACAATCTAACCCCCAAAAATGAGCTCTCTAGCTCCTTTTATAGTTTTTGACTAGCTTTTGGCCCTGTCCAGACCTAGTGTCCGGCCTAGTTAAAAATTAGGTTCCAGGGCTTATTTGGGGGCTCAAACGAGATCTAAAAATTATGAAAATTGGTACGCAACTACTTCTAAGGCTCCTCAAGCTCAAGGACTCCTTGGCTTGCACAAAATGGAGCTACAAAAATGTGAAATGAGATTTACAATGATTATTAGTGATAAAAATCACTGTTGTTGTAGGGATTTCTTCTAGTGATCTGCCATACATATCTTCAAGCTCCCTACTTGCTCTTCTTCCCTGCATGTCCATCTCTCTGGTTTGCATTAATGTCTTGAAAAAATATTGGCCTACTTGCCAGATCTTCTTTGACTGCCCTGTTTGCTTGTGCTGTCCCTCCGCTCTGACTCCCTTCTTTGACTTTCACGTCTTGTAGATCCTGATGTACCAAGGCTACTGCCAACACCCCCCCCACTCTCGCGTCTGTCGCCCCTGACAGACCCTTGTCGAGCTGCTTTTTGTACGTAGTATTGTACAACATCGGCGGCGAGGTGGTGTTCTTCTAACCTGAGTCCCCTTGCTAGATCTGTCAGCAATGCATCCCAATTGACTGGCCCTGGGACATCTGGATGTGGCACCCGTAACTGCTCTGAGTGAATGGTTCGCTCCACAGCAAATAAATGGAGGAGATGTGAGGGTCTGGGTACAAATATTTCTGAGTGGTATTCCCAGAACCCTGTTATGAACATCTCTTCGAATGTTTGTTTAAAGCAGGCCGGGAGGTATTTTATTCTGGCGTGCCAAGCGTATATCACCTCTATGGAAGGAGTGGTGCTCATGTCATACACTAAATCTTGGTTTCCTGTAAGGAATCCGACGCCTGAGAAGTGTGGGTCCTTGATATTCTTGAATGTCCTGAATGTAATAAGCATTAACTCAAAAATTTTCATGCACATCTGGGCCATTACATCGGGGGTATTCTTTAATCGGAGGCTCCAGTGCCGTATAGTGGAGATCATGTAATTGACGGTGGGAGGCCCTTGAGGGGGTGCGAGATAGACGTAGTTTAACCATTTGGCGCATCCCTTGATATTCTTGACTGCAATGGTAAATTCTGGCCATGTACGTCTGCGGAGTACAGGAACATAACAAGGGTTATATTTAATAAAAAGAGGCATATTCGTCTAGGTGCGAACCATCTCCGGATAGGTTTCGAGGAGTCGGATCCTCCAAGTGGGTTGATGAATGGATCCTTTTTTAGCGCTCTCTGGGATGTCATCTGGCCCAAATTGTGTAGCAAACGTTGGAGGTTTGCCACATCTATGTTGGATTTCTGCATTGTAGTCCGCCAGAAGTACACAATATGGCACGTATTGATCATCATTGGTTCCGATCCATCTATGGTGGGACATGCTGCGGAAGTATTCTGATTTAATAATAGTGTCCTCTATCTTTGCCATAGATTGGATCTGAACTGCCACTCGATCTTCATGAGTTGATGCCGTTTTCTCTAATGTTTGGAGCCACTCAGGTACTTCAATTTCTAACGTATCCATTCCTTCTGCGGTTTGCTCACCACCTGGCATTGGCATAGGAACGTAAGGTTCCTCATACGTCTCATCTACCTCGATGGGTACCAAATCCTCGGGTTCAGGTTCGACAACTGGAGAGGGTTGCCTTTCATGTGTGAGTAATCTTGCTTGTAATTCGGCCACCTGCTCTTTCAATGCCTTGACTTCCTCTGAAGTCGTGGGCGTTTCTGTGACTTTGGGTGCTGTCTGTTGCTCTTGGAGTTGATTGCGCAGCGCATCACGTTCCCGTTCCAAGTCATCATGAGCTTCTAATAGATCTGCATAGCTGTCCAAGATGGTCTTCATTGTCTCTGAGGGCACAGCCTTAAACTGCTCTGGATCAATTTCGTGTGGAGAGCCTTCCATTGCTGCTTCTAAATTTGCTTCATTTTGCTGCTGCAATCTCTTGTTTTCCTCAAGGGCGGCCGCCATGTGTTTTCTGAGAAGTGCCAGGTTACGCCGGACTTTGAGATTATCGGCTTGGTATACCTCGAGCAAAGCTTCTAGTTGTTTGGCACCGGATTCTGTCGATGGTTGGGGTGCCGCCAATAATGTTTGGTGAGCTTGCTCAAGCGTCGTGTAACGTTGATTCAGTTCTGCATTTTCTGTGTGTAGAATGTGCAACTGTCTTTGTAAGTTTTGATGGTGCGTTTCCAGTTGCTGATATCGGTTGTCCAGAGCCTTGTACTCATGCTGGAGCTGGTGTACACATTGGTTTAATGCTAAGAATATATTATTTACATTAAATAATGCTGGGAAGGGTGAAGATGCAGGGGGAATGGGGGCGGGAATGGGAGAGGTGAATGATGTGGATGTACGTGGGGATGTGGGTGGAGGGGGTATGGGTGATGAAGGTGGCATAGGGGGAGGGAGCGGTGCTGTGGCAGGTGATGTTTCCATCGTGTCCACTGTTTGAGTGACGGTGTAGATGGGTATCGTTGGTGGAGTGGATGTGACATCGGTGAACAGGGTGGTGAAGGTGGGCATGGTGACTCCCCCGTATTGGATTCCCGGAGAGAGTGGGATGCCCATGACAACGGTAGTGGTAGTGGATGTGGTAGTGTTAGTGTCCTGTGGTGGAGTAAATTGTGTAGTGTGAGGTGGGGATGGGGGTGACAACGGTGCTTCGTGATATTCTTCTGCTTGCGCTGACTCGCCTGGTGCTGATGTATCGATGTGAATTTGCTTTCCGGATCTCCTGGGACGAGTAGGAACTCTTTTTTCAAACCTGTGGATGTAGGCCATTGCCTCATGGATGGCCTCGTCCAGTCCTACGGCGTCGGCATGAAGGTTCATGGACTCAATGAACAACTCGTCCACACCTTCCTCCGCTAGCAAGTCGTTCATGAGTCTTTTGCCCTGTTCTAGAGACATCTTATGCTATTCCTGAACCAGTCGCATGGTTCGATATAGTCTCTTGATTTGCGCCGAATATGCTGGGGCACTTGCTAACTCGGAGAGTTCGTCATATTCTTGGTGTTGTTCTTCGTCGGCCTCTTCTTCATCTCCTCCTGCCTCTTGTTCATCTACATCGACTTCTACATTTTGTGGTTGGGTGGGGGCCGATGTTGTTTTGGGTCGTGGTTCCTGAGCTCGCGCTGCTTCCGCTTCGAGGTTAGAGTCATAGATTAATCGGGCAATTTCTTCATCAGTGAGGTCCTCAAGAGTAAATCCCTGCGGGAATTCCAAATCGGATGGAATGGGTGGAAACACCAGATTAGGCCCCTCCGTGCTTGGTCTTGGTAACCGGATTGTGAATGGCCTAACTCGTCGTGTCTGGGGAGGAGTGATTTCTGGTGTAGCGGTAGCTCCCCTTGGTTGAGCACAGGGTAGTTGGACTCCCCCCCTCATCTTCTTGGATGGGGGACCTGCTGTTGATAGTCTTCTTTGGAATTCTTGGACTCGGGACCATACGAGTGCCCGCTGAACAGGCACGTCATAAGCCAAGCATCTATAGATTATTCTGGTCAAAGCACAACACCCGTGGAGCACATTCTTCTGTTTCTTGTTCCACCTTTGATGTGCTAGGTGGATCTGGTCTATGATCCAGTGTGGAACATTGATGGGCAGGCTTTCGGTTTCTGCTAGATATAAACTGAACCATATTTTTTTCGGGGGCATTGTGAATCGTTCTTGGGCGGGAAACGCAAAGTGTTGCATGATGGTTCGCAGGTGAAGCGCAATGGTAGGTGTCATTGCTACCATATCCTTCAACTTATTCAGATCCTTGTGCTTCATGCGACCTGGGACCATGGTTTCCTTTTCTGTTGGGATATGCATGCCATACATTCCCAATGCTTCTCTTACCAGGTTGAGGTCCAGCTTGAACCTTTTAAGCTCATTACCCGGCAACAGTGATGGCAACACAAAGGTGCTATCGCCTCCTTTGGTCCTGCTTGGCGTGATTGTACTGATCAGATATGAACATCGTAAAAAATCCGGCTTTGGTATGTGGGCCCTGAAGTAACTTTCCACACCCGCTTTGACCCAAACTGATCTCATGACTTCGGCATTTTGGTAGCTTTCAAATTCGCGTGTGAAAAAGTGGTATCGACCCCATTTGCCATTGAACTCCAATTCTGCTTCCCAGAAGTAGGTTCCATCGCCCAGTGGTCCAGCAACATCACTGAACCAATGCGCATGCTTACCTACTTGAGAAGTGTGTCCTTGAGGAGGATCCTGGATGGGGAGCACATGCACTTCTTGAAGCTCTTGCGGTCTTGCGGTGAGACGTGGCTCAAGGAGAAGTGTTTCTATGTCCACGATCTGGGGACCAGATCCGGCTTGAGAGCTGGTACCTGCTTCTGCCATGGCCCTGTTTGCTGATTGGTTCTGTGAGAATATAGAACCAAGTGTTAACATTGTAATGGACAAAATAAATCCGTTGTTGTCCTCGTTACAACATTAACATAAGGTAGATGGTGAGTTAGTGGTTAGTAAGTGCATTAAGACAGTGTGTGTAGTTAGTGATTGTGTTGTCCTAGGAAACCATTGCAGTTAGTAAGTGGGTTATGAGTTTACAAATTGGGGTCCCTAGGCTGCCAAATGCAGTGAGTGGGCTTTGCCTTCGGTTTCGGAGAGTCTCTACAGAGCCTTCTCAGTGTCGTGGTTTGAAGATGAGGCCTTTTTGGAGCCCATTTACAATTGATTACATGTACGCTCTTGGGTTTTGGTGTGTACATGAGTGTCGAGAACGAATGAAATCTGGCAGTATGCGTCGCTGTGTTATGCTGTTTAAGTTGTGGCTTCAGCGTAGCTACTTGTGCCATCAAGCAAGCCTTAGGCACCCAAATTTGTCTTGATTGTGGGCTTGCCTTCATCGACTTCTTAGGCACCCAAATAGATTTTACTTTAGCAGAAGAATTTTTGAAAGACTTCTTATTAGCGTTGCGTTGTTGGTCACTAATAAGAGGTTTTGCCCCTGTAGTTGACGGTGGTGCCACCGGTCGTTCGCCTTTCCGCACCCATACCTGGTCTATTTTCTGGGCTGTTCTGCTGCGCAGGTACTTTTGAGCTCTGACATAGGTAGTACCCTGCTTCTTCTGCCTTTGATCCACCTTGGGTTGCTGCCTCCTTCTGGTCTTTGGAAAAGAAGGGAGTTCCGTTGCATCCCTGACTCCTTTTTTGCAAATATCATTCCTCTGCAAGACATAGTTTTGGACAAGAACAGCATGGTCATCTTCATGTGTACCCCTGGAAGGACCAGGAGTCTGTGCCCTTTCTAGTTCTTTGAGTGCTCCATTGTCTAATTCTACTGTAACTCGACTATGATTGACCCAAACCTGGAGAAGTCCACTTCTTAGGTTTAGATTGACTGCTTGGTCATAGATCCAATCCTGACCCAAGACGAGAGGTTCAGTGAGATCCTCATCTTGACACACTAGTACTTTAACGGTCATTGCCTCCTCGTGAATGTAGAGGGGGAGTTCCACCTCGCCCATGCAAGGGGTTTCCACGCCTCCCAATCCTATGAGGTATGCTTCCACAGGTTGGACAGTTAACTGTAACTCTTGACAGTAAGACATTCTAACAGCACTAGTGGCTGCACCTGAGTCAATCAAGGCTCTTACAGTCCTTGCACTTTTTCCTTGTCCTATATCTAGGGTTACGAAAGGACGTCGATCAGTTATCCTAGGTGAGCTGGTTCCTGCGACTTCACACATTGCCACATGATATCCTTGATCTGCATAGTCATTTGTCCTAGGCTGCTCTCTACCTTGCCTACGTAATTTCATCCTTCTAATGCGTTCTAAAGCTTCTGCTTGAGCTTCTTCTCGCACTCGCTTTTCTTCCTCTTTGCGTTTCTTAGCAGTATTGAGTCGGCTAAGCATTTCTTCCGTGAGGGGTTCCTGGTACAACTTGACTCTGCAACCGCTAATATAATTTGGGAGAACATCACCCTCTAATGTGGCCAATTGTACCGCTCCGCTTGTGGAGATCCTATTAATGATCATAGGTCCGTAGCCTCTCTTTTCTAGCTTCCTCGCGTGTTGTTTGAGTGTATAGACCAAGACTAGATCTCCTGCTTTCAAGCCTTTATCTTTCACATGGGCATCGAAATATGCCTTCTGTCTCTTCTTGGCGGCATATATTCCTGCAGCGGCTCTTAGTCTTGTTTCCCCTAATCGTTCAAGGTCAAAGATCCTAGAGGAGAGTTCGTGACCTGTCCATTCGTGTTCTTGTGCTACTCTCAATGTAGGGATTAGGAAGTCCAAGGGTAGCACAGCGTTTTGGCCGAATACCATCTGAAAGGGGGTGGCTTGGAGTACCGTTTTGTAGGCAACTCGGTATGCCCAAACAGCATGGTGTAACTGTTTGTCCCAATCAGAGCGTTTAGTGTTCACTAATTTCGTCAGTACATTGCATAGAATCTTATTAGTGCTCTCAGCTTGTCCATTAGCTTGAGGGTGATAAGGGGCAGACTTCTTGTGTATTACCAAGAATTCTTGGAGTAGATTTTCAATCACTTCGTTCAAGAAATGAGTGCCTCTATCACTTACAAGCTCTATGGGTAGTCCATATCTCGTGAATACATTCTCAAACAAGAATTTGGCAGTTGTTTGAGCATCGTTCTTGGTTGTAGCTTTTACCTCTACCCACTTAGTGAGATAATCTGTTGCCACAATGATGTATTCCGCATGAGAACCCTTAGCTGGGGGATTAATAGGACCTACGAAGTCTATTCCCCACTTAGAGAATGCACGACCACCCATCATAGGTTTCAATGGCATCTCATCTTTGCGTATAGGATACTGGGTCCTCTGACAGACATCACACCGTTTCACATAGGTATGTGCATCCATGTGAAGGGTAGGCCACCAGAAGCCCGCAAATAATATCGCCTTGATCACCCGATCTGGTCCAAAGTGTCCTCCTGCTACACCTTGGTGAGCATTTTCCAAGATCTTAAGATATTCACTCTCATGGACACACAATCTCAGGTAACCATCCTTACCGCGTTTGTATAGATTATCACCAATGAGTGAGTAATCCAAGGCTTCTTGTTCTAAACTCCTTTTCCTAGCCAGAGTCATGTCTGGAGGGAATGTGTTTGTCCTCAGGAATGATACTAGTGGTTCGCTCCAATCTGGCACAATGGATACTTGATAGAGAGTGGCATGTTCCACTGGTGGTTTAGTGCAACAGATTGGGCATTCCTTGCACAACTTTTGGACATCAGCTTCCATAGTTGGCCAATGCACTCCGAATCTCTTTAGAGTCTGTAAAGTTCGTTGCTTTGAATGGTGTTGCTCTAACGCACCTACATGTGCTAATTGCAACCATTTAGCGTACTCATCCTCTTCTACGCAACAGGCCAAGATCCCTTGATCTGTGTGCTTGTACATGCTTCCTGCCATGATGTGGTATTTTTGGGCTTTTACAACCTCTCTGTTCCGTGTGTTTACCACAGGATGGTTAGGCCCGTATGTCAATACTGGTACCAATGGCTTAGCCCACTGCGGTACAACTTCCAAATTAAACAAGTAAGCATCAGGAAGGTCATCTGACACTCCTTGTGGGGCTTCTCCAGATGTGAGTCTAGAGAGATGGTCTGCTCGTAAGTGAGTCTTGCCTTTCCTTACCACCACCTCGAAGTCGTATTCCATTAGTAAGAGAAACCATCTTACTAATCTACCTGTATTGCATGGCTTGTTTACTAGGTACAACAATGCCTGATGATCAGTAAAAAATTTAAACTTATTTGCAAGCAAATAGTGCCTAAATTTCTTGACCGCATATACCATGCCTAATCCTTCTCGCTCAGTAGTGGTATAATTTCGTTCAGCCGCATTCAATTGTCTACTGGCATAGGCAATTGGAAGATCCATATTACCTTCACCAGTAGGTTGTGCAAGCACACATCCAATAGCGTAATTGGATGCATCAACATGAACATGGAATGGCTTATTCCAATCTGGTGTGGTCAAGATTGGTGCTGAACATAATCTTCGTTTAAGTTCTTGGAAGGAATTCTCACATTCATCCGTCCACTCAAAGTTTGTCAAGAGTCCGTACATGGGCTTTGCAATGACAGCATACATGTGTATGAATCGTCGATAATAACCGCAATGCCCCATGAAAGCTTGTACTTCCTTGACATTCTTTGGCCTAGGTAGCTCTGCTATGGCTCTCACTTTCTCTTCGTCAGTAGATATGCCATTCTTTGACACTATGTGTCCTAGAATCTTGCCTTGCCTGACCATAAAAACGCACTTTTCTGGGTTCAGGCAGACTTGGTACTCTCTACATTTGTCAAAGATTTGCCTGAGTTCCGGAATATGGGTTTGTCTAACATTGGAATGAGCACAAAGGTCATCAACATAGACTTCTAAACTCTTCCTCAGGAACTCCTTAAACACATGGCACATCAGCCTCTGGAAGGTAGCTGGTGCATTGGTAAGCCCAAATGGCATTACTCTAAAAGCAAAAATGCCCCATTCTGTGGCAAAGGCTGTCTTATGCTGATCCTCTGGAGCTATGGCTACTTGATTGTAGCCCGAAAATCCATCAAGGAAGCTGTACACTTCCTTGCCTGCCACTCTTTCTAAGAGATGCTCTGTGATGGGAAGCGGATAGTTATCTCGAATCGTGGCGGCATTAACCTTTTTCAAGTTAATGCACACACGCAGCTTGCCATTCTTCTTGGGCACCACTACGATGGGGGATACCCATTCGGTGTGCTCAATTTCGTAGATAAATCCAGCTTCAACCAATCTATCTATCTCTTCCTTGATCTTAGCAGCATAGTTATCGTTATATGTATAAGGCTTTTGCTTAGAGGGTTTAGCATCTGAGGTCATGGGAATGGTGTGTGAGCATATATCAGGGTCAACACCTTTCAAATCCTTGTAACTCCAAGCGAATACATCTCTGTATTCTCTTAGCAAGGCTATCAATTCGTACTCTTCTTCTTCTGTCAGGTCATGTCCTATATACGTGCATCTCTCCTCTCCTTCTTCTATGGCCACTACTATTTTCTTAGTAGTTTCTTTGTTATCATAGGCCTCTCCTGATTGTGCTTCTCGTTTAGGCATTCTTATCATGACTCTCCTGTCATCTATCTCGTACTTCTTAAAATTTTCTGGGACCTCAAACAAAGATTCCTCCTCTTCTGGTAAGGCTTCTCTCTTCTTTCGTTTCTTTCCTTCTTCCTTAGGGGTCATATGCGTTGCTAATCTTACATCATTTGTAACTTCTCCATGCTTCTGGGGTTGAAATTCTATTTCATGGAAGTACTCTTCATCTGATGCAAATGGTGGGTCCATAATGATTGACTCTAGATCGGAGTCACTTGCATCCTCAAATGCATCAGGGCTAGGTTCGCATTCTTCTAAAACTGCCTCTCCCATGATTGGCTCTATGGAGAAGACTGAAATATCATAGCCATCCTCATCACAGTGAGGTGTCCATTGTTCTTCATTGATGGCTACATCCATTGTTGCTAAGATTTCTGCCCAACCGTGAGGTTCAAATTCTTCGTCTGGAAAAACTACAGGTGCATAGGCTGGGTCTTGGATTGATCTCTGGGTTTCTTTCGCACCTACCTCTCTGGCTTTCTCTCTCTTCTCTTCTTCTACTGCTACCTTGCACATCCATAAGTGGGTGTCTTCATGCATCCATGAGGATCCAGACCCTATGGAATGCACCGATTCTGTGTCATCTTTAGCTCTATGGATGGGATTCCACTGGATAGGAGGGACATCTCTATGAGAATAATCCTTGAGATTGACTTTGGTTGTCACACCTAAGTGCTGCAGGTACAAAGAATTGGTCCCCCAATCCTGTACCACTTGCAACTGTCGCATGAATGGTCTCCCCAAAATCATCTCATAGGCATGATTCTTGCTGAAGTCACATATGGCAAAGGTATGTTCAAACTCGACACCACAAGTGGTGAGAGCTATTCCTTCTAGCAATCCTAGGGGTCTCTCTATGTGACCATCTGCCATTTGCAATTTCATTCTCGTCGGCCTGAGTGCTGGCTTGCCCCAACGCTTCCATAAGGAGGTGGTGGCAATTGCAACTCCTGCACCTGAGTCCAAAATTGCCTTCGTGGTGTAGTCCTGATAGGTGATGGGAAGGTAGGTGTTCCCTTCTTCACCTTCACACATATCTCCTATCTTATCCAAGGGAATTTCTGGCACTGTCCTATGGGATCCTACCCGGGAATGAGGTTTTGCAACTTCAGTTACTCGACTGGCTGCATATTTCCCCGCGTTTGGTCTATCCTCAGGCAACTCTTCCAAAGTGATATCGCGTTGCATCTTGGTGTTCGTTACTATCTCCGTGTTCCTCGGTATGATTGAGTCGGCGTTCCTTACCATGACTGTGGGTGCTCTCATACATGTGGACTTTGCTTCCCATGGGCCTGTGAAGTGGGGTAGCTCCTGTATGGAATTAGACTCAAAGTCCAATCTCTCATGAGATTGAGTACTCTCATGTTCCCCGTAAATTGATGGGATGTCTTGTGGGAATTGGTCGTGTGCATCGTCCACAAGTTCAAAAGGAGGGGCGACCTCACTTTCGTTATCCCATTTGTCTTCTTGAATCTCTCGTAGGAAGTCTGATGCAAACCGATTCATAGAAGAAGAAGTGTCTGGCTCCGTAGAATTAGGTACATATGCTACCTGGGAAGGAGGACTTATTCTATCGTTGGCTCTTTCCTTGCTCTCATAAATGGTTGGAGCACAAGCTTCTTGGGGAGGATTGCTTATTCTAGTACTCTTCCGAGCAGGCTCATACGCTCTCTGGGAAGGAATGTGGGTTACCTGTGGAGGCACATAAGCTTTCGAGAGAGGCACCTGTGACCTTTGGGGAGGAAGATAAGCTCCTTGAGGCGGCACATGAGCTTCCTGAAGAGGCTGGCTTATCCGTTCTCTTGCCCTTTCCTTTTTTTGAGGGGTAGGTTCCTTTTCTGACTGTGCCATTGGCCTCTCTATTCTTTCTAAGGAGGGGAAGTTGTCCGGTTTAGGGGAATTGGTCACATACACTTCGGATGGGGAAGGATCCATATTTTTGCTTGCCTTCTCTCTCTCTTGATTTTTTTCGTCCTTGGCAGATCTTGCAATTATTCTTTCTAATTTCTCTAGGAATCCATCCAAGTGTAATTGCGTTTTGGCTGAGCCCGAGTAATTGAAAAGGCGGCTGGCTTCAAACATAGTCTGAGCCAATGCGACTATTTTCGCGCACAGTTTGGTTCTTTCTATCTCTAGGTCAGCTCTAGGATAGCACTTGGCATGATCCGTGACGTTCGGCCCTTCTTGGATTCTGGCCTGATATGCTTTGAGCATCATGTCTATGTCTTCAGGAGTGGGATCAGCTAATACTGATCCTACCCTAGGGGGTGGTGGAATCGTATGACGTGGTGGGGAAGGTGGTGGGTCAGATGGAGATGGGAGGGGTGGCGGCGGGGTATTGTGAGAGGGGATTTGAGAGGTGATTTCAGTTATCCTAGCTTTGGTTTCTCTTATGCTTTCCTCAAGTTCACTCATCTTTTTAGCCCATTGTCTTTTCATTCTTTCCCGACTATCTTTCCATGCTCTAGTCCTTTTCCTTGTTATGCTCTCGGTTTCACTAGCCTCTGAGTTCTTACCCTGATTTGTCTCTTGGTTTTGCTGCAAAGCCTGAGCTCTAGTGACTACCTGCACTGGTGCAGTGGAAGTGACGCTTCCTGAGGAATCTACAATCAAACCAATCACATTGATCGGAGTGATTTTTGGCATATTATTGGGGTTCTTTGGGCAATCTCGTAAAAGATGCTCTTTTCCACAATCTTGGCAAAAACCTTGGATAGTCACTGACTGGGGTTGTGTAGGTGGGGGCAAGGGGCAATCACGAATGAGATGATCTCCCTGGCATCTGTAGCACGGTCCTCTTGGGAATGGAGGTCTTACTTGCCTAGGTTGAGGCCTGGGGTTGGGGTTTGCATACATGACGTTCGTGTAATCTGACTCCCAACTAGGTTCACTTGGTTCTTCACTATAGTAAGACTCACCATGTTCTGGAGACTGCATGTAGTAAGCCTGGGGACTATCGACATGTGTAGAATCAAAGCTATGGTCACTTGGGTCACTTTCTGAGATCAATGGGGTTACTGGTACTATGGCCCTATTCAGGTTTTCTTCTGCAACAGCATACTTTACTGGAATCACGTTAGCGGGGTTTGGGGGCTGTTGAGCTAGTACCGGTTGGGGTCTCTGTTGGGCCTGATATTGTGGTTGGTAGGTTTGTTGGGGTCTAGCATATTGTGGTGGTGGATTTTGGTTTTGGTATCTGCCTTGTTGGTACGGCTGCGGGTAGGGTTGCCTAACTGCCTGCTTGTTGTATGGGCAATCTTGTGCGGTGTGATTGGTGTATCTCCGTTCTATGGTGCAGTACTGGCTACTAGGGTTTACTTGGGGCTGAGCCATAATAGGGCAGACATTCGCCATATGGTCACCTCCGCATGTATAGCATCTTTTCACAGGGGCAAACCTTGGGATTTGTTTGCTAGTTACACCTAATTTCTGAGCTACTTTTTCCGCGAGTTCCTCAATTGATGTAGATTGCGTGGAAGAGTGGCTAGATGCACTATCTGAATCTTTGTAGATTTTGGAAAGCTCTAGCTCTTCCCCTAGGTTATCCTCAATGTCAATGCACATGCGTACACATTCTTCTATAGTCCTAGGGTCCTTCAGATACACATAGGATCTCAATTTCGTACTCAGCAATCCATCAAGGAATAAGGCTACTTGTTTAGCAGATGTGGGTAACTCCGAAATAGGGCACCTTTCCAGATATTGTCTAAACCTTCTTCCGGCCAATCTGACAGTCTCTTGGGGGGTCTGTTTGAAGCTGTGGATCAGTGAGGAGGTATTGTGTCTTATACCGCTCTTAGAGAACTCTACAATGAATGCCTCTAGGAGTTGGTCTATGCTCCTGAACTGACGCTCATCTAATGGCTGAAACCATGTAAGTGCCGTATTCCTAAGGGTTAGACCGAAGGCATTGTACTGCGTGAACAGATCTTCCACTTGTTCAGCTCTCAAGACTTGCTTGAACTCTGCCACATGATCATAGGGATCTCCTGTGCCGTCAAAGTAATTCTTCATGGACTTAACTAGCTGGGTGGGTCTCAAAGTTCTTGCGTGCTCTCTAGGCCTCGGCAGAGGGAATCCATCTAATTTCTTTGGTTCCTGTGGGCTCTATGCATATCAGGTTCTACCCTATTCGTCTCTGTTCTCGTTCTTTCTCTGCCTACAGGGTTGGCAAAACTTACTTCTGGTCTATCTCTACTTCTGTCTCTTTGCGTACCATGAGCTTGGGAAGTTCCAGCCCCAGGGTGACCATAGGATACATTTGATCTCGGTTGGGGGAAAATAAATTCACCCTTCCAAGTGTAGGCATGCCTATCATTTTCTGTCACCACAAAGATCCGTTCTGAAGCATGGTCTAAGTAGGTCACTCTGCCTGGGCTATCCGGATCCTTAAGCTCATAGATCATGATATTTCCTATGTCTGTTGGCTGATTAGACTTATACCTCCAAAAGGCTTCATCAGTTTCTCGGTTGAGGAGCAACTCTATGCTCTTGTTGTCTTGGGGGACCCATTCAGGCGTGATAATCCTAGTGAGAACTGACTTACCTCGAGGGGTTCTAGGTTCCGCACCCATGTTCCCTTGTTCTAGGTCACCTAAATCCGCTTCTGAGATTACATTCCCGAAGTCATCTGTCCTATCAGGGTGGCTAGTGACAACATATATAGTTCCTTCTTTGTCCAGGTATGCACCATTTTCAAACTTGATAGCTGGATGTTCTAGTCCTATAGATTGGTCAGGGTTTTTAATCTGGACCACGGATCTTCCTAGGCCGTCCTCATAGATGCTAGCACCTAATCGATTGGTCCTAAGGTACTCCAGCTGCGTTTTGTAAGGGCCTTCTACCCTGTATAGGTAAGGCACTCCTGAACTTCCCGTGGGTCTGTCCATGCCTTGAGACATTTCTGACTCACTGGTCTCAAAGCTAGGGTAGTAAGAGTGGTGGCTCAACTGCTGGGCCCAAGACCTTGCAGTATGATTGACACTAGCCTCTGAAGACCTAAGGCTTTGTCTCTCCCTGGCTAGGTGTCGTCCTGATCGAAGGTTCATATGCCTAACCGATTATCCCAATTTTTTCCCGAGTACAACCTCGTTGCCAATCAATTGGTACCAGTCACTTGATTCTTTTTAGTTAATTTTTGTGTTTATGGTCTTGTCTGATATCACGTCGTCAGGAACACTTGAATGTTCTTCGTATTTTAAGTTGATCGTTCCACGTTAGATTCTTTTCCTTTAGGTTATCGACAGTACAGAGATTATGTTTTTAACTTGAACTTGAGTTTTTAGGTAGTCTTCAACTTGATAACTGCCTATCGTCGCCCTGACTTACTCCTATCTCTACTCGTTCTTAGCTTGAGCTAGGAAATGACAGAGGGAGTTGAGAATAATCCAACCTTACTTGTTGATTCCTTGCTTTATGGTGCTCAAGAGCCCGGTTCTCAAGCTGGCCAAGAAACCTTGCTTTGTACGCTCTCAGTTGCTCTCGATGGACCTATAAAAGTCCCACGGTTAGCTCGATGCTTAGATTCAGGGACACAACCCACAACTTTCATTCATGTAACATATACACATATTTGCATTGTGACTTTTTAGGAAAATAATTCTAAAGACCCCTGACTTTGAGTCCCCTGGGTATGGTCAACTTCAAAATACCCTCTCTGAAAATCCATGCATTATCTTTATAAAAAACAGTTGAGGGCGCGTAGTATATGCCACGAGCTTTCCAACAAGCCCAAGAGCTCAAAAATTGGATTTCGTATGAAAAAGTTAGGACTGTTCAGGTTTTAGGGAGTTAAATCAGGATTCAATACAAGCTAACAGTCAAACAGGAATACTCGAGTAGCTTGTGGCACAGCCTAACAATGCAATACTACACCCTAGAGTTTGTCCCACTCTTAATCACAATTTAGACCAATCACTTTGCCTTAAAAATTTGACCTAATTTGCCCTTCTAACGCGTTCGCAAAGTCTGTCGGTCGCGATTGACAGGTCAGTCGCGATCGACATGTCGATCGCGATTGACAGGTCCGTCGTGGCTGTCAGTCGCGATTGACTGGTCAGTCGCGATTGACAGGGGTTGCGAAAAGTCAATCAATCGTGGTCAAAGCGTCGTTGACTCTGTCGGTCGCGATTGACGAGTCGATCGCGATTGACAGGTCGGTCGCGAGGGTCCGTCGATCGTGGTCAAACAGTCGTTGACCGTGTCGGTCGCGATTGACGAGTCGATCACGATTGACAGGTCGGTCGCGAGGGTCCGTCGATCGTGGTCAAACAGTCGTTGACCGTGTCGGTCGCGATTGACAGAGCCGTCGTGGTCTGTCCGTCGTGGTCAAACAGTCGTTGACTGTGTCGGTCGCGATTGATGAGTCGATCGCGATTGATGGCTCGATCGCGATTGACACGTGTCACGCGTATGGTCAGTCGGTCGTGGTCAATCGGTCGTTGACTCTGTCGGTCGCGATTGACAGGTCTGTCCGTCGTGGTTTGTCGATCGCGATTGACAGAGCGATCGCGATTGACAGAAATCTGTGGAATTTCAAAAAACTAAACACATTTTTGGGAAGCCCTTGGCCTGTAGGTCATGGATATGCACTTTGTTTAGCAATTAGAGCAATTTTTCTATCGGTCGCGATTGACAGAGCTCGGCGACACACAGACAGTTACTCAGATTTCCGTACCTGCGCAGGGTGCTGGGGATGATGATGCGGCCTGTACCTGCAGAAAGCTCACAAAACATGCAAAAAACAGCACATGCAAATTCGCTCTCTCGCTCTCTCTCACAAGTGAAATGAGGGAATTGAGGTGGAGATGGGGATATAGTCAAAAAACTGAAATTTTTCGCGATGATGGAGATGGACGTGGGAGATGGTGATGATGATGATGGTGATGAAGATGGTGAAGAAAGTAAAAGAAAATCGATGAGAGTGAAGAAAATACCTACAACTCCAACGCGTCAACTCTACGTCTTACCATCACACGCTCGTCCTCAAAGCTCGATCCCCGGCAACGGCGCCAAAATTTGGTGTAGCTCAATGATGAGTAGCACCTCCTTTAATGTCAATCCGGGAAGACATGAGGATGGTATGAAGACCTCGAGCAAGTGGCGGCACAAGTGCGTGAGTGAGAAGCACACAAACATGCACACACATACACACACACGCGCACACAAGGCAAGACAAAGAGTGAGAATCAATGGAGCTTTTAGATTACTTTCAAAATGCTCTTACAAGTTCTTTTCAATTACAATCTAACCCCCAAAAATGAGCTCTCTAGCTCCTTTTATAGTTTTTGACTAGCTTTTGGCCCTGTCCAGACCTAGTGTCCGGCCTAGTTAAAAATTAGGTTCCAGGGCTTATTTGGGGGCTCAAACGAGATCTAAAAATTATGAAAATTGGTACGCAACTACTTCTAAGGCTCCTCAAGCTCAAGGACTCCTTGGCTTGCACAAAATGGAGCTACAAAAATGTGAAATGAGATTTACAATGATTATTAGTGATAAAAATCACTGTTGTTGTAGGGATTTCTTCTAGTGATCTGCCATACATATCTTCAAGCTCCCTACTTGCTCTTCTTCCCTGCATGTCCATCTCTCTGGTTTGCATTAATGTCTTGAAAAAATATTGGCCTACTTGCCAGATCTTCTTTGACTGCCCTGTTTGCTTGTGCTGTCCCTCCGCTCTGACTCCCTTCTTTGACTTTCACGTCTTGTAGATCCTGATGTACCAAGGCTACTGCCAACACATGCGCACTGTTGGTGCAAAAGTTTCTTTAACATCAAATCCTTCGATCTGTGAAAAACCCTCTGCAACTAATCTTGCCTTATGCTTTTCTAATGTTCCATCTGCTTTATACTTAGCTTTCCAAATCCATTTAGTACCTATTACCTTCTTCTTTGGCAGCAAGTCGACTAGATCCCATGTATCATTTTTGAGTATACTATCATACTACGACTGCATTACCACTCTGCAACCTGGATCATCAAGGGCTTCTTCAATGGTAGTAGGTTCCTTTATGGAGCCCATGATATCTGCCATTAGAGCCATGTTAACAATGTGTTTTGAGGCTCTTCTTTGCTCCTCTATTCTCTTTGATCTTCGTAATCCATCAGAGGATGATTCTGGTACATCTACATGTGGATTGTGATCATCAAAGAGTTGTTGTGCCCACTTCTGTAGTGGCTACACTGTGCAGCTACAACTGGTTGGCTTTTTATTAAGGAAATTTCTCCATCAGATATTTCCTCCTCTTCAACTTTAACCTGTCTTTTGATAGGCACAAGGTGAGATATTTCTCCGTTTGATGAGATAGTAGATTTACCTTGATCTTTTACTAAGTGTGGTCATTCATCAAACACCACATCTCGGCTGACAAAAATCTTCCTTGCCTTAGGATCCCACAACCTGTATGATTTAGACTCTTCACTATATCCTAGGAAGACATAGTTTTTGCTTTTTGAATCCAACTTTGATCTTGTGGTTCAGGAATATGTGCATAATAGAAACAACCAAAAATTTTGAAATGCAAAACTGAAGGCTTTTTACCACAATATGCGTCTTGAGGAGTCATCCCCTTCAGTGCTTTTGTATAGCTTCGATTGAGGATGTAGACTGCTATATTGACTGTTTCTGCCCAGAATGAATCAGGCATGTCCTCAGCCTTTAACATACAATGAGCCATTTCAACTACTGTCCTATTCCTTCACTCAACAATGCCATTTTGTTGAGGTGTATGAGCTGTGGTAAGTTGCCTTTTCATACCATGCTCCTTACAGTAATTATTGAATTCTGTTGATAAGAATTCACCTCCTCTATCTATTCTGAATTTCTTCAGTTTCCTTGCTGATTCATTTTCCACATACTTATGCCACATTTTAAATTTTTCAAAAGCATCAGCCTTCTCTCGAATGAAATAAACCCACGTTTTTCTACTATAATCGTCGACTAACAGCAAAAAGTAGAAAGATCCTCCTAAAGCAGGTGTAGACATTTTACCGCAGAGATCAGCATGTACCAACTCTAGAGGAGCTTGAGATTGATTGCTGGTCTCTTTTGGAAATGCCATTCGTTCTTGCTTGCCCATCATACAAGCTTCACAAGGTTCCTGCAACTCTGAAAATGCAGGCAAATGAGCAACCATCATTGTTCTTTGCATCTCCTTCAAAACTGCAAATCCGAGATGCCCAAATCGTTGATGCCATAACTTGCTTACATCTTTATCTTCTGTAGCATTTAAAGCACTTAACTCATACAAGTTGCCTTTACCTACAACATTACTTGATGAATCCATGATTTCTACACCACTTTTATTTAAGTGAACTTCGAGTCCACGATCTGTTATTGTAGAAACTGAGAACAAATTTCTTTTGAGTGTAGGTACATAGAGAACACCGAATAAATTTTTCTCAACACCTGGAGAAGTGATAAAAGAGATGGTTCCAATTCCTTCGATCGGACACTTGGAGTCATTTCCCACCACTACATTGATGGATTCCCACAGAGGTACTAGGGAACTATACCGATCCTTTTTACTTGTCATATGATGAGAAGCTCCACTATCTAAAATCCATGGTTCATCAACACGAGCTTGAGCAGATGAGAATACCTCTTCAATAGCTACCCATATTTCTAGCTCTGTGTTGTTTGTAGACTCTTTGTTCTTCCACGATGATTTTATACTCCTATTCTGTTCATCAGCTTGCTTCTTTCTGCAATCCTTGATGGCGTGGCCTTTCTTTCCACAATAGAAGCAACTGCCTGTGAACTTTTTCTTCTTTGGCTTCTTCTTTGATACATCAGAAGAGCCTTTACCTTTTGCATTTGCTGAAAATGCAGCATCACTTGTACTTTGGCGATTCCTCAACCGGATCTCTTCTTCTAAAAGCATAGCATAAAACTCCTCAAATGTGAGGGGAGTTGGCCTTACCTGAGTGTTAAGGGCTGTTACTAATCCATCATACTTTGCTAGAAGAACACGTACACATCTTCGAGCCAGCTCTTCTGGTGTTATAACAATACCAACTGCAGCCAATTGGTCTTGAAGATGTTTTATCCATTTGATAAAATCTTCAGCCTTTTTCAGAATCAGAATGCTTTTCATTTGCTGACTGATTCTCTAAATTCTATATCCTAGTGTGGTTCTTGGTCTCATATTGATGAGCCAATATGCCCCAAGCGGCATGTGCTTTAGGAGTGTGTTCAACTAAAGTAAGCACAAAATCACTTACACTAGTGACAATTGCACATAATGCATCAGCATTCCGCCTCTTCCAAGCTAGTAGAAGATATGGATCTCGCTGAATCATCAATTTTGAATTTGCTAGATCTTCAACTGGTATAGGCTCTGGATCCAATCTCATCGGTCCCATGATAGTGTCAAGTAATTCATAGGGGTCCAAAATTGCAAAAATTTTGAACTTCGAGACTGTATAGTTGGTTCCATCCACATTCCCTTCAAATGAATGCAGGTAGGCAAATTCGAATAGGTGCAGCATTAACATTAGCTGAAACACCAAGACCATGTTCGATGATGAAGCCATCATGTGATCACTCGAATAATCTACTCATATTCTAGTCTGCTAGTAGGCTAAAATAGTGATACTTCTCAGCCATTCGAACCTTACGGCTCTAAGACCATGTAAGACAATAGTTACGCAATATAACACAAGAGCAGTAGCAGAGAAGATAACACATAGAGGAGAATCTCAACAATTTTTTACTAACAACAAGTACAAAGATGATGGCATTGTCCACTTGTGCGCTTTCAAGGTAGAGCTTAAATGGTGATCTAGACAACTCTAGATAGGGAGATACAAGGTAGAGGTATGCTGGCTCAACTAGATATCTTAGGTAGTGCAGAAGTCATGTATATATAGGATCATGGATAGCCTTCCGTGGACGGCTATACATGGGTGGCCACCGCCCGTGTAATTGGCATACACGGCTTAGACCGGTTGAGTCGACCTAACAAATATAAATGATTTCTGACTCCGATAGGGAATATTCCATAGAATATTCCCTTTACCATTGCGCCGGGGGCGCTGCCCCCGGACCCCCACCAGGGGGCCCGCTAGCCCCCTAGGAAACCCCAGCCAGGTGGCACGGTGGCCTCCTTGGACATTCCAGGTGGGGCTGCTCACCGCTGCCGTGAACCCCACAATTGGGGACCTTGGTAACTCCCTTTCCTTACCATACCTTACATGGTCCAATATGACCTTCAGCCAACATGCAAGTTGGGATTCCCATCAATTGGGTTATGCATGCATGGCTTCTCCTCATTATGCGGGCCTTACAAAATGTGCATACAATCATGAGGGGTAGACATTGATCATATACTAACACCCCCCTCAATGTTTATGGATGATAAATCAAGTAGGTCTCGGACCTATGCCCATCTGTTTAAGATGCCTGTTGAGTTGCTCTCTTCCAAGTGCTTTAGTGACTATGTCAGCACAATTTGCCTCTATTGGGCAATATTCTAGCTCCACAATTTCATCTTTAATTAGCTCACGAATGTAATGGTACTTTACTTTTATGTGCTTGGTGCGAGCATGAAATACTGGGTTCTTTGCAATAGCCATACAACTTTGATTATCACACTTGAGTAGAGTTGCCATATTTGATGGAAAGCCTAGATGTGCAAGAATTCTCCTTAACCAGACTGCCTCACAAGAAGCAAAACAAGCTACTTTGTACTCTGCTTCAGTGGAGGAGAGTGCGAGAGTTGGTTGCTTCCTACTTACCCAAGAAAATATTCCTGAACCAAGTGAGAAACAATATCCAAAAATTGATTTTCTAGAATCACAATCTCTAGCACAATCTGAATCACAATATCCTTGAAGTGTATCAGTTGTGGTATACAAAATACCAAAATCCAAGGTTCTTGCAATGTACCTTAGAATTCGCATTCCAGCATTCCAGTGACTCTCCTTAGGTTTGTTGGAAAACCTGCTTAACACTCCAACAACATAGCAAATGTCTGGTCTAGTGTTGCATAGAAAAATAAGACTTCCAAAGAGCTTCCTATACTTCTTAGCATCTACATCAGACATGTTATCATCCATAGATAGCTTATGATTTACCTCCATAGCTACCAAGCCGATCCCAGTTTGATTGATGAGTTCTTGATGATCTCCTGTAATGATCAAATCATCTACATATACAATGACAACAACTAGCTTGCTATCACTTTTTGTTACATACAAGTTAGCATTAGAAATACTTCTTTCAAAACCCATATTTTTGAAAAAGTTATCTATCTGTTGGTACCTTGTCTGTGGAGCTTGCTTAAGTCCATACAAAGCTTTCTTCAACCTGCACACTTTATTTTCTGAAATGAGCACCTCAAAACCTAGTGGTTGAGATACATATACCTCCTCCTTGAGGTGACCATTCAAAAATGTAGATTTGACATCCATCTGGAAAAATGGTCAGGCCTTTTGTGCAGCTACTGCAAGTACCGTCCGAATAGTTGTCATGCGTGCTGTTGGTGCAAAAGTTTATTGAACATCAAATCCTTGAATCTGTGAAAAACCCTATGCAACTAATCTTGCCTTATACTTTTCTAATGTTCCATCTACTTTATACTTAGCTTTCCAAATCCATTTAGTAACTATTACCTTCTTCTTTGGCGGCAAGTCGACTAGATCCCACGTATCATTTTTGAGTATACTATCATACTTAGACTCCATTGCCGCTCTCCAACCTAGATCATCAAGGTCTTGTTCAATGGTAGTAGGTTCCTTTATCAAGCCCATGATATTTGCCATTAGAGCCATGTTAACAATGTGTTTTGAGGCTCTTCTTTGCTCCTCTATTCTCTTTGACCTTTGTAATCCATTAGAGGATGATTCTGGTACATCTACATGTGGATTGTGATCATCAAAGAGCTGTTGTGCCCAGTTCGGTAGTGGCTTATGCTGTGCACCTACAACTGGTTGGATTTTTACTGAGGAAATTTCTCCATCAGATGTTTCATCCTCTTCATTTTTAACCTGTCTTTTGATAGGCACAAGGTGAGATATTTCTCCGTTTGATGAGATAGTAGATTTACCTTTATCTTCTACTAAGTGTGGTCGTTCATCAAACACGACATCTTGGATGACAAAAATCGTCCTTACCTCAGGATCCCACAACTTGTATGCTTTATACTCTTCACTATATCGTAGGAAGACACACTTTTTGCTTTTTGAATCCAACTTTGATCTTGTTGAATCAGGAATATGTGCATAATAGAAACAACCAAAAATTCTGAAATGCAAAACTGAAGGCCATTTACCATAATATACTTCTTGAGGAGTCATCCCCTTCAGTGCTTTTTTGTAGCTTCGATTGAGGATGTAGACTGCTATATTGACTACTTCTACCCAGAATCAATCAGGCATGTCCTGAACGTTTAACATACAATGAGACATTTCAACTACTGTCCTGTTCCTTCGCTCACCAATGCCATTTTGTTGAGGTGTATGAGTTGTGGTAAGTTGTCTTTTCACACCATGCTCCTTACAGTAATTATTGAATTCTGTTGACAAGAATTCACCTCCTCTATCTGTTTTGAATTTCTTCAGTTTCCTTCCTGATTCATTTTCCACATACTTATGCCACGTTTTAAATTTTTCAAAAGCATCAGCCTTCTCTCGAATGAAATAAACCCACATCTTTCTACTATAATCATCGACTAACAGCAAAAAGTAGAAAGATCCTCCTAAAGCAAGTGTAGACATTTTACCGCAGAGATCGGTCTGTACCAACTCTAGAGGAGCTTGAGATCGATTGCTGGTCTCTCTTGGAAATGCCATTTGTTTTTGCTTGTCCATCATGCAAGCTTCACAAGGTTCCTACAACTCTGAAAATGAAGGCAATTGAGCAACCATCCCTGCTCTCTGCATCTCCTTCAAAACTGCGAATCCGAGATGCCCAAATCGTTGATGCCATAACCTGCTTACATCTTTATCTTTTGTAGCACTTAAAGCACTTAACTCATACAAGTTATCCCGTCGTATGCCTTTACCTACAACATTACCTGATGAATCCATGATTTTTGCACCACTCTTATTGAAGTGAACTTCGAGTCCACGATATGTTATTGCAGAAACTGACAACAAATTTCTTTTGAGTGTAGACACATAGAGAACACCAGATAACTTTTTCTCAACACCTAGAAAAGTGATAAAAGAGATGGTTCCAGTTCCTTCGACTGGACACTTGGAGTCATTTCCCACCACTACATTGATGGATTCCTGCAGAGGCACTAGGGAAGTATACCAATCCTTTTTACTGGTCATATGGCAAGAAACTCCACTATCTAAAATCCATGGTTCATCAACACGAGCTTGAGGAGATGAGCATACCTCTTCAATAGCTATCCATAGTTCCAGCTCTGTGTTGTTTGCAGACTCTTTGTTCTTCCACGATGATTTTATAGTCCCATTCCATTCATCAGCTTACTTCTTTCTGCAATCCTTGATGGCGTGGACTTGCTTTTCACAATAGAAGCAACTTCCTTTGAACTTTTTCTTCTTTGGATTCTTCTTTGATACATAAGAAGAGCCTTTATCTTTTGCATTTTATGAAAATGCAGCATCACTTGTACTTTGGCGATTCCTTAACCGCATCTCTTCTTTTAAAAGCATAGCACAAAACTCCTCAAATGTGAGGGGAGTTGGCCTTACCTGAGTGTTAAGGGCTGTTACTAATCCATCATACTTTGCTGGAAGAACACGTACACATCTTTGAGCCAGCTCTTCTAGTGTTATAACAACACCAACTGCAGCCAATTGGTCTTGAAGATGTTTTATCCGTTTGATAAAATCTTCAGCCTTTTCAGAATCAGAATGCTTTTCATTTGCCAACTGATTCTCTAAATTCTGTATCCTAGTGTGGTTCTTGGTCTCATATTGACGAGCCAATATGCCCCAAGCCTCATGTGCTTTAGTAGTGTGTTGAACTGAAGTAAGCAGAGAATCACTTACACTAGTAACAATTGCACATAATGCGTCAGCATTCCACCTCTTCCAAGCTCGTAGAAGATCTGGATCTGGCTAAATCATCAATCTTGAATTTGATGGATCTTCAACTGGTATAGGCTCTGGGTCCAATCCCATCGGTCCCATGACAGTGTCAAGTAATTCATAGGAGTCCAAAATTGCAGAAATTTTGAACTTCAAGAGCGTATAGTTGGTTCCATCCAACTTCCCTTCAGTGAATGCAGGTGGAAAAATTTGAATAGCAGCATTAACATTAGCTGAAACACCAAGACCAGTGTTTGCCGTTGAAGCCATCATGTAATCATTCGAATAATCTATTGATATTCTAGTATGCTAGTAGGCTAAAATAGTGATACTTCTTAGCTATTCGAACCTTACAGCTCTTATACCATGTAAGACAATAGTTACACAATATAACATAGGAGCAGTAGTAGAGAGGATACTAGATGTAGGAGAATCTCAACAATTTTTTGGGGATGGCGTTGTCCACCTGTGCGCTCTCAAGGTAGAGCTTAAATGGTGATCTAGACAACTCTAGATAGGGAGATACAAGGTAGAGGTATGCTGGCTCAACTGGATATCTCAGGTAGTGTAGAAGTCATGTATATATAGGATCATGGATAGCCTTCCGTGGATAGCTATACATGGGCGGTAGAGCGTGGGCGGCCACAGCCCGCGTAATTGCCATACATGGCTTAGACAGGTTGAAACGACCAACAAATATAAATGATTTCTGACTCCGATAGGGAATATTCCATGGAATTATCCCTTTACCGTCACGCCAGGGGGTGCTAGCCCCGGACCCCCACCATGGGGCCCGCTGGCCCCCTTGGACCCCCAGTTGGGGCAGCTCACCGCTGCCCCGAACCCCACAATTGGGGACCCTGGTAACTCCCTTTCCTTACAATACCTTACATGGTCCAATATGACCTTCATCCAACATGCAAGTTGGGATTCCCATCAATTGGGTAATGCACGCTTGGCTTCTTCTCATAATGTGGGCCTTACAAAATGTGCATACAATCATGAGGGGTAGACATTGATCGTATACTAACAGAGGGTCAATGAAATTTTAGAGGACATGTTGAGGGCATGTGTGTCTGAGACGCATCACAACTTATATTTTTCAAACCAAGGAGCATCTCATAAGAAAAAAATGTCAGAGAGAGGCATTCAGGAGAAAAAATGGTGCTTGTTTAGCATAAGATTAACAACAAACTACATGTAGAATTAAGATGAAGGCATCATTAATGACACACACAAGCTTAAACACACACATAATCACATCATTAATCAACAAGCTAATTTATCACAAGCATGAATCAAGAAAAAGGCAGGCGCAAAAACACATCATGAAGACAACGAGAGCTCTCCAAGCATTCCACAAATTAACATGATCTCATTATCTCCAAAATGAGAGGCAGTGACCTCTTTATATACAAAATGGGCAACATCCATGCTGTGTGTGATTTCTCAATTAAAAAAAGAATGAATCTCACTTATTCACTAGTGTGTCACTCACACACACACACACACACCTATAGAAGAGTGCTTATTAAACTAAAAAAGTAGAAAAAGGGACAAATGGTGATGAATAAGAGTGGATCCAAGAAATATTTATATTTGCATGTTTTTAACACTCCCTCCCTCCTTGACTTTGTCGTCCTCGACAAAGCCTTTGCAAGTGTGGAGCTTGTTGTGGAAGAGCATGTAGAAGTTCCTTCGAGTGCATGATCGTATGTTGTTGGAGTGTTTTGCTTTGTTGCTTTACTTCATCTTGCATTTCACATGTTTTTTTGGAGTCAACCATCTTCTTCACTTTGGTGTTTTGCCTTGTATGGATGAGAAGGATGTGCTAGAATGCTTTGCTTTTTTTTTTTAATTTTTATTTTTTTGAAAATTAATGGGAATGCAGAGATGAAATATCGATGAGTACAATGACTGTAGATGATGATACATATAGATGAAATCAATTTATCTCTTCTTCGTCCATGCACATGAGTGGGGACTAAGGGTGCATTGGTGGAAAACAAAGAAGTTCCTATGTGTGGTCTTATGATTAGACCATATCTTATACATACTTTAAAAATGCATACAAAAAATAATGGTGCAAAAAAAGGATCTTGAACAAAGTGCTAAAGGGTGAGGTGATGATGAGGCTTTCTTCAATTCTCCAACTCCAATGCTTTTTTCTTTTCCATCATCCATTGCAATGGATGATACCTTTGTCCACCAACCTGAAAAAAGAAAAATGAAAAGCAAGTTTTTACAATGTATGTACATGTGCCCTATTTGTGCCTAGGTTAAACTTAAGGTGCCAAATTGTTGAGCGAGAGTCAAGCAAAAAGAAGAAAAGAAGAAGACAAAGAAAGAAGCTTCATTAAAAAGATCATATTTGAAGATACATCTCTGCAAGAAGCCCCGCAGGGGTGCAACACCCATCTCTGCACAGAGCCCCGCAGGGGCATATATCAAGGAAAAGCACATAGGTGGAAGGAGGAACCAGGGCCAAGAAAGTATCCATGAAGATGTGTAAGAAGATATCCAGCGGTTTCGAAACCACAAGAAGGTCCTTCAACATCTGGGTCTTTGGAAGGTCCAGATCGAAGGTTGAAGGATCACATCCTCATACCTTCCACTGGTGGCGTGCGTGGCAACCCGACTTAACAGGCAACATAAATGCATCAAGCCCAGAGGATGTAAAAGAAGAATCAAGAAGAGGCCATCAAAATTGAACACCTGTTTAACAAACAGGCAGAACTGACCAAAAGATGCATGCGAACAACAAGTGATAGACAAGAAGTAAAGCCTGTCAAGGGATGAAAGAGGCAAAGAAGGGGAGAGTGTTGCAGAGCAAAGAAAAGTACAAGGCAGAGAAAAAGACAAGCCCCAAAATTTTTCCGATTTGGACACCTTAATTTTGTATCATAATCATTTTGTAACACGTTTTCCATTGTAAATGCACTAGAGGAGTCCTCTAGATGCATCCCCACAGAAGATTAGTAGCTTACCCATGTAAATTAGTAGGAAATTAGCCTTTTAGTGAATAAAGTGCCGGTTTCTTGTGTGAAAGGTGTTGCGAACATTTGTTTTACGTAGGGTACAAGTTTCAAATTATGTAAATACCTTTGGGAAGTCTTCAAATACTTCAAGAAGGCTCATATTATTCATAAAATATAGCCAAAATACCACGTGATTTCTAGAACATGGTGAGTCAAATTAATGAGTCACAAGGAAGCTGCAGTGGTGTCCTAGTGGAAGGTCGATGTGGCTAGTTCTCAAAGTCCATCAACACTTTGCTTATTTGAGCACTTGAGTCATGTAAAATCACCACCCAAGTGTCTACCAAAAATTTAGATGTATTAGGAAGGTTTTAGATTACTTTCTCATGCTATAAAAAGAGGAGAAAAGTCGTGATCTTGTGGGATGTCCAAGAGAGTCATATGTGTATCTCTATGCTGCTGTAGTTTTCTATGCAGAGATTGCAGAGCTTGTATCTCCCTCATTATATATCCAAATTACATGTTTCATAGACATTTGAAAGCTCTTACTGTCTACTTTCTTCCTGTAAATTTTCATAATCATTGGATTTGTGAGCTGAGAGCAGTACTCTCTGCAAGTAGTGTGTGTTCTCTGGTTTTACCCCCTACTGAAGGTCTCCATTAAACCTCAAACTTGCAGAGGTCATATCTCCTTGTGTATGTATCCAAATCATACGTTCTTTGACTTGTTAGAAAGCTCTCAAAGTCTACATGTGTGCTGGAAAGTTTAAGATTCATTGGAGTTGTGAGTTAAGAGCAGTAGTCTCTGCAAGTGATGTGTATCCTCTGGTTCATCTCTGTTTCAAGGTCTCCATTAAAGCTGCATATTGCAGAGGTTATAGCTCATTGTGTATTTATCCATTTGAGGTGTTCTATAGCTTGTTGGAAAGCTCTTAGAGTCTAGTTTATGTGTGTGAAATAGTTTTGGAAAATTCTAAGTGAGTAAAGAGAAGTTTGCTCTGCAAGAAAACTAGTCTGTGCATACAAGTTTGTGAAAAAGTCATCTAGGTTCTATTGGGTTTCACCTACTTCTAACTGTACTTTGGAGATCAATAAACTCCAACATTGGTATCAGAGCAAGTACTTGGAGGCTTGGAGAAGGTTATCATACCTTGATGCAGAATTTGAAGCTATCAAAGAAGCAGTTCATCATCAACACTACACAAAGGTAGAAGAAGATCGCAAGGAGGCATCTCAAGCAACATCCAAGCAAAGAAAGGTGCACATACCTCATTTACAAAGTAAATATTATATTTCTTCTCATCACACACATTGGAAAGAAGGCTTAAAGGAGGAATCTTAGCATTTGTATTATGGGAGACCAACATGCACAAATAGAAAAGCTTGATAAGACCAATTATCAAGCATGGAAGTTTAGAATCACAACATACTTGCAAGGTAGAGGCTTGTATGGTTTGATTGACGGCACATATATCAAACCCACATTACCAGAGGACCCAAATCAGCAACAATTGAGGGAGTTTAGACTTTGGAATGAGAGAGACAAAAGGGTATATTCATTTTATCACAAAATATTCAAGATTCAATGGTAGGACACATACAAGATCTAGACACAAGTAGAGATGTTTGGCTTGCATTGGAAAGGTTGTATGCTACATGTACAAGAGCAAGGAAGATTCAACTCAAAAATGAGTTGAATAACATAAAGAAAGATACAAGGACATCGGTCAATGATTACATATTGAAAGTTAAATAGATTGCAGATCAACTAGGATCAATTCAAGCTCATGTGGAGGACGACGACTTGGTTGCACATACTCTCAACGGACTCAAAGATGATGAGAGATGGAAACCCTTCATTACTTCAGTTTATGTCAGAGGATAATTACCAGATTTTGATCAACTTATTGCCCTCATGGTCTCGGAGGAGATGAATCTAAATGGTTCTACTTCAAATAAAAAAGGATCTCAAGGACAAGCTCTTTATGTAGGATCATCAAGAGCTGGAAACAGAGGTAGAAGAGGTTCAAATAGAGGTCAAGGAGGAAGGAGTGATGATCAAGGGACTTCAAGTGGCTTCTTTAACACAAGAGGAAGAGGAAGATCAAGTGCTAGAGGTACGAGAGGCTACTACAACTACAATCAAAGACAAAGGAGTGAAGATAAGAACAATTGCTATATATGTGGAAGGTATGGACACTATGCCAAAGATTGTTATCAAAATGAAAATAATCAAGGTGGTAATCGAAGAGGAGGCTATTCAAGAAGAGGTAAACAACAAGGAAATTATGCAGTTGAAGGTAAAAGTGATAATTATGATTCTCTTCTTATGATGAATGTAGAAACTAAGATGAATTGCAATAGCGATGTATGGTATGTAGATAGTGGCTGTTCTAATCACATGTCTCATGATGCTTCATGGTTTTCTAATATGCATAATCCTTCATGTAAAGGTCATGTTGAAACAGGAGATGATACAACACATAAGATTATGCAAGTTGGAGATGTCGTTATGCAGGATAAGAGCAAGACAAATTGCTTGAAGGATGTACTTTATGTGCCAACAATTACTAAGAATTTGATGTCAGTTGGTCAAATGGTAGAAAAAGGTTTGCAAATAAGATTTAATCATGCAGGTTGCTTCATTGAGGATCCAAAGCAAAGGAGGTTAATTGCTAGATGTAAAAAACAAGGTAGATTGTTTACATTCAAGGTAAACCCAAATCATACAAACTATTTCTCTTATGGTATGCATCGAATAGCAGAGCTTGATCTATGGCACAAAAGGATTGGACACATGAATGTACACAGGTTAAAGGAGCTATCAAAGAAGAGGATTGTTGAAGGATTACCTGATCTTACTAAGCAACATATGGTGCATCTTTGTGAAGCATGTCAAATGGGTAAGCAGAGTAGACAGCCTTTCAAGCATTCAAGCTATGTAAGTGATGGTTTGCTAGATCTCATACACACAGATGTGTGGGGACCTACTAAAGAGGCATCCTTGGTTGGTAATAAGTACTATGTATCATTCATTGATGATCATAGTAGAATGACATTTGTGTATTTCATTAAACATAAGAGTGAGGTCTTTGATTGTTTCAAGAAGTTCAAATCATATATCGAAAAGCAAACAGGAAGGTATATTAAGAAGCTAAGATCTGATGGAGGGGGAGAGTATTCTCTCAAGCTTTTACTGATTTTTTGTATGATGAAGATATCAAAAGAGAAGTTACATGCAGGTATACTCCACAACAAAATGGAGTCGCAGAAAGAAGAAACAGAATCATAGCAGAAGCATCTAGAAGCATGCTTAATGATATGTGTTTGCCTAATTATTTTTGGGCTGAAGCTGTTAGCACAAGTGTTTAAATTATGAATAGAGTTCCGACTGCTGGAGTTCATCATTTGACACCATATGAGGTATGACATGGAAGGAAACCAAGTGTAAGTCATTTGAAAGTATTTGGTTGTGTATGTTATGTACATGTACCTAGTGAAGTGAGATCTAAACTTGATGCGAAATCAAAAAAATGTATATTTATTGGTTATGTAGATACTCAAAGAGGATATAGATGCTATAATCCTCATACCAATAAGGTTGTTGTGTCAAGAGATGTAAGCTTTGATGAATCACTTTCATGGTATGCAGATAAGAATTGTTTGCAGGTCATGGATGAAAATGAAGAAGGTGTGGTTAAAGGAGATGAATGCATAGTTCAGCCATCAGGAAGTTTAAATGATGAAAGGAGTGGTTTGGATGAAGAAAGAGGATCACCTTTCAATGGAAGATTAAGGCAAGAGTCACCTCCAAGTGTTAAAAGTAAAGGTAAACTCAAACTTGTTGAAGTTAATGATGAAGGAGAGGAAATTAGTGATGTATGTGAGTATGGAGAATCATCAATGGTTCCTAATAAGAAAGGAAGAGCATCTACATTGGAGGTAAGAAGAACTTCAAGAGTGAGTAAGCAACCTCAAAGGTATACTTATGAATCTTTCATGAATACTCATTATGCTTTTATGAAAAAAGTTGAGCAGGAAAATGAACCCACATGTTATGATGAGGCAAAAGGAGATCAAAAGTGGGAGAAAGCAATGAGAGAAGAAATGGAAGCACTACTGGATAACAAGACTTGGAATTTAGTTCCAAAGACACCAAAGCAAAAGGTAATTGGATGCAAATGGGTTTTTAAGATTAAAAGAAATAGTGATGGTAGTGTGTCAAGATATAAGGCTAGACTTGTAGCAAAAGGATATAATCAAACTCAAGGAGTGGACTATGAGGAAACATTTAGTCCAGTAGCAAACATGGCAACGGTAAGAACTTTGTTGGCTTTAGCTGCAAGTAAAAGGTGGAATATATATCAACTCGATATAAAGAATGCCTTTCTTAATGGTGAGTTAAATGAAGAAGTGTATATGTCACAACCAGATGGTTATGTGGATGCAAAATGTCCTAATCATGTATGCAGGTTAAAGAAGGCATTGTATGGTCTTAAGCAGGCACCAAGGACATGGAATGCAAGGTTGGTAAAGTATCTTATGCTGCAAGGATACACAGCGAGTCATGCTGATCCTTCACTTTATGTAAAACATGTAGATGACATGTGTGTCTATGTATGTATTTATGTGGATGACTTGTTGATTACAGGGAATGATGCAAAAGAAATTGATGAGATAAAAGGTAATTTGGGAAAGGAATTTAAAATTTCAGATCTTGGTTTTCTTAGATACTTTCTTGGGATTGAAATTGTGTATAGCGATGAAGGTATGTGGTTGATATAGAGAAAGTATATATGTGATATGCTGAAAAGGTTTGGTATGCAAGAATGTAAATTTGTTTCTACTCCAATGGAATGTAATGTAAAGCTGAGTGCAAAGGAAGGTGATGAGTTGCATGATATGAATGTATATAGATCCATGGTATGATCTTTGATTTATGCAACAAAAACTAGACCTGATATATGCTATGCAGTGGGAGTATTGTCACAGTTTATGCATGAACCTAGAGTACCTCATATGCATGCAGCGAAAAGAGTGCTTAGGTATTTGAAAGGTACCATGAACGAAGGATTATTTTATATTCATGATGCTGATCTAACCCTTAAAGTCTTTAGTGATGCAGATTGGGCTGGAAGCAAAGATGACAGAAGATCCACAAGTGGATATGTGGTAATAGCAGGAAACAAGACATTAACATGGAGTTCAAAGAAACAGCCTACAGTTGCTTTATCTTCTACAGAGGCTGAGTATAGAGGTTTAGCATTGGCTACTACTGAGGTTATGTGGTTTAAAAAGTTGTTTCATGACTTGAATGTGCAGGTTGGTGTACCACTGATCTATGGGGATAACTTGAGCAGCATTCATATGACCTCAAATCCTATTTTTCATGCTAGAACAAAGCATATAGAAGTTCACTATCATTATGTTCGAGAGAAGGCCATAAACAATGAAGTACAAGTTTCTTTCGTGGGAACAAAGGATCAAGTTGCAGATATCTTCACCAAATCCTTGGATGGACCAAAGCTTCAAAAATTCAACTATATTCTTGGCATGAAGGAAATACCCTTTGAAACTTGAGGGGGAGAATGTTGCGAACATTTGTTTTACGTAGGGTACAAGTTTCAAATTATGTAAATACCTTTGGGAAGTCTTCAAATACTTCAAGAAGGCTAAAATATAGCCAAAATACCACGTGATTTCTAGCACATGGTGAGTCAAATTAGTGAGTCACAAGGGAGCTGCAGTGGTGTCCTAGTGGAAGGTCGATGTGGCTAGTTCTCAAAGTCCATCAACACTTTGCTTATTTGAGCACTTGAGTCATGTAAAATCACCACCTAAGTGTCTACCATGAATTTAGATGTATTAGGAAGGTTTTAGATTAGTTTCCCATGCTATAAAAAAAGGAGAAAAGTCGTGATCTTGTGGGATGTCCAAGAGAGTCATATGTGTATCTCTATGCTACTATAGTTTTCTATGCAGAGATTGCAGAGCTTGTATCTCCCTCATTATATATCTAAATTACATGTTTGATAGCACATTGGAAAGCTCTTACTATCTACTTTTTTCCTATAAAATTTCATAATCATTGGATTTGTGAGCTGAGAGCAGTACTCTCTGCAAGTAGTGTGTGTTCTCTGGTTTTACCCTTGCTGAAGGTCTCCATTAAACCTCAAACTTGCAGAGGTCATATCTCCTTGTGTATGTATTCAAATGATGTTTTCTTTGGCTTGTTAGAAAGCTCTCAAAGTCTACATGTATGCTGGAAAGTTTAAGATTCATTGGAGTTGTGAGTTAAGAGCAGTAGTCTCTGCAAGTGATGTGTGTCCTTGGGTTCATCTTTGTTTCAAGGTCTCCATTAAAGCTGCATATTGCAGAGGTTATAGCTCATTGTGTATTTATCCATTTGAGGTGTTCTATAGCTTGTTGGAAAGCTCTTAGAGTCTAGTTTATGTGTCTGAAATAGTTTTGGAAAATTCTAAGTGAGTAAAGAGTAGTTTGCTCTGCAAGAAAACTGGTCTGTGCATACAAGTTTGTGGAAAAGTCATCCAGGTTCTATTGGGTTTCACCTACTTCTAGCTGTACTTTGGAGATCAATAAACTCCAACAAAATGACCATTTTTAGGGCACATGTATATAAGTCAATTTGTGACTCTTTGTAAAGACTTTTGCCATTGTGAGAAGGAAGAGCACAAAATTTCGAATTTGTGTCTTCTCCTCTCTGTATCATCATCTTTGTGAGCTTGTATGCATGTGTGTTGCTTGAAAAGAGTGTTAGGAAGTGTTTTCTATGCATGAAAGTGTTTGTTTGCTATTGTTAATGATGGAGAGTGTTAATCTCCAAAAGAACAAGTTAACCTTGAATTTAGATCACCTCTATATCAAGATCAACTTTAGACTCCACCTAATTTAGAGAATCTTCACCAAATTATCAGAAAATTGATTATTCTGAAAATTTCAGTTTCTTCAAAAAAGTCTGCTGCAGATTAGTCACTCATTGACTAATCAATCCTGTAAAGTTTTTGATAAAACTTTGCACAACACTTCGCCTTAAGGTTGCGCAACTTTGCCAAGTTAAATCTCTCAAAAAAATTAAGTACACACTGAGAAATGTGTGAAACACTTTACCTATGTCTGAAAGTGCTTCTCTGCAATGGCGACTTTGACACCTGCAACTTCTTAGCACTGGTTCTCCCAAAGTAAATCCCGTTTGATCAAGATCTTTTAGCCATAGATAGCTTACCTTCCAACTTAGATTTTAAGCCCTCATTTGTGTAAAACTTTACACTGTAGACTGAGCAATGATCATTTCATTGAAGATGAAATGTGCGCCAGATTTCTCGACTGTTAGAACATTCTTACATATGAATGTTCCTAATCAAAATTCTCACAGCCTGATTACAATTAACCTCTCAAATTCTAGCCATAGATAGATTAGCTATGGACTTAGATACGTGTAAAAGGATTTCTCAAAAGATTAAACACAGAGAGAGCAGACAGCAAAATATCGGGCGCAAAATTTTTCGATTTCTCAGAAAATTTACATCTAAGTGAGGATGGACAATTCACTCACTCTTCATGTGTCTAATGACACTAATTTCTCTCTCCCTATTCTCAAATCTCTTCTGCTCTACTTGCCCGACATTTTCAAACATATTTATAGATGAATATATACAAGTGTATGACTTAAACAAGGGTATAAATCAGCTAATGTACATATGTGTACATATCTTTGAGTTTTCTGAAAATGTCCTTCCTTCAACCATCTGACTTTGTTTCCTTCTTGACTCCTTGACTTCATTTCTCCATAATCCTTCAATTGATGATTGTCATGCACCAACAGCTCCCCCTCAATCATTAATTGAGGTTCTTTTCTATCTTCTTTACTCCAGCCATATCCTTGAATCTTTGTAGTTTTGGTCCATCTAGACTTTTAGTCATCATATCTGCAACTTGATCTTTTGTGGGAGTGTGTATGACTTCAATCTCTTTCTCAATGACCTTCTCTCTCAGAAAATGATACTGTATTTCAATATGCTTAGTTCTAGCATGAAATACAGGATTAGCTGCCAAGTATAATGAACTCATATTGTCTCCACAAATAATAGGAGTACTCTGAATCACATCAAAAACTTTCAAAAGTGTCTTTAGCCATATTACCTCTTTTGCAGCTTCCACCATACCTTTATATTCTGCCTCTGTGGATGACAAAGCAACTGTATGTTGCTTCTTGGAACACCATGAAATCAATTTGTCTCCTACATAGCACAAGTATCCATGTGTTGATCTTCTATCATCCACATTACCTGCCCAATCTGCATCACTATATATCTTGATTCTTATATCTGAAGTAAACCCATAGTACAACCCTTCTTTGAGTGTACCCTTGATGTACCTAAGTACTCTTTGTCCTGCAATCCAATGTTCTTTTCTAGGACAATGCATGAATTGTGAAAGCACACCAACTGCATATGACAAGTCAGGCCTTGTCAATGTAGCATAAATCAAGCTACCAACCAAACTTTGATAGAGTTTCATATCTCTGAACTCTTCTCCTCCAAACCTAGACAATTTATGGTTCACTTCCAAAGGTGTAGGTGCAACCCTGCAATCTTCCATTTTAAATTTGGTTAGCAAATTTTTAAGATACCTTTCTTGGGTCACACATACTCCATGTTGAGTATAAGAGATCTCCATTCCCAAGAAGAATGATAGGTTCCCCAAATCACTGATTTTGAACTCTTTCTCCATCTGCTTTTTGATCATTTGTATCCCCTTATCATCTGTTCCTGTAAGTATTATGTCATCAACATAAATACACACATAAATAAACCCATCTTCACTTGCTTTGACTAGCAAGCTACTATCTGCCTTTGATGCTTGAAATCCAAGATCATTCAAGAATTTTACAAGCCTATAATTCCAAGCCCTTGGGGCTTGCTTCAACCCATACAAAGCTCTTTTGAGCTTACACACATAATTTGGACTCATTTGATCTTTGAACCCATCTGGTTGCTCCATGTAGACTTCATCTGAAATGTAACCATTCAAGAAAGTATTTTTAACATCTAATTGAGACAACTTCCAACCTTTACAAGCAGCAATTGCAATGAGTGTCCTGATGGTTGTCATCTTTGCCACAGGACTATAAGTCTCATCATAGTCCACTCCATATGTCTGTGCATACCCTTTCACAACAAGTCTAGCTTTGTACCTAGACACACTTCCATCTGCAAATCTTTTAGTCTTGTAAACCCACTTACATCCAATGATCTTCTGACTATTAGGTTTAGGAACCAAATCCCATGTTTGATTCTCTATCAATGCATCATCCTCCTCTTGCATAGCATCTTCCCAATTCTTCTTCCCTTTGGCTTCTTCATATGTAGAAGGGTCTTCATCTGCTTTTACCAAATAAGCATAATCTTTAGTAGTCAAGAATGAAGTGTCATAGCTATACCTTGTAGGTTGCCATTTGTGCCTAGATGATCTCCTAACTTCTGCACTTCTTGAGGTCTCTGGTTCATCACATTCTAGATCAAACCTTGGCCTCTCTTCAACTTCAATCTGCACTTCATTACTCTCACTTTCATCAAGTAATTGAACCTTTGCTTTACCTTTCCTTTGTTCCACTACTTCTTCATCATCTGCATGTACATTATATTTACCTGCATACCAAGTACCTTGCTCATCAAATGTAACATCCTTGGATACAATAAATTGCTTTGTGGATGGACTCCACAACCTGTATCCCATTTGCTTATCATCATAACCAATGAATACATACTTCTCTGCCTTAGGCTCCAACTTATGCCTCAATTGAGATGGCACATATGCATATGCCAAGCATCCAAATATTCTGCAATGATCCAAGGTAGGTTTCTTACCCCACCAAGCTTCATATGGTGTCATACCCTGCAAAGCTTTACAAGGCAATCTATTAACCAAATATGTAGCTGTATTAACAGCCTCAGCCCACAAATAATTTGGGCAATTCTTCTCTTTCATCATGGACCTTGCAAACTCAACAAGAGTCCTATTTCTTCTTTCTGCTACCCCATTTTGTTGAGGAGAGTACCTGCAAGTAACTTCTCTCTTTATACCTGCATTCCACAAATAATCATTGAACTCATTTGAAAAATACTCTCCCCCTCCATCTGACCTTAGTCTCCTCAATTTTTGACCTGTAATCCTTTCTGCATATGCATGATAGTGTTTAAATGTATTAAACACTTCTGACTTTTCCTTAATCACATAAATTGTGATATACCTGGTAGCATCATCAACATATATGACATAATATCTTGAACCATTTATACTAAAGTCCTTTGAAGGACCCCACACATCTGTATGCACCAATTCAAGTCTTTCTGAATACATAAATCCATGCTTGGAATAGGATTGCTTATGAGCCTTACCTAATTGACATGCCTCACATCTGTATGTCATGTGTTGACCTGCAATGTTAGGCATTCCAAGCACTGAATCATTGTTAATCATTTCTTTGATACCTCTTTCATTAAAGTGTCCAAGTCTTTTGTGCCAAAGATCCAATTCTGACACCTTCTGCTCTCCATATGTGAACATAGCATGTCCAACATTTCCTTGTACCTTCAATGTGAAAAGCCTTCCTTCTTTCTTTCCTGCAATAACTTGTTTATACCCTTGACTAGGGTCTTCCACATAAACTCCATCATTTGTGAACCTTGTTAAGGAAACACTCACGAATTTGACGCAATAAACAAGACAGAAACGGAATCTTCAGAAAATCAGTGCACAGGTGTACAGTATGCGAAGTTAGTGCGCGGTGTACGCATAACAGAGCAATTAACCGCGGCGGGCGCGTAAGGCGCGCATAACGCGAATTGAAGAATGACAGAGCAAAGGAGCGCCAAAGAAATTGTATATATATACAGCAAGATTTGAAGAACGCGACGCAGAAGTATGAAAGAGAATCGTAGATGATATACAGAGAAGAACGAGAGACTGAGAGAAGACGCCATAGATCGCGTATGAGTGAAGAGAGAGTTAAAAGTTCTCAGAAGACGCCATAGATCGCGTATGTACAGATGAATAACACAAGCCTGAAGTGTCGGGTCTTTTCATCTGAAGAGAGATGGTAATAAGAAACTACTCACTGTAGGAGAGTTTCTGTAGCTTGAGCGAGAAGAGGCCAAGCTTACTTGTACACATCTTCTCTAATCGAAAACACATGTTCATGTGCATGTCTGCGCGCAATCTTTACTTGTGAAGAATCTGAAGTTATTTCGTGTTACGGTAGGAAGCTTAGTTTATCGTTTGCTGTCACGACTCGTTACTAAACGTGCTTCAGTACCTTCTCTATAAACGCATGTTTCGGTGAATAACAGTTCACTCAGTAGACATATTTTCAGTAATGTCAGGTCAGTTACAGTTTCTCAGAAAACAAGTTTTTTCGGTAGAACAAACGAAGTATAACTCATAGCAGAGTTTGAAGCTTTGTATGAGAGATAGCTCACCTTGTAGCTAGACGTCTCTACTTTAAGCTGATCACAGTTTCCGGTGGAATAAAGATGTACACACAGTACAAAAGTTAACCGGAAAGTAGCAGTTCAGAACTGTGAAGTTTCCAGAAGGAAGTTCATTCGGTGAAGGAAGCTCACACACTACTTCCTTACTTCACATAAGTTCATCTGAAGCAATTACGAACAGAACTAAGTTTATTTCGGTGAAGTTCCGGCACAACTACGGTGTCAGTCCAGTAACAGTCTGGTGAAGTTCCGGTGGAACCTGAGTCGCAGAATAACACAGTAAAGCGACGTAAATTAGGCTGAGCTACTGTTGATTACAGAGGTGTTCTGAATCACTCTAGCTTAGCATTCTATTTGTTCGGTGGCACGACAATTTCCGCAGGCCTAGTTCAAGCCTTGTCGTGAAACCCACCTTCAGGGCGAAAGTATTTCCGCAACAGTAGGCGTTAAAGCCGAAGTTTTCGCCAACATTATCCCAACAATTGGTATCAGAGCCGGTTAATCTCCCAAGAATTGGTATAAGAGCCTAGAGTATTCTCAATCATGACAGACCACGTCCAAATTGATAAACTGGACAGAGATAATTATCCCGCATGGGTAATGCGCATGGAAGCCTTACTTATGAGTAAGGACTTAATGACGTACGTGACCGGAGAAGAAAAGAAACCGACCTTCAAAGATGACAGTCAACCGGAAAAAGAAGAACTAGAAGCCCTAAAGCTATGGCAGAAGAAAGATGCAACGGCAAGAGCCTACATCTACAACACTGTGTCAGATCATCTACTACCGCACATTAGAGGTCTGGAGAAAGCGGAGGACATATGGAGCGCATTGGAAGATCACTTCCAGAATACTACGAAAGCTAGGAAGGCCAGCCTATGGTCCGAGTTCACAACGTTCAAAAAGAAGCCGAGTCAAAGCATCAGTGACTACGTCACTAAAATGAAGGATCTAGCAGATAGTCTGGGATCCATAAATGAAGAAGTCGAAGATCATAGATTGATAGCGCAAGTGCTCACAGGTTTGAGAGGAGATGAAAGGTGGAAACCTTTCGTACTATCAACTGAACTCTCCCTAGATCATTTTGTACCAGAATTAAATCAGCTGCTTGGTTTGATGCTCACATATGAGCAAGACCTGAAAGGAGACGCAGACAAAGGACATAGCTCAGCAATGTATATGAAGAACAAGAAGAAAGACAAAGGCAAGTCAAAAGACGAAGAAGAGTCAAGCTCTCAGGCCTATTACGCAAGAGGTAAAGGCACTGGCAGAGGAAGAGCAAGAGGAAGAAACCGCCAGAATACCACCAAGAAAGCTTGCTGGATTTGCGGACTAAGTAATCATCTGGCGCATGACTGTTGGCACAACCAACAAGGATCAAATCAAAATCAAAACAACAATAGCAGAGGCAGTAGCGGAAGAAATCAGAGTAACTTCCAAAGAGGAAGACAAAGCCAAAGAGGAGGCTACGGTAGAGGTGGAGTAAGAAGTTGGGGACAGAGCCAATCCTACAACACCACCTACAACAACTATGCAAATGACACACAGAATGAAAGTCATACAACGTTGATGATGAACTCAATCAGCACATCTGATAACGAAGATCTAAAGGTATTTTACATTGACTCTGGATGTTCTAATCACTTGTCAGGAAACATAGAACTGATGTCAGAATTGGAAAAAGGAAGTGCGAGTCACACTGTTCAAACAGGTGACAATACAAGACACAAAGTACAATCAATCGGGAAAGTGAAATGCAAGAGTGGAGCAGATTTGCTAACCAATGTTTTGTATGTTCCAACAATACCGAAAAATCTGATCAGTGTGGGACAGATAGTCGAAAAAGGTTTTCAGGTCAGATTTACAAACAAAGGAGTATTTGTAGAAGATCCCAAGAACGGATATTATCAGATCGTTTCTGGTAAGAAAGAAGGCAGACTCTTTACCTTAAAAGTACAAGGGAACATTGGCCAAGCGCTGCTCACACATGATGAAAAGGTAATTACAGAACTTGATCTCTGGCACAAGAGATTAGGTCATTTTCACGAAAAAGGAATCAAAGCTATGATAGCGAATCAGTCTGTACTAGGATTACCGAACGTACAGAACCAACATATGATTCACAAATGCGAAGCCTGTCAAATGGGAAAAGCCCACAGGTTACCTTTCCAGAAGAAAGGATTCAAACATGATGGCGTGCTGGAACTCATACATACAGATGTATGGGGACCAACGAAAGAAGAATCAATCAGCGGGTCAAGGTACTATGTTTTATTCATTGATGATGCCACAAGGTGGATAACTCTTTATGTTCTGAAAGAGAAATCAGAAGTATTTGGAGCTTTCAGGCATTTTCATGCATATGCCGAAAGACTCACCGGACGAAAGCTGAAAAGACTAAGGTCTGATGGAGGGGGAGAATACTTCTCCCGAGAATTCAATGATTATCTTTGGAATGCAGGTATTAAGAGAGAAATAACCTGCAGGTATACACCACAACAGAATGGTGTAGCAGAAAGGAGAAACCGAACTCTAGTCGAGTTCGCACGGGCTATGCTAAAAGAAAAGAATTGCCCGGATTATCTTTGGGCTGAAGCCGTAAACACAGCTACATACCTGGTAAACAGGTTACCATGTACAGCGCTAGAAGGAATGACCCCTTATGAAGCCTGGTGGGGAAAGAAGCCAACACTTGATCACTGCAAAGTGTTTGGATCAGTAGCGTATGCTTATGTACCGTCTCAACTCAGACACAAGCTTGAACCAAAAGCAGAGAAATATGTATTCGTCGGATATGACGAGAAACAGATGGGTTACAGGTTATGGAGTCCTCTAACCAAACATTTTACTGTTTCCAGAGATGTGACATTTGATGAACAGAAAAGCTGGTATGCAGATCAGAGTCATACAGCTGAAGAATTTGAAGAAGAAATAAAAAGAAGAGAGAAAGGAAAATCAATTGTTCAGGTAAACAAAGAAGACGAGGCAAGTATGTCCAGGACCGGAACAGGTATAAGGAACGAAGATGAAGACGGGTACTCAGACACACACGAAGAATATGAGCTAAGAAGGTCAAACAGAGTAAGAAGACAACCGGAAAGATACTCGTATGATACATCATATATAACTCAACAAGATTATGCATATATGGTTAAAGAAGAGGAGGAACCTCAGAGCTATGACGAAGCCAAAAACAAGAAGCAATGGCAAGAAGCAATGAAAGAAGAATTCACCGCACTGGAAGAGAACAAGACATGGGAGCTTGTTCCTAAACCGAACGGTAAGAAAGTAATTGGAAATAAATGGGTGTTCAAAATAAAGAAGCTTGCAGATGGAAGGATAGCCAGACATAAAGCGAGACTGGTTATCAAGGGCTATGCTCAGACGCATGGCATAGACTATGACGAGACATTCAGTCCGGTGGCAAAGATGTCAACCATAAGAACAGTGATTGCTATAGCAGCATCAAAAGGATGGAAGCTAAGTCAGCTAGATATAAAGAATGCATTCCTGAATGGATATATATCAGATGAAGTCTATATGGAACAACCGGAAGGGTTTATAAGTTCCAGATACCCAAACTTTGTTTGCAGGTTAAGGAAAGCACTTTATGGACTGAAGCAAGCTCCAAGAGCTTGGAACTACAGACTCGTAAAGTATCTGAACGAACTTGGATACCAAAGCTCGAAGGCAGATGCAAGTCTACTCATCAAAAGGACAGAAGAAGGAATGATCTACATTTGTATCTATGTAGATGATATAATAATTACAGGAACCTCAGATGCAGGAATCACAGAGGTAAAGAAACTGCTAGAAAAAGAATTCAAGATCAGTGACCTAGGAAAGTTATCATACTTTCTAGGAATGGAAATCACATATACAGATCATGGTGTATATGTCACACAAGAAAGGTATCTCCTGAACTTACTGAAGAAGTTCAACATGGAAAATTGCAGAGAAGCTTCAACACCGCTTGAAGTAAACCATAAACTCAGTAAATATAGTGGTACAGAGTTTAAAGATATGAAGAAGTATCAATCGTTAGTAGGAAGCTTAATATATGCTACGCTAACAAGACCGGATCTCAGTTTTCCGGTGGGAGTTCTCTCACAGTTTATGCATTGTCCGACAGATCAACATTGGGTTGCAGGACAAAGAGTTCTCAGATATGTCAAAGGAACTATAAAGGAAGGATTATATTATCCTTTTACGTCAGATATAAAGCTCAGAGCATATAGTGACTCAGATTGGGCAGGAAGTCAAGATGACCGAAGATCAACGCACGGATATATGATATACCTAGGAGATAAGCTGGTAAGCTGGTGTTCGAAGAAACAACACACAGTAGCTTTATCATCAACAGAAGCAGAATACAAAGGACTGGTAGAAGCAGCAAAAGAAGTAATATGGATGCAGACGTTACTTAAAAGCATGGGTATAGATCAAAATATACCGATCATACATGGAGATAATATGAGCTCGCTGTATCTTGCAGCGAACCCTGTGTTTCACGCAAGAACAAAACACATAGAGATTCAGTATCATTTCCTAAGGGAAAAAGTAATGGAGAAAGAAATAGAAATAGTCTATACTCCTACGAAAGATCAGATTGCAGATATTCTGACAAAGAGCTTGGATGGAACAAAGACAAACAGATTCAAAGAGATGGCAGGAATAAAAGAAAGAAAGATATATGAAAAACCGGAAGAGGTAAAATTAGTGACTGAGGGGGAGCTGTTAAGGAAACACTCACGAATTTGACGCAATAAACAAGACAGAAACGGAATCTTCAGAAAATCAGTGCACAGGTGTACAGTATGCGAAGTTAGTGCGCGGTGTACGCATAACAGAGCAATTAACCGCGGCGGGCGCGTAAGGCGCGCATAACACGAATTGAAGAATGACAGAGCAAAGGAGCGCCAAAGAAATTGTATATATATACAGCAAGATTTGAAGAACGCGACGCAGAAGTATGAAAGAGAATCGTAGATGATATACAGAGAAGAACGAGAGACTGAGAGAAGACGCCATAGATCGCGTATGAGTGAAGAGAGAGTTAAAAGTTCTCAGAAGACGCCATAGATCGCGTATGTACAGATGAATAACACAAGCCTGAAGTGTCGGGTCTTTTCATCTGAAGAGAGATGGTAATAAGAAACTACTCACTGTAGGAGAGTTTCTGTAGCTTGAGCGAGAAGAGGCCAAGCTTACTTGTACACATCTTCTCTAATCGAAAACACATGTTCATGTGCATGTCTGCGCGCAATCTTTACTTGTGAAGAATCTGAAGTTATTTCGTGTTACGGTAGGAAGCTTAGTTTATCGTTTGCTGTCACGACTCGTTACTAAACGTGCTTCAGTACCTTCTCTATAAACGCATGTTTCGGTGAATAACAGTTCACTCAGTAGACATATTTTCAGTAATGTCAGGTCAGTTACAGTTTCTCAGAAAACAAGTTTTTTCGGTAGAACAAACGAAGTATAACTCATAGCAGAGTTTGAAGCTTTGTATGAGAGATAGCTCACCTTGTAGCTAGACGTCTCTACTTTAAGCTGATCACAGTTTCCGGTGGAATAAAGATGTACACACAGTACAAAAGTTAACCGGAAAGTAGCAGTTCAGAACTGTGAAGTTTCCAGAAGGAAGTTCATTCGGTGAAGGAAGCTCACACACTACTTCCTTACTTCACATAAGTTCATCTGAAGCAATTACGAACAGAACTAAGTTTATTTCGGTGAAGTTCCGGCACAACTACGGTGTCAGTCCAGTAACAGTCTGGTGAAGTTCCGGTGGAACCTGAGTCGCAGAATAACACAGTTAAAGCGACGTAAATTAGGCTGAGCTACTGTTGATTACAGAGGTGTTCTGAATCACTCTAGCTTAGCATTCTATTTGTTCGGTGGCACGACAATTTCCGCAGGCCTAGTTCAAGCCTTGTCGTGAAACCCACCTTCAGGGCGAAAGTATTTCCGCAACAGTAGGCGTTAAAGCCGAAGTTTTCGCCAACATTATCCCAACAAACCTTACCTCATATCCTTTTTCCACAATTTGACCTACACTGATCAAATTCTTTGGAATTGTGGGAACATAAAGTACCTTACTCAGAAGAGTGCTCCCATCCTTAGCTTTGACTGAACCAATTGACTTTACCTTATGCTTTGTATTATCACCTGTCTGCACTGTATGATTAATTGCATTATGATCTAGGTCAGTCATCAAATCAATATTTCCACTTAAATGATTACTACATCCTGAATCAATATAGAACACTCTCATGTCCTCATGTGAGGTTTCACATGTATTCATAATGAGAGTCGAATCCTCCTTTTGATCTGATGCATAGTTGTAGTAGGTGTTATTATAGGATTGACTTTGGAAGTTTCTTCCACCACCTCTTCCAAAAGAATTCCTACCACCTCTACCTCTGAAATTTCCTCTCTGAAATCTACCTCCTCTTCCTCTTTGATTAAAGTTCTGATAATTACCATTGTTTTGATTATTATGCCAACAATCATGAGATAGATGATTGGTCTTACCACATATCCAACAAGCTCTTGCATTCTCTTTGTTGTTTCTGCCTCTTCCTCTACTTCTGCCATTTCCTCTTCCTCTTATGAAGTTTGCTTGGTTTGATGTACCTTCTTCTTCACCTGATTGTTGCTTCCCTTTGTTGACTTTCTTCTTGTCTTTAGAATACATTGCATGACCTGCACTCTCATCAACATCTCCTTTGATATCATTCTCAAAAGTTAGCATATGACCTAACAATTGATTCAAATCAGGAGTAAAGTGATCTAATGAAAGTTCTGTAGATAAAATGAAAGGCTTCCATTTCTCATCTCCTATTAGTCCTGTGAGTATTTGTCTTACCAATTTGTCTTCTTCAATATCTTCATCAACTGCACCTAAAGAATCTGCAATGTCCTTCATCTTTGTCACATAATCAGAAATTGATTGTGAGGCCTTCTTCTTGAAGGTAGTAAACTCTGCCCATAGTGAAGCCTTCCTTGATTTGGTTGTATTTTGGAAATGCTCTTCCAAAGCATTCCAAATGTCACAAGCACTTTCAAGTCCTCTAATGTGAGGAAGCAAATAGTCATTGACTGCCATGTAGATGATGCTTCTTGCTTGAGCATCCTTCTTCATCCAATTCTTCAAATCTGCAAGCTCCTCCCTAGTTGGAACACTAGGATCTCTGAATTCTGGCTTTTCTTCATCTCCTGTGATGTATCCTATCAGATCTTTGCTCATAAGGTGAGCTTCCATCCTCATAGACCATGCAGGATAGTTCTCTCTATCCAATTTTTCAATTTGGAGACTATCTCCCATCTTTACTTCACCTGTAGCTTCAAATCTTTAACCTTTACAGATAATAAATGTACCTTTACTTCGAATGTTGCTCCTTCTGATCCTTTTGATGCTCTTTGTATGTCTTCCTTTGATCTTTCTTCAACCTTTACCCTTCTGCACCTTCAAAATGTAAAGTTTTGTATTTCTGCAATAGTCGGAGTCTTCTTCACTTCAATTTTGACACAACCTGCTCTGATACCACTGATGGAGAGTGTTAATCTCCAAAAGAACAAGTTAACCTTGAATTTAGATCACCTCTATATCAAGATCAACTTTAGACTCCACCTAATTTAGAGAATCTTCACCAAATTATCAGAAAATTGATTATTCTGAAAATTTCAGTTTCTTCAGAAAAGTCTGCTGCAGATTAGTCACTCATTGACTAATCAATCCTGTAAAGTTTTTGATAAAACTTTGCACAACACTTTGCCTTAAGGTTGCGCAACTTTGCCAAGTTAAATCTCTCAAAAAAATTAAGTACACACTGAGAAATGTGTGAAACACTTTACCTATGTCTGAAAGTGCTTCTCTGCAATGGCGACTTTGACACCTGCAACTTCTTAGCACTGGTTCTCCCAAAGTAAATCCCGTTTGATCAAGATCTTTTAGCCATAGATAGCTTACCTTCCAACTTAGATTTTAAGCCCTCATTTGTGTAAAACTTTACACTGTAGACTGAGCAATGATCATTTCATTGAAGATGAAATGTGTGCCAGATTTCTCGACTGTTAGAACATTCTTACATATGAATGTTCCTAATCAAAATTCTCACAGCCTGATTACAATTAACCTCTCAAATTCTAGCCATAGATAGATTAGCTATGGACTTAGATACGTGTAAAAGGATTTCTCAAAAGATTAAACACAGAGAGAGCAGACAGCAAAATATCGGGCGCAAAATTTTTCGATTTCTCAGAAAATTTACATCTAAGTGAGGATGGACAATTCACTCACTCTTCATGTGTCTAATGACACTAATTTCTCTCTCCCTATTCTCAAATCTCTTCTGCTCTACTTGCCCGACATTTTCAAACATATTTATAGATGAATATATACAAGTGTATGACTTAAACAAGGGTATAAATCAGCTAATGTACATATGTGTACATATCTTTGAGTTTTCTGAAAATGTCCTTCCTTCAACCATCTGACTTTGTTTCCTTCTTGACTCCTTGACTTCATTTCTCCATAATCCTTCAATTGATGATTGTCATGCACCAACAGTTAAGGTGTGTGTGAAGTGTAGGAAGGTCATTTCCATGACTCAATATTTTGCTCATAACTTGAAGTAGAAGCGTCAAAATTGAGTGAAAATACAACCATTGGATGCGTCTTCTCGAGAGCTTTGAAAGGCATAAGCTACTTGCTATATTCAGAGTTCGGAGCTGAGAGAAATGCTCATTTTACTGTTGGTTGCTGCTCCAAGTATCACGACACCATAACTGACAGTTGAAGCTTGTTTGGATTAGTATTAGCCTTATTTGCACTCTTTGGGAAGTTCATTTGCATTGATCATCATTTGAATGCATGTCTTCATACACTCGGCTAGGTTTTGATACTCCTTGGATTGATAAATAAAGCGTGAATCCCCACTATATGCACTTGAGGGGGATTGAGTTATAGTCTCCTTCTCCACAAGTCCTTAGGTTTGTCCTTAGGTACACACGTTTTTGGCGCCGTTGCCGGGGAGTGTTGAATCAAACCGAGGCATTCGTGTGATGGTAAGTAGCTTTTAGCATTGAAGAGAGTATAGGAGTTGTGAATTTCTCTTCTTTGGTAAGTCACATCTATCCGCACTTATTACTTCTCACTCTCGGAGTGTGTGTAATGAGTTGTTAGTCTAGGGAAGTGAGTAGAGTAGGAGGAGTAAGGGAGTAGTTAGGAAGTTAGAGTAGCCATTAACTCTAGTCTTGTGAGTCTTCTTAGATAGGAAGAATTTTTCAAAAAGTATAAAAACCCAAAAACTTGTCTTCTATACTTCACTTGTTTTCAAAGTGAGTATCGTGAGAGCTGGAGAGCAAATATCGCAATCGTGAGCAGGGTGGTGAAGCGACCCATAGTTAGATAGGGTTGTAGAGGAGTGAAGAGTAGCCTTCAACGTAATCAGACTCACCTCTTACTCATAAATTCTAATGAAATCAAGTTTTCTAGCAAAACGATTTGCGGTAAGTATCGCGAAGGTCATCCAGGGGTGAAAAAAAAGTTTATTTCTGTGAGACAAACTGAGGGAAGAGGGTAGATAAGCTTAAGAAACCTTTGTATGCATTCAAAATCCAAAAACATTTGCCACAAAGTGAAAAAGTGTCAAGTATCGTATTTTCCTGCAGTCGAGTATCGTGATACCTGAGTATCGTGATCTCCTGTGGTCGAGTATCACGATACCTGGCTTTGCTGAATATCGTGTATCGTGTATCGCAAAAGTTTGATAGCAATAGTTGTCAAATGTCGTCTATCGTGAAATTCCGATCGCGATACCTGTGCGATATTGAGTATCGTTGGAAAATTTTCACGATACTTGTGAAGTATCGTATATCGTGAAAACCAGATCGCGATACTCATTGAGTATCGTGTATCATGAGTCTCTAATTGCGATACTTGTTTGATATCGTGTATCGTGAAGGCCACTTTCCCGATACCTGACAAATATCGAGTATCGTCGGGAATTTTCTCGCGATACTTGTTGAGTGTCGAGTATCGTGGAAATTTTCTAGAGGAGTATCATGTATCGAGTTCATCAAGTATCGAGTATCGTGCTCATCAAGTATCGTATATCGTGTTTACTGAAGTATCGTGTATCAAGTTTTTGCAGATATCGTGTATCGTGTCCAGTCAAGTGGTCGAGTATCGTGTATCGTTGTACCTTTCTAGTGTCAGATATCGAGTATCGTGGTATACTCCTTTGGTGTGAGATATCGTATATCGTGTTCCTTAGAGGAAGTTTCTCAGTCACTCTAGTAAATTCCATAAATTGGGTCCACAGCAAGGAGCTTTGGAGACTAGGAGTGGTTAAAACAAGAAGAGAACTTTTAAGTGAATGAACCTAAGATCTGGGAGAACCCTAGGAAGCCGAAGAAGTGTAATCTCTTCAGTGGGAAGTGTATCCAAACCCAGTAGCCGCTCACATTATTCTGACACCTCTAGCGAGTTAGAGGAAGAAATTCCCATGGCTTCCGAGGATATGCAGAACACTGTGCCAATGATTGGCATGATGTCAATTATTGAGGGAGAATATCGGACATCTTTGGAATATGTAAACACCAACCAAAATGAGATACCTATCTACCTAGATGGTCTAAACCGATCAGTGGACAGATTGAAGAAAGCTTCAGATGCGTATATAGTGCCTAGGCCAGCAGTTAAGTATGCAGGAGGAATTTATATGGACAAGAGAGACATCTAGTATGTAGTTACAGAACACCCTGAAAGTATCAACGAACACGGGGAAGAAGATAATGCTCATTACCCTAATGTAGAGGGACATGAAGAACAAGTGACCATTCCCAGAGGGAGATCTACTATTGTTAGGGTTTGGAGAGGAGACCTGGTTCCCCAAGATGACTCCTTGATGGATGTGTATTTGATCAATGGAATGGAACATCTCCTTAGAGCCCACTCTTCATTATGGGAAGTAGCCCCTAACCCAATTACTATATATGAGTTACAAGATCCAGAACTCCCCACCATTATCACATATTTAGACAAAAACCAAAGGAGGTACTGGCCTCTAATGGAGTTAGAAAGAGCAGGGTTGAAATATCAAAAGATTCCGGTGTTCCCTCCTAGGGATCAAGCTACTACTTCTCAGAACCCTCAAGGAACCTTTCAAGATAATTCATATCAACAGTCAGGACAAACACAACAAACACAAATCCCGGTGAGACCCCATGTGCAGTTTGCTATGCTTGCAAATAATCCGAACTATTGGCCTCAGCCACCTGTTGATCCAAGGAATAGAATCCCTGTCCCAAACAGACCACCTGTGGTAAGAGGACCTGATATACCGATAGGAAGACAAGTTTTCCCAGTGATGCCTAGACCAGCTGAAGCAGGAAGAAGATTAACACCTATTCAAGTTGCTAAATGCATGAGAAACCATTATGATGGCTCTAATGAACCTTACAATCATATAGCTGAATTTAAGCAAGTAATCAGAGCTGAACAAGTGGAAGATTTTCTGATCCAATACAAATCTTTTGGTTTAACTTTGACAGACACGGCTTTAGCTTGGTTCCAGCCATTAGACCCAAATGATTTTCAAAACGTTGAACAAGTTTATCAAGAAATGATTGAGGAATTCTCTAAATCTGGGATAAAAAACAACTCCTCATCATTGATCCATAGTTTTAAGCAAGCTCCTATAGAATTAATGAGATTGGTTGCAAGAAGATTCAAACAATATGTGGATAGATGCCCTGTTGAAGAGAGACCCACTCAAAACAAGATGGTGTCATTGTTTTTGGAAGGGTTAGTGAATGGATCATTAAGATCTCTGGTATATGTGAAAAGAGTTCAAACTTTGCAAGAGTGTATGAAAGAATGTATTGATTTAGAGGACAACCTTGCAGAAGATCTGAAAATACCTCAAGGTACCGTAAAAAGTGAAGATTCAGTTAGCAGTGCATCAAACCCTAAGAACAATGTAGAGGAAATAGCCGACTTAGTAGCAAAGAAACTGAACATTCAAGGACAGAGGAACTACCCCAACAACCCAATGAGAGTGCCCATGCTTAGAAGATGCATGCACTGTGGAGGTGATCATCCCTCTCATTTGTGCACTAGGGGTGTAGTCGCACCACCTGCTTATGCTTATAATAGACCACCTATTCCGGACCCTCTACAATATTGCAGCATAGAACAAAAGTACACAAACCACAGTACAGAAAACTGTCCTTATAATCGGCAATCAAGACCCGTACAACCGCTCATGAGACCTTATGGATACCCGCAGAGAGATCAAGGAGGAGAAGCCTTTAGATATCCTACATATCAGCAGCAGGCACCAGCACCACGACCCTATGCTTATCAAAGTTACACTCAACCACAACCAGTGTTAGGACAAAAACCGCCCCATCCTCAAAATGTAGTCTTAGTGAAACTAGCTAGACTTGAAGAGAACCTTGAGAGAGCAATAGTTCCAGCCACGCCTTTGTCTAGTAGCGAACCATATGATTCATCCTATGACCATAATCAAGGAGATTATTCCGCATATGAGAGCTCCATGATAGAATATGGACAAACATACGAACCTTACACATATGGCATGGAAGCACAAGATAATTCTTACGGTTATGAGCAGGATTATGTGCCATTGATGTACACAGCTCCCAGAGCACCCATGCCTCCCCAACCTATGAATAGACTGCCCGTACCCAGAGGACCATGTTATAGATGCAGAGGTGATCATTATATCAGAGAATGTACACTACCAAACCCAGCACCTCCACAACGAGTTTGGGAAGGATACTGTAGTGATTGTGGTAAAGAGCACCTATTCAGAGATTTCCCCAAGAACCCCAACAAAGTTAAATCGAGTGTGCAGATCAACGTAATAGAAGTGATAGAGTCATCAGGGAGTGATAAGGAATACATCGTACCATTGAAAGCTATAACACGAGCTAGAGCTAGAGAGACACCAGAAAAAACTGGGAAGAATGACCAAAGTGACAGAGAAGTGAATACACCTACACCTCAAAGAGTTGAAGACTCGGAAGAGCCTGGAAAAAGTATCACAAGTAAACGAACACAGAGATGGAAGAATCGTAGAGATAGGATAAAGGAAAAGAAACTACTGCAACAACTAGAGAAGGAAAAAAGTGAACAAGATCAAAAAGAAAAACAGAAACTTGAAGAAGGAAATGAAAAAGAGAAGTATAAAAAAGAAGAGGTAGGATCAGTTTTAGCAGATCCCATGCTTAATATTCTTGCGTGTTCACGTGGTCTAGGTAGAGAAAAATCATCTCAACCACCTGGCATTTTGTGTCTTTCCACTCTATCCGTGTCTAAGGTGGTTCTATCTCTCCCTATGGGATGATTGAAACTTACTTCAGGTCTATCTTTGTTTTTCTCTCTTTGATTACCATGGGCTGAGGATGTTCCTGCCCCTTGTTGGCTCGCGTTTACATTTGTTCGTGATGGAGGGAATACGATCTCGCCTCTCCATGTGTATGTGTTTCTAGCATGGTCTAGCACCACAAATACTCTTTCTGAAGTTTCATCCAGGTATACAACCTTTCCAGGTGTATCCGGGTCCTTGAACTCGTAGATTATGATGGAGCCTATCTCGCTAGGTTGTTCCGTTCTGTATCTCCAAAATGCTTCGTCAGTTTCTTTATTTACAAACAACTCTATGCTTATGTTGTCCTGAGGGGTCCAATCTGGAACTAGTACTCATATCAGTACAGATTTCCCTCTAGGTGTCCTAGGTTCTTCTAATGGTTCTTTTCCTTGGGATTTAGCTTCCGTTTCTAATTGAATTACACCAAACTCATTCGTATTGTTTGGCTGCGTACTTAAGATGTACATCGTTCCTTCTTTGTCTATGTATGCGTCTCTCTCAAATTTCACCACTGGACGTTCCAATCCAATGGGTTGATCAGGGTTGTGCATTTGCACCACTTGTCTTCGCAAACCATCCTCATAGATGCGAGCACCTAAGCGGTTGGTTCGGAGAAATTCTAACTGAGTTCTATAGGGTCCTTCAGGTCTTTCCAAATATGCTACATTTGACCCTCCTTCTGGTCTTTCTGTGCTAAATGCCATTTCTGATTCACTCTATCTGAGCTCTCGTAGGGGGTAATTACTATTCAATTGTTGAGCCCACGATCGTGTAGTAGTGCCTACACTTGCTTCTGATGATCTAAGGCTTTATCGATCAGACTTACCTATATGTTTGCCCGATCTAAGGTTCATGAATTTACTTAGCGGCACTTCTTTGATCGTCACTGGTTCTTTGTTCTTTTAATTGCTTGGTTCTTTTTAAGTTTCTTTAAGTTCTTGTCCAACTGTATGCATCAGGAATCAACTTTCAATGGTACTTTGAGTTCTCGTTCTGTCAGACTTATGTTCTTTCCCTTAAGTTTTCGTATCACACACCTTTATCTTTAGTCTTAGACTTGATAAATTTAAGTCTCTTATACTTGATGTGTTCCTATCGTCGTTAATCTAATCCATAATGCTCGCATTTAGCTTAAGCTAAGAATTGACTGAGGGGGTTGAGTAATCTTCCAACCTCGAGTCTGCTTTGTTGGTTGCTCTGATGCCCAAGAAGCCACGCTTCCCAAGCCCTGCGTCCTTCACTACCTTGCTTTGATTGCCCTTGCTTGACCTTGCTAGACCTGCCAAAATTCAATGTTTAGAACAATTCACAATGGATGATCAAGTACCTGAATATGTACACCTTTTAATTTCCTTTCCCTTTGGCCCAAAATTTTTATGCTGCCCCCTGGCTTTCTAGTCCCAACTATGTCAACCTCAAATTACCTTATCTAAAAATCAACGTAGTCTTTATGAAAAAATTAGTTGAGGTCACGTAGTACTCGTAAAGAGCTTTCTAACGAGCTATAAAACTCGAAAAACGGACTTCAGATGAAAAAGATATGACCGTTCAGGCCCTGGGGGTAAAAACTGACAAACAGGTTTTTCTCCAAATATGAGCTAAGGGGTCTCCTATGAGTCTAATCACCCAAAAACTTGCCAAAAATAGCCCCAAAATTGGTCAAAAAAATCAAACCCTAAAATTTGCATTTGGGGTGGACAATCGCGATGGTCTGAGACAATCGCGATGGTCTGGGACCGTCGCGATGGTCCAGGTGAACCGTCGCGATGGCGTGGCACAATCACGATGGTTCGAAGGAGCAAACAGTCGTGCTGGTCAGAAAGTGGATGATCGCGATGGCGTGAATGTGAACTGTCGTGATGGTCTGAAATGAACGATCACGATGGCCCGAAAATGAACCGTCGTGATGGCGTCAGTCAACGGTCAACGCGAACCGTCGCGATGGTCACGGGCGCGATGGCATGAGCCAATCACGATGGTCTAGCTTGCCACGTGGTAGCGTCGGCGTGATGGCATGAGCCAATCGCCATGGCGTGGGGTCGACGGGATCGTCGCGATGGTCCAAGTGAACCATTGCGATGGCTCAAGTGAGCCGTCGCGATGGTCCGGCTGAGCCGTCGCGATGGCGTGAGCCAATCGCGATGGTATGACACAATCGCAATGGCGTGAGCCAATCGCGATGGTACACCAAAATGCAATTTTTTTGAATGCAAGTATGGACTCCTACGTGCGCAAGTGTGCTCTACACGCTGGTGTGGTCGCCTACCTCAAATTCCGAACTTTGCAGACCATCGCGATGGTCTGACACAATCGGCAATTTCTGACAGAAAGTGATTTTCTTACCTTTTTGCAGCTTTCCTGATGCTCTGGAGCACTGTACCTGCAAGAAAACTCAAAAAACAATAGCATGTACAAGCACAAAAGCTCTCTCTCACTCTCGCACATGCACAAATGAGGGGAAATGAGGAGAATGGGTGGATATGGTGAATTTTCTGATTTTTTTGGAGATGAAGATGATGATGCGATGATGAAGATGGAGTGTGGGGGAGGTGAAAAACACTAAAAACTAAGTAAAAACAACAACAAAAACTGAAATTTTTACCTTCCAACACCACTTCTTGCTATACTCTTACCATCACACATTCGTCCTAAACTCGATCCCTGGCAACGACGCCAAATTTGGTGTTGCTCTAGCACAATGGTGAGAACCATGTTAAGAAGCTCCACCTCCTTAATGTCAATCCACGGAAGAGATAGGAGTGATATGAAGATCGTGAATGTGAGATGAAGTGAGAGTGAAGGTGAGAAGCATAGAGATGCACACACACATACACACACACTACGAAGAGACAAGCAAGACACAATGGAAGGTGAGAAATCAACTCTATTACTCAAGAACACTCTTACAAGCTCAAAATAGCTCTAAGCTCTTCTCTACTCAAACAAGCTAACCTCAAAAATGAGCTCTCTAGCTCTTTTTATAGATTCTAGACTAGTTTTGACCGGTTTCACATCTAGTGACCGGCATAGTTAAAAAATAGGTCCTAGATGCTATTTGGAAGGGTAAACGGTGTCTAAAAATAACCAAAATTGGTACGCTCATTCTACCTAAGCTCTTCAAGCTCGAGGACTCCTCGGCTTGCACAAAATGGAGCTATGAATTACAAGAAAGGGTTTTTTCTATATTACATATGGTACGAAAGTGATGAAAATCACTGTTGAGTGTTTGAAAAATATTTAGAAAACATATTTATTTGCAAAATTCATTCGACTGACTCCCTGCTCTGTCTTTACATGCTTCCACATCTTCTTTGCCTCTGGCTACTGCAAACACCTCTTTTGGTCTTTGTGCTCTGTTCTTACCCTTTTCTCTCGTCGGCTTCTTTGTTGAGACCTTTTGCATGGTGGGGAGCATAGGCCTTTGCACGTGTAAGAGCGCCTTGGGCACCCCCATATGTGATTGTCCTTGTTGAACTGCAACTAATTTCTTAGACACCCAAATTTGTCGTATGCCTTCTCGTTGAGCTGGTCCTGGTGGTTTGGTTCTTGTCTTCAAATGGTTAGCTTGCCTGGGTGGGAATTGTGTTGGCAAGGCTGGTGGTTGCTCGCCTTTTCATACCCAGATCCTCTTCATGTCCGAAACTAATTTCCTCTTGAAGTCTCTTTGGCTATTTGATATAGCGGTTGTCATATACCATTGTGCTTGCCTTGTTGGTTGAGTTGTGGTGACAGCATTAGTCTTTGCACAAGAGGAGGAGTTCGCTTGTCTTTGAGCCTGTTCTTCCATGATTGAGTGCTTTTGGAACATAGAGCCCTTGACACATACAACATAATTTTTGCTAAGATTAGTCCTACAAGAACTATGAGAAGGTGTGACATCAGGATTTGCGAGCATGCAATTTTCTAATTCTAATGTAATGCATTGTTCGTGTACCCAAACTTGAAGAATTTGACTTCTTAAGTTCAAGTTGACTGCATGGTCATAAATCCAATCTTGACCCAAGACAAGTGGCTCTGTAAGGTCCTCATCATGACACACTAGCATTTTGACTTTCATTGGGACATCTTGAAGGTAAATGGGAAGTTCCACCTTGCCCAAACAAGGGGTTTCCACACCTCCCAATCCTATGAGATAGGCTTCTATGGGCTGGATGTCCACTTGCAGGTCTTGGCAGTATGAAAGTCTAACTGCACTAGTTGCTGCACCTGAGTCAACCAATGCTTTCACAGTCCTTACACCCTTTCCTTGTCCTACCTCTATGGTCACAAAGGGTCGTCGATCGATGATTCAAGAAGTGCTCGATTTTTGGCACATGTCCATGTGATATTTTGGAGCTTTCGGTTGGACATCTAAGCCTAGTCTTCTTAATTTATTTTGCCTTATGCGCTCTCTAGCCTCTGCCTGTGCTTCTTCTCTAACTCTCAACTCTTCTTCTTTCCACTTCTTAGCAGTGTTGAGTCTCATTAGCATATCCTCTGAAAGAGGTTCTTGATATAGCTTGACTCGACAACCACTTATATAGTTCGGCAAGATATCACCTTCTAAAGTGGCCAATTGAACCGCACCGTTAGTGGAAATTCGATTAATGATCATGAGTCCATATCCTCATTTTTCCAACTTAAGGGCATGTTGCTTAAGCGTGTAAACCAGCACTAGATCTCCTTCTTTTAATCCTTTATCCTTTATATGGGTGTCAAAGTATGTTTTTTGTCGTTTCTTTGCAGCATAAATGCCTACTGCTACTCGTAGCCTCGTCTCACCTAAGCGTTCTAGATCAAAGATCCTGGAAGACAACTCATGTCCATTCCACTCATGCTCTTGTGCTACTCTTAAAGCGGGGATTAGGAAATCTAATGGTAGCACAACATTCTGTCCGAAGACCATCTGAAATGGGGTGGCATTGAGTACCGTTTTGTAGGCAACTCGATATGCCCAAACAGCATGATGAAGTTGTTTGTCCCAATCAGAGCGTTTATTATTGACGAGTTTTGTCAATACATTACATAGGATCTTATTCGTGCTCTCGGCTTGTCCGTTAGCTTGTGGGTGATAGGGGGCAGACTTCTTATGTATCACAATGAATTCTTGAAGGAGGTTTTCAATGACTTCGTTCAAGAAGTGTGTGCCTCTATCACTAACCAACTCTACTGGTAGTCCATATCTTGTGAATACATTCTCTAATAAGAACTTAGCGGTCATTTGAGCATCAGTCTTGGTTGTGGCTTTTACTTCCACCCACTTTGTAAGGTAATCTGTGGCTACAATAATGTATTCTGCATGGGAGTTTCTGGCTAGGGGGTTAATAGGACCTACAAAGTCTATACCCCACTTTGAGAATGCGCGTCCTCCCAACATTGGCCTCAACGACATCTCATCTTTTATGATCAGATATTGTGCTCGTTGACATGTGTCACATTTCTTCACATAGGTATGGGCATCCATATGAAGAGTGGGCCACCAAAGTCCTGAGAATAGGATGGTCTTACACCTGCAACACTGCTATGTGCAGTTTCTAAGACTTTCAAATAGTCTGATTCATGAATACACAGTCTTAGGTAACCATCCTTGCCTCTCCGATATAGGCTGTGTCCTACTAAGGCATAGTCCTGAGCCTCTTGTTGCATGCTCCTTCTTCGTGCTAGGCTAGCATCATTGGGTAATGCTCCTGATCTCATGAATTCTACCAATGGAGCACTCCACTCTGGAATTAACGACACGTGGTAAAGAGTGGCATGATCCACAGGGGGTCTCTCTTTGCACGTTGGACAATTCTTAATCCACTCATGAATTTCCTTGTCCATGCTAGGACAATATACTCCTAAACGTTTTAGATTCTGCAATGTTCGTGGTTTAGAGTAGTGATTTCCTAGCAAACCTTCATGGGCTTGTTGCAACCAACTACTATGTTTGTCGTCCTCGACACAACAAGCTAATACACCCTCTGTATCTTGTTTGTACATGCTTCCTGCCAAGATTTGATATTGTTGTGATCGTACAATTTCTTTCTTGTTTGTTTTTACGTTCTTATTTGCAGGTCCGAAGGTCAGGACAGGTACCAACTTATTCGCCCATTTAGGAACAACTTCTAAATTGAACAAATAAGCATCCGGTAATTCATCCGACACTCCTTGCGGTGGCTCTCTTGAAGTGATGCGAGAAAGATGGTCTGCCCTAAGGTGGGTCCTACCTTTCCTAACAACCACTTCAAAATCGTATTCCATTAGTAAGAGGAACCATCTTACTAAGCGTCTAGTATTGCAAGGTTTATTGACCAAATATAATAGAGCTTGATGATCAGTGAAAAACTTGAACTTGTTGGCCAATAGATAGTGTCTAAACTTCTTCACAGCATATACCATGCCTAGACCTTCTCTTTTCGTTGTGGTATAATTTTGTTCAGCCGCATTTAATTGCCTACTAGCATATACTACCGGCAAATCTAGGTTTCCTTCACCTGTGGGTTGTGCTAGCACACATCCTATAGCATGATTAGATGCATCCACATGGACATGGAATGGTTTATTCCAATCAAGAGTGGTTAGTATTGGTGCTGAACACAATCGTCTCTTCAGCTCATTGAAGGAATTCAAGCATTCATCATTCCATTCAAAATTTGTCAACAACCCATAAAGAGGTTTAGCTATGATGGCATACATGTGGATAAACCTGCAGTAATATCCACATTGGCCCATAAAGGCTTGTACCTCTTTAACGTTCCTTGGCCTGGGCAGCTTTGCTATTGCTGTTACTTTGTCCTCATCTGTTGAAATTCCATTCTTAGAAACAATATGACCTAAGATTTTACCTTGTCCTACCATGAACACACACTTCAGACACACTCGATATTCTCTACACTTGTTGAAGATCTGTCTGAGCTCAGGGATGTGACATCTTCGTTGTTGGGAATGAGCACATAAATCGTCCACATATACTTCTAAGCTCTTTTGCAAGAACTCTTTGAAGACATGACACATAAGCCTTTGAAATGTTGCAGGCGCATTGGTGAGCCCAAATGGCATCACACGGAATGCAAAGATTCCCCATTCTGTGGCAAAAGCGGTTTTGTGTTGATCTTCTGGGGCAATGGATACTTGGTTGTAACCTGAAAATCCATCAAGGAAGCTATAAACTTCCTTGCCTACAACACGCTCCAATAAATGTTCAGTGATTGGAAGCGGATAACTATCTCGAATTGTAGCAGCATTAACTTTTTTAAGGTTAATGCACACTCGCAACTTTCCATTCTTCTTGGGCACCACTACAATGGGGGACACCCATTCAGTATGCTCAATCTCATAGATAAATCCAGCTTCAATCAACCTATCAATCTCTTCTTTGATTTTAGCTGCATAAGTGTCATTATATGTGTAGGGCTTTTGTTTGGTGGGCTTGGCATCAGCGGTCATGGGGATTGTATGAGAGAAAGTTTTTGGATCTACTCCCTTCAAATCTCTATAGTGCCATGCAAACGCATCCCTATATTCCCTTAATAGAGCCACAAGCTCTACTTCTTCTTTTGCACTTAGGTCATCTCCTATGTATGTACATCGTTCTTCATTCTCTTCAATGGTTACTACAATTTTTTTTGTCTTTTCTTTATTATCATATGATTCTCCTATAATAGCCTCTCTCTTAGGCATTCATACCAAAATTTTTCGGTCTTCAACTTCATATTTCTTGAAATTTTCTGGTACCTCAAATAATGATTCCTCGTCTTCTTGTTTCACGACTTTTCTCTTCTTTTTCTTTTGACCTCCTTCACTTCCATCCTTTGCATTTACAATTTTAATGCTTGTGAGGGGTTCTTCTTTTTTTTGAGTCAATACTTCTACATCTTCTAGATAGTGCTCCTCTGAGATGAAGCAGCTATCCATCACAATGGACTCTAGATCATCGTCATTCTCTTCTTCTTCTATGATGTCACTAGGGTCACATTCTTTCAACAAGGGCTGACACATGAACACTGAAATATCATAACCCTCCTCATCACAATGAGGTATCCATTGTTCTTCATTGACTGCAATGTCCATGGTAGCTAAGATTTCTGCCCAATCATGAGGCTCAAATTCCTCATCTAGAAATATCATCGGTGTATAGGCTGGGTCTTTGATTGGTCTATCTCCTGGGGAAGTTCCTTCTTCTCTTGATTTTAGGCACTTTTCCTCTTCCTTTGTGACCTTTTACATCCACAAGTGAGTATCTTCATGCAACCATGATGGATCAGGTGAGCTTCCAGAATGCACAGAGATTGAATCTTCTTTTGCTTTGTGGATAGGATTCCACTGTAGGGGTGGTACATCTCTGAAGGTGTAATCCTTCAAATTGACCTTGGTGGTGACCCCTAAGTGCTGTAAGTACAAGGAGTTGGTTCCTAAATCCTGTACTATTTGCAATTGTCATAGGAAGGGTCTTCCTAGGATCATCTCATAGACATTATTTTTCTCAAAGTCACATATAGCAAATGTATGTTCAAACTCTACACCACAAGTGGTTAGAGTTATCCCTTCAAGCAATCCTAGAGGTCTTTCAAAATGACAATCTGCCATTTGAAGCCTCATTCTAGTTGGTCTTAATGTGGGTTTGCCCCATCACTTCCACAAGGAGGTGGTCGCAATAGCAACACCAACACCTGAATCTACGATTGCTTTGGTTGTGTAACCTTGATAGGTGATCATAAGATAAGTATTACCTTCTTCACCTTCACTCATGTCTCCTATCTTGTCTAGAGGTATCTCTAGAATTTTTTGCTTAGAGCTTGCTTTTGGCATATGGGAATCAAGTTCTGGAACTTGATCCTTCACATGATTCCATAGCTTAGGTTTTGCTTTGAGCAGCTCTTCCACAGTGAGATGACACTGAACCTTAGTGTTCTTCATGACGTCAGTGTTTCTTGGAACAACTGAGTCTTCATTCCTTACCAATATTGTGGGAGCTCTGATCTGAAGAGATTCAGATTCCCATGGGCCTGTGAATTGTGGCAACTCTTGTAAAGAATTAGATTCAAAATCTAATCTCTCATCCTCTTGTTGCTCTGTTTGGTCTCCATAGATAGAAGGAATGTCTTGGGGAAATTGATCGTGAAGATCATCAATTTCAGGAATAGGAGGGGGGTTACCCTTCTCCTTGGCCCATTTCTCTTCTTGTATTTCCCGCAAGAACTCTTGAGAGTACTGTTGAATTGAAAGAGGTGCTCCCTCATCTATGGAATCAGGAACATAAGCTTTCCTTGGTTGTGAGCTTTCTCTTTCAACAACGGGTTGAGCCTGTTGAGGTAAAGAAACCTGTGGCTTGTTTATCGATTGCTCTAATCTTTATAGTAAGCCCTGGAAATGCAAATCCGGTTTGACAGAGTTTGTCTGATTGAACGATTGACTGGTTTCAAGCATAGCCTAGGCTAGCTCTACCATCTTCATGCACATTTTTGTCCGTTCAATCTCTAAATCTGCTCTCGGGTAAATCTTTTCTAGGTTTGCAATAGTTGGCCCTTCTTGAAGTCGAGCTTGGTAGGCTTTGAACATCATGTCCAAGCCTTCTAGGGTTGGATCTGCAAGAACAAACCCTGGTTGGGGTTTATTTACAATGGGTTGTGGGGTGGGATGAGGTGGAGTGGATGGAGCTTTGGCATGCGAGGGGCTTTGAGATGCAATGTCTTCTATTTTTGTTTTTGCATCTTTTAGGCTTTCTTCTAGTTGAGATAACTTTTTGTTCCACTTGCGATTAGCTTTCTCTCTGGCATCCTTCCAAGTTCTTGTTTTCCTCTTACTTGGCTCTCCTGATTCACTCGACTCTGATTGCTCAACTAGTTTTTCTTGTTGTACAACTTGTGCCCTAGTAACTACCTGTATAGGAGCCACATTATTGCTGCTTGAACTTGAATCTACCACTAAGCCGACTACATTAATGGGTGTAACCTTGGATGCACTAGAGGGGTTCCTAGGACAATCTCTCGGGAGATGTTCTTTTCCGCACTCAAGACAAAAGCCTTGTATTGTGATGTTTTGTCCTTGTCCCGGAGTCGGTGAGTGGGGACATTCACGAATGAAATGGTCACCCTGGCATCTAAAACATGGTCCTTTAGGGGCTTGTGGTCTTACTTGTCTTGATTGGGGCCTAGGGTTGGGGTTTGTGTACATGACATTGGAGTATTCTGGCTCCCAATTTTGTCCCATAGGTGGTGCCTCATATTGGTGTGAATAATTCTCACTATGCTCAGGTGACTCTATGTAATAACCATGTGGACTATCTTCATGGGAGCAGTTTGAACCATGAGCATGAGAGTCATTTTCTGGGACTAAAGGGGTCACTGGCACCAATGCTCTATTAAGGTTCTCCTCTGCCACTGCATACTTAACTGGAATCACATTGGCAGGAGCTGGTGGTTGGTTTCCTAGGACAGGTTGTGGCCTGTATGGTGCCTGATATTGTTGCTGTGGCCTGTAATATGGCTGTTGGTATTGGTTCTGATACCTACCTTGTTGGTAAGGTTGCTCATAACTTGGTATGATAGCCTGCCTATTGTATGGACAATCTTGAGCCGTATGATTTGTATATTTTCTCTCAATGGTGCAATACAGAGCATTAGGGTTCCCTTGGGGTTGAGTCGTCATCGGGCAAACATTAGCCATGTGGTCTCCTCCGCATGTATAGCATCGCTTCAATGGGGTGACCCTTGGTATTGGTCTATGTTGAACTCCTAGCCTTTTGGCCACCTGCTCAGCTATTTCATCTATCTCAGTGGAGGTTCTAGAGGTATGACTAGTAGAACTGTCGGAGTCCTTATAGAGTTTGGACAGTCCCAACTCCTCACCCAAGTTGTCCTCTATGTCAATGCATATCCGCACACACTCTTCTATGGATCTAGGCTCTTTCAAGTAGACATATGACCTTAACTTTGTGCTCAGTAAGCCATCTAAAAACAAGGCCACTTGTTTGGCTACTATGGGAAGTTCTGGCACAGGGCATCTTTCCAAGTATTGTCTAAACCTTCTTCCTGCCAGTCGCACTGTTTCTTGGGGTGTCTACTTAAAGCTGTGGATCAAGGATGATGTGTTATGCCTGATACCACTCTTGGAAAACTCTACAATGAATTCTTCTAGCAGTTGGCCTATGTCTCGATAGTTGCGGCTATTTAGGGGTTGAAACCAAGCTAAGGCAGTACCTTTAAGAGTCAAACCAAATGCCTCAAACTGAGTGAACAAGTCCTCGACCTGTTCAGCTCTTAACACTTGCTTGAACTCAGCCACATGATCATAAGGATCTCCTGACCCATCAAAATAGTTCTTCATTGTCTTAACCACTTGAGAGGGTCTAAGGGTTGTTGAGTGCTCTCGTGGTCTAGGCAATGGGAAATCATGATCATCTCTTTGATGCCTATGAACTCTATGTCTCTCCCTTTCAGGTCTTTCCATTCCATATCCTGATCTGTCTCTACCCACAGTGTTTGCAAAGCTTACCTCAGGTCTCTCTCTAGTTCTTTCCCTCTGGGTTTCATGAGCCTTGGATGATCCGACTCCTTGGAGGCCCTCGGAAACATTAGATCTTGGTGGGGGGAAAATTGATTCACCCTGCCAAGTGTATGCATGCCTATCCTGCTCTGTTACCAAGAACATTTTCTCAGATGTGTGATCTAGATAGACGACTTTCCCCGGTGTCGCTGGATCCTTAAACTCATAGATGGTGACTATAGGGCTTGGTTGTTCTGGCCTAAATCTCCAAAAGGCTTCCTCCGTTTCTCTATTCAAGAATAGCTCTATGCTTTTGTTGTCTTGGGAAACCCATTCTGGAGTGATCACTCTGGTCAAAACTGACTTACCTCTAGGGGTCTTGGGTTCTTGTCCTAGGTCTCCTTGCTCTAGGTCTCCTAACTCATTCTCACGAATGATGTTTCCAAACTCATCTATCCTGTCTGGTAAGTTGGTAACCACATACATGGTTCCTTCCTTATCAATGTATGCACCCTCTTTGAACTTGACCACTGGGTGTTCAAGTCCAAAGGGTTGGTCAGGATTTTTGAGTTGAACCACTGATCGTCTTAGCCCATCCTCATAGATGCGAGCACCTAATTGGTTGGTCCTGATATACTCCAATTGGGTCTTATAGGGACCTTCTGGTGTCTATAAATAGGCAGTGTGTGAGCTACGTGTGGGTCTTTCCATGCTAAAAGACATTTCTGAGTCACTGGTTTCTGAACTTAGTGTGTAAGGATAACCTGTAAGCTATTGAGCCCAAGACTTGGCTGTATGGTTGACACTAGCCTCAGATGATCTAATGCTTTGTCTATCCTTGCCTAAGTGTCTGCCAGATCTCAGGTTCATAAGCCTTGGCTTCTAGTCCCAAAGTTCTCTTATATTGCTCAAAATCCTTTGGAACTCCTTGGTTTTCTAGTTTCTCTGAGGGTCAACTTCAAAATACCCTATCTAATAATTCGTGTATTATTTTACCATAACCAGTGAAAGTTTTGGTAGTACTCCCCACGAGCTTTCCAACAAAACCAAAATCACAGCAAACGGATTTCGTATGAGAAAGTTATGCCAGTTCAGGGTTCTAGGGGTTAAAATAGGGAAACAGGACCTCTCTGGGATTATTGTAGAACAGGTGATACATGATACTTAGCAGGTATCCTGATACTTGAGATAGGCGATACTCAATACTTGCCTTGCCACGATACATGATATCTCAACTAAACGATACACGACACTTGACACAAAAGTAAGTCCACGATACTCGATACTTAGGCAACACGATACTCGATCAACTAGACAGATCACGATACTCGATATCCCGCAAGTATCGCGGAAGGACACTCAGGATATTCGATATTGCACAGGTATCGCCAAGAGGAATCCCATGATACACGATACTCGATATCAGGCGAGAGTTAGACTCACGATACTTGACACTTGCTGAACATTGTGATACTTGACTCCACGATACTCGATACTCAACACTGAAGCAAATCCCACGATACACGATATCAGGCAAGTATCGTGAAGAATTCAATGATACTCGATATGGCAAGTATCACGAGAGCAACCTCAACGATACACGATATTTGTCAGGTATCACGAAAAAATCACGATACACGATACTTGGAATTCCCACGATATTCGATATTCCTCAAGTATCGTTTCAGGTCTCTACGATGCTCGATATGTGACCAGTATCGTGAGAAATTTTCAGACGATACTCGATATCTACCAGGTATCACGAAAGAAAAATTCACGATATACGATATTTATCAAGTATCGTGAGAACCTCAACGATACATGATATTGGTCAGGTATCGCGAGTGTTTCTCAGCGATACACGATATTCGATGACTTGCAAGTGTCGCGATACTCGACCATAGGATTCACGATACCCAGGTATCGTGATACCTCAACCGCGGGAGAACACGATACTTGGGTTTTTAGGAGTCCAAATTCAAAGATTTCTACAACTATGAGTACCTTGTGTATTCCTTGTCACTCTTGTGTGTCTGTAGATGCCAAACCTCCCTTCGAAACCGCGATGCACTCATGATACTTGACGCAGGTGGTGTCACTTCACGGAAATGGCCGCTCGGATTCTTGGTGTTTTGAGTGTTTCAAGAGTTTTTTTTCTTCAGGGATTCAGTTCTGCACCCCCCTCTAAGCTTCTTGTTCGCAGCCACCCACGAAAAACGAGGTGAATGTACTCTAAAAAATGGAAAAATCTGAGAAGATGAAGGTAGGTGGAGAAGGTGATGGTGATGAAGATTAAGGAGAAGAGAAACTTAAAAACTGAACCGAGAATGGTGATTTTTTACCTTCTAACATCGCTACTCTACGTCTTACCGTCACAAGCTCGTCCTCCAAGCTCTCTCCCCCGCAATAGCGCCAAATTTGGTGTCACTCTAGCACAATGGTGAGTACCAACGTGAGGAGCTTCACCTCATAAATGTCAATCCGTGGAGACGTGAGGACTAGTATGAAGACTATGAGCAAGTGATGGCACAAGTGCGTGAGTGAAAGCACACAAGCATGCACACACATACGCACACACGTGCACAAGGCAAGAGCAAAGAGTGGAACAATGGAAAGTTAGATCTGTACAAGATCCAGCTTGCCTCAAATATTCCTAGATGAAGAATTCGAACCTCATGGTTGGATGGAGATTCTAGCCACTCTCGATGTATGTGTAAACGAAGAAGTGATAACCATGAATGAATGCATTGACGAGGAAGGCTATGACGTTAGTCTATATGTGGTAGTCCTTCAAGAGGCTGAAGATTGAAAAGGAATGGAAAGAGGATTATGAGAGCATTGAAATGGAACATGAACATATGGAAACAGAAAGTGAAAATCAAGGAGTAAGTGTCATAGCTAATGAAATAAATCAAGAAATGACACAGGAAGAAGAGCTTGGAATAGATAAAGTAAAAGAGGATGAAGAAAACAAACCTCAAGATCAATTTGAAGTGCCTGCCCATTTCAAAAAATATGAAGTAGAAGAAAGGAAAATTGCTATTCAAATGCCGAAACGAGAAGCACAGCCAGGAATAGCATATGACAATAAAGAGCAGACCAAGAAAATAGTCATAACATTAGAGGAAGGAGAAGAACAATGTACTTTTATAGGTCAAGATGTCTCACAAGAAGAAGAGCAAGAGTTAATACGACTCATAAGGGAATATAGGGACGTCTTTGCTTGGACATATAAGGATTTGAAAGGAGTAGATCCTTCTATATGTGCCCATAGAATGCCTATGACATCTGAAGCTAAACCTTCCAAACAAAGACCTTACACATATAAGGATGTTTACTCAGCACTTTCCAAAGATTGATGTGCCATGTATTCAAGGAGTTCCTGAGAAAGAGTATGGAGGTATATGTGGATGACTTATGCACTTATTCTGCTATACTATCAGAACATATCCCGAAATTAGGAAAGATCTTTGCCAAATGCCGATAATATAGAGTATGCCTTAATCCGGAAAAGTGTGTCTTCATGGTTCGACAAGGAAAGATATTAGGACATATTGTCTCTAAGAATGGAATCTCAATTGATGAAGACAAAATCAAAGTAATTCTGGATTTACCTAGGCCAAAAACCGCTAAAGAAGTACAAGCATTTATGGGACACTGCAGATACTACCAAAGATTTATACATATGTATGCCATAATTGCTAGAACTCTTTTATGCATTATTGTCTCAGTTTAATTGGACAGAAGAATGTGAAAAGGCCTTTAATGAAATAAAGAGTCGATTAAGTTCAGCCCCAATCTTGCGAGTATCAAATTGGAACAAACCATTTCACATTCACGTAGATGCTTCCAAGTTTGCCATTGGTTGCATCCTAGCTCAACCCACAAATACAGGAAAGTTAGATCACCCTATAGCCTATGCCAGTAGACAATTGAATCAAGCAGAAGGCAATTGTACCACGGCTGAAAGAGAAGGTCTAGGAATGGTGTATGCAGTGAAGAAGTTTCGACACTACTTACTGGCAAACAAATTCAAATTCTTCATTGATCATCAAGCCCTACTGTACTTAGTCAATAATCCTTGTAATACAGGATGACTAGTACGATGGTTTCTATTGTTGATGGAATTTGATTTTGAAGTAGTTGTCAAGAAAGGGAATATGCACATTAGAGTAGATCACCTATCAAGAATGACACATGGAGAACCACCCATAGGAGTACCAGATGATCTGCCTGACATATACCTTTTTAATCTCGAAGTATGTCCCCAATGGGCAGACAAGTTGATCCCAATACTCACATATGGACCTAAACATGGAGATCTCCAAACCGAAGTCAAGATTACTGGAAGACTAAAAACCTTCATATCATTGCTGGAAGCCTATATCACCAAGACTCAAGTGGATTACTCATGAGATGCATGGAAGAGGAGGAACAAGAAATGTGGCTTCAAAAAGCACATGTAAATCAATGGAAAACTCATTTAAATGCAATTGGAACATGGAAAACATTGAAGAGATTAGGCATATATTGGCCAACCATGCAAAGGGATACACATAACTATGTATCAGCCTGCCCAACCTGTCAAGAACGAAATCCAGAAGAGCACTCTAATTTATGCTACTCCATTGTAGCACCAAGATGGAGTATGCCTCTGGTGAAATTCTTGAAGACCCAAGAGTACCCGGAAGGAGCCACTTTAGCAAGGAAATGCACACTTGTAGAGCAAATTAAGGACTATGTTCTCATAGGAAAACAACTCTTTAATCGAGGAAGAGACAATCATTTATGAATGTGTATTCATGAAGATGAGTATCTTGCTGTTTTAGAGATGGCACATACAGGAGCTGCAGGAGGATATTTCTCTGCAGATAAAACTGCAAAAATAATTCTCTTTGCCGGAATGTGGTGGCCAACTCTACATCAAGATGCAGCCACATATGTGCAACGATGTGATACATGGCAACGAACAAAATATCCACTTAGAAGAGATGAAATGCCGCTGAAACCCATGATGAGTGCTAGAGCCTTCACTAAATGGGGAATAGACTTCATAGGACCTATTAGCCCACCAGCTAAAGGATCCCATGCTGAGTACATAATCATAGCCACATACTATTTGACCAAATGGGTTGAAGCCAAAGCAACCAAGAAAAATGATGCAAGAACTACAGCCAAGTTTCTCTTCGAAAATGTTTTCACTAGATTTGGACTCCGGATAGAAATTGTGAGTGATAGAGGCACGCATTTTGTGAATGAAGTAATAGATGCCTTACTGAATGAATTCTTAGTAATTCATAAGAAATCAGCCCCATATCACTCGCAAGCCAATGGACATGCCGAAAGTTTCTCTTAAAAAACGTTTTCACTAGATTTGGACTCCCGATAGAAATTGTGAGTGATAGAGGCACGCATTTTGTGAATGAAGTAATAGACGCCTTACTGAATGAGTTCTTCGTAATTCATAAGAAATCAGCCCCATATCACTCGCAAGACAATGGACATGCCGAAAGTTCAAATAAAATCTTGTGTACAGTTCTCACAAAAATTGTGAACAATGGTAGATCGGATTGGGATAAACAATTACATCATGCTTTATGGGCATTCCGAGTAGCCTACAAAACAACTATAGGAACTACTCCTTTTAACTTAGTGTACGGACATAATGCTATTTTGCCAATTGATTTCTTAATACCCACTCTGAGAGTAGCAACAACTTATGAGTGGACTGGACATGAACTATCAGCTCAACTGGATCAAATAGAAAAGTTACATGAAACTAGGTTACAAGCGGTAGCAGGGATTTATGCTGCAAAAAGATGACAGAAGGCATATTTTGATGCTCATATTAAAGATAAAAACTTGAAGGAAGGAGATTTAGTTTTGGTATATACTTTGAAACAACATGCTAAGAAACTGCAAAAAAGGGGATATGGCCCGTTAATCATCAATCGCATATCCACAAGCGGAGCCATCAGTTTAGCAACCCTAGATGGAGACGTATTACCAAACTATATCAGTGGATGTCGAGTGAAAAAATATCTAGAGCCATTGACTGAAGAGATAATGTCACGATTAATAATGGGTAAAAATAGGCGCATAGAGGAAGAAAGAATACGAGAAGAAGCTAGACAAGAAGCACTAGAACGAATCAGGAAACAAAAAGAATGGACGAGAGAGAGAGAGATGAGAGATATCGACTAGGAGAGGAACTTGTCCCAATGGCTAATTTTAGAGCCACTGAAAACCTAGGTCAACAAATGACGCAACCTTATTTGAATTTGGGTGCTGGATCAAAGGAGTACCACTTGGTGGATGCTCTCATTGACACAGGAGCTGCTATAAGCTGTATCAAATTTTCATTGACTCAGAAACTCAAGGAAGACTTATGTCCATCTAAGGCACAGCTGATTGGAATAGGAGGAAAAATTACCAAATGTATAGGAGAGATTACCTTACCTCTACATCTCGGAAACAACACAATGGAACAAAAACTCTTAGTATGCCACGACCAGGACTTATTAGAAGAGCTCGTGTTAGGCCAAGATTGGATATACAAATATGAAGTGACTATTCAATTGGCCTTAGGATACTTCTCGACCAAGATAGGACATCGTGAAGTATTCAAAATGCTCGACGAACGTCCAATCAAAGCCAAAAGTATAGAACCGAGAACTCACTTAAATGAACACGATGATGAATGTATGTTCACTCGCACTATGGAAACTTCTTCTTGTTGGTGCATTTTGCCCAAGCCTACATGCTTGATATACTTGATATTATCCTCATTTGTAAGTCACATGAGTAGTCATGTGAACACCTCTCGTAAAAGAGTACATTTTATCTCTTGTAAATGGAAAAAGAAAAAAGGAAAAGGATGGCTTACCTCATCCATGATGTAAAAGCAAATTCGTGGTTCTAACTACCTAAAACCACGAAATTTAGAGCTGAGGGAATCTCTCCTAACTTTGGGGATCACTTTTAGGTGGAGCCATTCGAATTCGAATTCAAAATTCCCTCCAAGAATAGCTATAAAAGGAGCAAGAAGGAAGAGGCGATTAGCAAGTCTTGTACGTGACCACTTGATGTCATTTTGTAGAGATTGAAGAGCTTACTCCATAGCTCTATCATTCTACTCCCATTGTGCAAAGATTCATTGCCAATGTGGTTGTAATCATATGTGAATCTATACATTTATCATCATCTACTTCTCTGTTTTGTTCTCTGCTATACTCACTCAGAGCAGTAACTTCAGAAGCTCATATCTCGAGTTCTACTGAACCTTTTTTAGTGATTTAACTTGCGTTGGATAGATTGTACTGTCTACTTTGTGCATATAAATTTCCAAGGTCATTGAATTAATACTTTTGGAGATATCTGCATTTTACTGCTTACTAGTCTATCTCTGCAGAGCCCCGAGAATTGTGGGAATGTTCCAGAAATTGATGAAACTTGTTCTCAGTGCTCAGTCCATCATTTGAAGTGTTTTAACTTGGATTGGGAAGCTTGCTAAGTCTATTTGCTATGCCCAAAAGGAATTTTTCTAATTCCTACCAGGTTGAGAGCACTGTTCATTTTTTCCAGCAGGTGTATGTCCAAAAATAGCAAGTTTTGGGAGCTAGTCATTTCGCAACTAGTCTGTCTTGACTTATACTTTTGGGATACATGTTCCAAAGTACTTGGCTGATATTTTGGTGGATTTAGGAAGCTCAAAGGGTCTACTAATCAACTCTGAAGTCTCAGTTGGCTGGTGTGAAGCTGGTTGTAGCAGCACCTACTCATCTTTGGATTGCATCCACCATCTCTCTTCACACTTCTTCGAGTACTTCATGTGAGGATACACCGAATCTCGATTGCATACAATCTTCTAATCCAGTAAATCACCAGATTAGTGTCTTACCCAATAACAGCCTCAGTGAGGAACCAAGCACAAGAGAGACTAGTAGGCACAACTATCAAACAAATGCACACATTCAAATCTACCCTATTCCTTACACTAGAAAGTCTTGGATCTGAAAAGATCAAGTGACAGCATATCTTCAACAACAGGAGTGCTCTCGATATCAGAAACAACAACAGAATGAGAATGCAGGTCACATTACACACCCAGTTCCTCACAGAACTGCGAGAGTATGGATTCCGAAGAAGCTGATAGCCGCTCAGCCAGCCCAAACGCGGATATGGATTCCCAAGTCATGTGCTCAAGTGACAATCGTCAAAAAGGACAAGCCAAGGCACAAGGAGAATCAGTATGACCTGAAGGCAAAACGACTGAAGATAAACCACTACAAGACAAAGCAAGACCACACCATGCAACATAATTCATTCAAAGATTCGAACGGCAGACCAAGCAAAAGCACTACAGGAGAAGCACTACATTCACCAAGAATGTTAGGAATACAGTCTGTTCCAATGAAGTAAAGCAGATTTGGATGCTGAAAGACAAGACAAGCTCTATACATCTACTAAATAATTCGAGTTGCACACATTTGGAGTCACAAGAACCCAAAGTATGCATGATAGGGCCACATTACAAGGCCAAGCATTCGACACATTTTTCTTCTATTTCAGGAGAGCACTTGTACATAATCTAAGAAAATCATTCAAAAATTAATAACCGCTTCGTCTATGAACTAACTTTTCTGTTTTTCTTCCACACAAAAACATAAAAATATATAAAAGTATGAAAAATTCTAGGTATTACCTTTCTCACACCCACGGGGAAGGGACGACACAATTCACGCGGAGCATTACCAATCTAATGAAGGATAAATGAAGGATGATTTTCAACACCATCTTGCCACTAATTAATACTCTATATTGAGTGCAGATGGCATCTTCTAATTCCGAGGCTACACAAGAGGAAGAGGTCCAGCTTCTTCCCTTGGAATCGATAACTAAGGCAAGAGGTCATTGGTTTCTGGATGACCAACCAGTGTCCGAACTCATTTTCATGGCGACCATCAAGATTATGGATAGGGATCACTACTTCCCTATCATGTCATAAGATTTCAAGACTATCATACAAGGATTACCGCGCATGACGGATGTCTGGACACAAGCAGGAATTGATGCATTTCTAAGACTGCCTATCTATATGCCAGATTTCCAGAGATGTACTGTAATGAATACACTTCAGTCTGCATCGAATAAGGCATCAGTCCCGGAAGCAAGGGTACTTGACAAAGTTGGCACCTGGAAAACAATTCAATTCACTCATGAGCTCATTAACAGAGCTTTTGGATGGAACCAAGAGGGACTCATGAATGTCAAAGATGAATGTCATGATCCGAAAAAGAGAACATTTTTGGAAATCAACAGAACGGATATTGAAGACTCTGTTCGCTTAGTGCACTAGCATTTTTGCTTTCCGAGTATGCATAGATACAGAGCACCTCAAAATATTGTTGTGCAACTACTCTCACACGCTATGAGACAAGTGGGAAATAAGGTAAACATGACTCCATATGTCCAAGACCGCCTATTTAGCAAAGAAAAAGTGGGGTCAGAAAAAGTTTCTGAATGGTAGCTCGGCATTGACATTACTCATTTATGAGGCACTTGAGATGAAGAATTGCCTACGCTTGATGCCGACCTCGATCGAGCTAGCAAAATATGCCAAGTCAGCGACTGTTCCAAAGAAAAAGAAAACAGCCATATCTATTGAAGAAGTAGGAACCAGTTCAAAGAAACCCATGAGGGGGACTAAATGCCTAAGAGAGGAAGAAGCTCAAGAGACACCACAATCAAAAAGGACCCATACACTACCAAAGGTTTCATCTAAGGATATGGAGATAACCGCAGTTGAAGAGCAATGTAATACATTGATGAAACATCATCATCAGCTCCAGACACAACTGAGAGATTTACAAAGACAACATGAAGCTAATGAAGCAGACAAGGAGAGAATGAAAGCTCGCAGCAGCCTGCTCAAAACACAACTGAAAGTATACATGGAGGAAAATGATAGCTTATGAGGCCGAAATAAAGAATTCATGAAGGCATTACTATATGACCAACCTATAGAAAAACAGGAAACATCAGTCACTGAACAGAAGGAATTGAAAGATCAGATTGAGAGATATGCAGAATTGTTGAAGCAAGAGCAAGCCCTAAGGGAAGAATGGGAACGAAGATATGTCAACGAAACCAATGAACTTAAGAAACAACTGAACACTGCCCATGGAAAACTTGCAGTATGTTATAGTGAAAATATGGATCAGGTAGCAAAAATTGGTAATGAGCTGCTTACGGTTGAAGAAGCACTCAGAGCAGCTATGGAAGAAATTAAAGAGAAGACTGAACGCATAGCACAATTAGAGACCAAAGCAGAAGAGAAAGCACCAATCGGGACACCAGTAGAGCCGACAAAAGAAAATCCTACTAACGAGGTAGAGGTATGTCCTCTATCTCCCCCGATTTATAATTCTCCAATAAAAGAATAGATGGCGGAACCACATGATGATCATCCCATGCCATACACTATAGAAATAGGTCAGAAGGAATGGGCACTATTGGTGTCTCGGTTGACACAGAATTTTGAAAATGAAGTGATCAAAATCATGAAGGAGGCAAAAATAAAGGGCAAAGACTTGGAAACCATATTGAAGCCATTCAACATTCCGTATGGATTATTGAAAGAGAAAACAAGGCAATATATAAAGAAGATTACATAGAAAAATCTAGACGAGCAGCTTCACTTCAAAAATGACACATTCGCTTATACTCAAGAAGAATTTGAAGCTGCACAGCCTGCATGGCGAAGAAAATTTTTGGAGAAAAATCCTACATTGCGGGTGCACTGGCAAGCAGCACCATACTTATTACAGGTAAACCCTTCCTTTTGCCCAACACCACATCGTCGAGACGCCAGAGAATTTTTGGACATGCAAAAGAATGGTGCTATCAATAAACAGTGGCTGAATTATCCGCTCCTTCCAAGCCGACCCCATAATTATCTACCAATGGAAGATTACATGGTAAAAACAATCAAATTTTGGCTACATGTTTACGCAACAGTACCCGACTTAACTATCAAAATGACAAATAAAATTCTTAGCATGATCCTTACAGTTTTGAAGGTGTTCAAGCATGCTGCCTATACATTTTTGAATTTCATTGGCATTAATCAGGGAACAGATATTCTCGTTTTTGACCTATCTGTTATGCCTAGCCGACCCACAATAATGGCTTATTATTCTAGGCTGATGTTCCTATCGAGTACATATATGCAAACATTCGAAGAAGCATTTTTCACAGGGTTTTTTGAAATTGATTCAAAAATCTTTTTAAAGATGTCATCCAATTTGAATGCCAGACTGGTGGCATATGAGCTAAGCTTCTTCGCTGACCATAGACTGCCGCCACATGATGGCGTAAAAGTAGAACAGTGGAAGGAACTTATGATACATGAAGTTAATCTGCTTAATGAAACAGAGCAAAAAGTATACAGAACATACTCCCGTCGAATCCCAAAGCCTATCGGGGACGACAGAGTTCAGGAGGGGGGCAGTGTTGAGGGAGAGTCAAGCAAAAAGAAGAAAAGAAGAAGACAAAGAAAGAAGCTTCATTAAAAAGATCATATTTGAAGATATATCTCTGCAAGAAGCCCCGCAGGGGCGCAACACCCATCTCTGCACAGAGCCCCGCAGGGGCACATATCAAGGAAAAGCACATAGGTGGAAGGAGGAACCAGGGCCAGGAAAGTATCCATGAAGATGTGCAAGAAGATATCCAGTGGTTCCGAAACCACAAGAAGGTCCTTCAACATCTGGGTCTTTGGAAGGTCCAGATCGAAGGCTGAAGGATCACATCCTCATACCTTCCACTGGTGGCGTGCGTAGCAACCCGACTTAACTGGCAACATAAATGCATCAGGCCCAGAGGATGTAAAAGAAGAATCAAGAAGAGGCCATCAAAACTCAACACCTGTTTAACAAACAGGAAGAGCTGACCAAAAGATGCATGCGGACAACAAGTGATAGACAAGAAGTAAAGCCTGTCAAGGGATGACAACGGCAAAGAAGGGGAGAGTGTTGCATAGCAAAGAAAAGTACAAGGCAGAGAAAAAGACAGGCCCTAAAATTTTTCCGATTTGGACACCTTAATTTTGTATCATTATAAATCATTTTGTAACACATTTTCCGTTGTAAATGCACTAGAGGAGTCCTCTAGATGCATCCCCACAGAAGATTAGTAGCTTACCCATGTAAATTAGTAGGAAATTAAACTTTTAGTGAATAAAGTGCCGATCTCTTGTGTGAAAGGACCATTTTTAGGGCACATGTATATAAGTCAATTTGTGACTCTTTGTAAAGACTTTTGCCATTGTGAGAACGAAGAGCACAAAATTTTGAACTTGTGTCTTCTCCTCTCTGTATCATCATCTTTGTGAGCTTGTATGCATGTGTGTTGCTTGAAAAGAGTGTTAGGAAGTGTTTTCTATCCATGAAAGTGTTTGTTTGTTGTTGTTAAGGTGTGTGTGAAGTGTGCTTGTTTGGATTAGTATTAGCGTTATTTGCACTCTTTGGGAAGTTCATTTGCATTGATCATCATTTGAATGCATGTCTTCATACACTCGGCTAGGTTTTGATACTCCTTGGATTGATAAATAAAGCGTGAATCCCCACTATATGCACTTGAGGGGGATTGAGGTATAGTCTCCTTCTCCACAAGTCCCTAGGTTTGTCCTTAGGTACACACAAATGCTTGGACTTTAGATGAAGCTCTATTTGCATGCATAATTGATGTGCATCTTGAACACATGTTGTGCATTGGGCAAGGTTGGGTTTGACACCCCTAGATGCTGCACAAAGAGGTCTTAGGGCACCAATATTTTTTTTCTTCGCTTGTCTGAGCCTTGAAGTCCTTCTTAGGATCTCTTTGGATTTTTGGCTTGATTGCCTTTGATCCTTTGGTTGGAATTGGTTGGGCTTTAAGATAAGGTGTGATGGGTCTAGACCATGGATTATGGGTGGGTTGGTTTTGTACAAGCGATATCGTTGGTACCCATATCATAGTGTGATTTGGTTGGGCTCTAAGTAATTGCTTGACCACCCAAATATTCTTGCAATTACCAAGGAAATGTGATTTCTTCTTCTTGATGTAAGGGTCTTTTCAGCATTCTATATGATTCTCTAGGGAAACCTCATCCTTACATGGAGATTCCAACAAAGTTTGATCTTTTATATATACAACATTATCATTCAATGGATCACTAGGATTTGTGGTTTAGGATTGATGTATTGATTCATCAATACATTCTTCCTTATTACACATAGAATATCTAGGGTTACAAATGGGGAATGGATCTCTTGATTGGCCATAGACATTATCCTCCATAGTATTGGTAAAAAGTAATTTCTTATCTCCTTCTCGATGATCCAAGGGTAGGCCATCCTTTCTCATGGATTCATGAGAGGAATCCAAGCTTAGAGCAAGAGAGGGCCCTTCCACATTGTTAGAAGAAGCATTTTTTTTTGAAAAGGAATATTTGTAAAATGATAAAAAATTGTAGAAATATTTATGCAAATGATGTAAAAATGAGGAAGAGTCTTCCTCATGTAACTTAGAATCATATGTAATTTTTCTAGAATTTTTGGAAACTCCTAAATAGCATATTTTTAGATTAGAAGGGAAAAGGACCAAAATTCAATTGTGAAAAGGGACACTTGAAAATGTATAAAAGACAATTTCCTCTATTTTGAGAGGGTTGGTTAATTATATTTGATTTTATCCAAGTAATGAGAAGAGTTTCTTGTAGAAAATCGTATTTCTTCCTTTCAAGTACTTTCTTTGATTTGTGAGTCTATTCCATGTGTATCCATGGAATTTGCAAGCTTCTATTGTGTATTTCTGATGAATGTGTATCAAGAGAGTTGATTCATGATGTATTGAGTGAGAAACTGCTGAAGGATAGTGCTGGAGATGAAAATCATCAATTTTCACAGAATCACGATTATCTCATCTGAAGGTTACATGTATCATTTTTGAGATTTGACTTCATGATTGTTTTCTGCTGAGAAAATAACACACTTTAGACACCAAGATCATTGGAAATGATGTAGTATTGCTCAAGATAATCAAAACCCTAGAAATTCCTCTTCATCTTCATTATTTCTCAAAAATCCAGCCAGTTTTTTGTTATTTTTTGGATTCTATCATCTAGAAGGGGCTGTGGTCTCTTGTATACTTCTAGGATTGACAAATATAAGATGTATTGTTGATTCTTCATGCTAAAATGATTGGAGAGGACAACTCCAAAGGGTAACAACAAACATTTTTTGGCGCCGTTGTCGGGGAGTAAAGCAAAAGCTTCATTGAAGTTTGACCTTGTTGGATCTTCTATTGTCGATGGTATTGAACACATTGAAAAGGTAATACTCTTTAATCAAGAAATGGAAACATGAAAAGGTAGGTTTCTTTGTTTGTCTTTTGGGAAAAGAAAGCAATAGATAATCTTTTGAGAATAAGAAGTGTTGAAATTCTTGCAAATTGATAGTTGTTCATATCATCTTTTGAAAGTAAAGTGCAGGTGTGTGAAAAACTGAATCAAGAAAGCTGAAGATAAGGTAAAATGTGTCTATCTTTGCATTTGTAGAGTGCTTTTTGACCAAGTACCAAGCAAAATTGTTGATCTTGGGATAGATAACATGATTGCATTGAGGAAAGTCAAGTAAAGTAGCTAGATGCAAGTAGATAAGATCCATTTGTTAACCAAGGCAAAGCAATAATCTTGAGAAAAAGTTTATTTGCATCTTGAAAAGAAAAATGTTTGAGTTTATCTTTGCATAAATTGATATTTGCACTTCTTAGCACATTTTTCTTTGGGAAGTTTTGCTCATGAACTGATTAGATAGCAAAGCATAAAGGAGTATAACCAATCAGGAAACACAGGATCAATAGATCACTAAAGAAAAAACCCTAAGTGAAGTGTTTACCTTAATTTAGGGCAAAATACTAAAAAAATTCATAAATCCATTAAAACATTCAAACAAATTTCTTTTTTCCTTAGGAAGTTGGAATGAAGTGTTGTTGTTAAGAGTAAAGGGGACCAAGTGGAAAGAAAAGTCAAAAACTGAAAAAAACTGGAAGTTCAAAAAAACACGATTCTCTTCATAGGATCGCTAATTTTTGTTGATGGTGTAAAATTGCAGGTGACAAGTTATTTGGAGTTGGTGAAGAATCTTGAAGAAGATTAAGAGGAAAGAAGAATCAAAATTGCAAAAAACAGGAAGTTCAAAAAAAATACAATTCTCTGCATAGGATCGTGATTTTCTGTAAGGAAAAGAAGTTGAATTATTTTCTGCACATTTGGGTATAGAGGTAAGAGGTTGTAAGAGAATTTCATAAAGTGGAGTAAGGAATTCAAATTTCAAAAATATCAGAGAGAATTGAGCATGAAATGAGTAAAATTGAAAATTAAGTACAGAATCGTGATTTTTACCAGTAGGATAAAGGGAGTAACTTGTGATGAAAAGTTAGGAATTGTGAATTAAAACCATAAAATTATTGAAGAATAAAAACTGAACAAGTAAAAAGTGAAAATCTTGAAAAATTTGCACAAAATCGCGATTGTGGGAAGTCTATAAAACCCTGGAAGCAAGGATTGTGGCAGGGAACATTTAATAAAGGATTGTCCAAGAAATCCTCAAAAACAACAAAATACTTCTAATGACATACCATTACAAGCAGTCAACATCATGGAGCAAGAAGAATTGAGTGACCCTGAACAAGTAAATGTAAATGCTATAACAAGGGCACAAGCCAAACAACAGGAAACAACCAAGGAACAAAAGAAGAATTCATCTCCAAAGGAGAAGAAAAACAGAAAAAAAGGGGGATGGGACAGAAAAATGAGAATGGGTAAAAGTCAAGAAGAAGAAAATATGGAACTCTCAAAACATAGCCCACCCCAAAAGACACAAACCCAGCAAGAGATAAGAAATTCACAAAGTTTGGAAACTATGATAAAAGCATACAAGGGAAGAATTCAAGAGGGACCAAATCCCACAGACCATGTAATGGCTTATCCTATACCGGATATAGAGCATGAAAGAATGCAAAAATGCAAACAAATCATACAAGAAGCACAACTTAAACTGGGGGAACTAGATAATTCTCAAACAACAACTAGAGAAACAAAGGTAACAAGAACAAGGGAAATTATTGATCAAGAAGATAACTCACAAATAACATTCTAGGTAAATATAGACAAACAATGTACAATCTTATACCACACCACAATGGAGGAATTGGTAAAACAGAATCCTCACTTACAATACAAAATGGTAAAATGGGAAGCAATACTAGAGAATTTTGATCCACAGCCACAAGAATTGGAAGAGTTGCTGTACATTCCTATTGATATAATAGGAGGATATTGTGAAGGAGAAGAAGGGAACTCAACTCTGAGAATACAATTTGGTACAAATCATGCCCAAGCTATATTGGATAGTGGATCAGGTGTGGCTATCATGACTAAAAAAACTTGGGAAAGATGGGGAAAAAATGAATTAATACCCACTAAAATGAGATTGCAACTTGCAGATGGACACATAGAAAAACCCCTAGGAATATGGGAAAAGATGATTGTGGATATATGTGGAATAGAAATAGAGCATACTTTTGCCATAGTTGAATTTCCACAATCCACTTCATATGAAATCATCCTAGGAAGACCATTTATGAGACAAATGCAAATTGTGCAAGATTGGGGTAATGATTGCCTATATCTTCAGAGCAAAGGAAGGATAACCAGAGTGAATCTAAGAAATGGTCATTATTGTGACATGTCCCCTCAGGAATGGTTCAAAATACATCAAAATCACGAATTAAGTGAAGAATCAGAGTTGGAAGATCAGAATGAAACAGAATCATCAATATGGAAGTGCAATGTGTTAAGAGATCTTACAAATAGAAAAAGAAGATTAAGAAAAGAAGATTGTGTAGAAGGGAGAAAATTACAAGATGAGAGCTATGTACCATAAAAATTCAAAGATGAAGAATTTGAGCCTTATGGTTGGAACCAGATTTTGGCTACCATGGATCTAGCCAATGATGAGTATGTGGGAGTGAATTTCCAAAATGAAGAAGGATATGATGTCTTTCACATAGGAATACAAATGATAAAGGTATCAAAAATAGAAGAGGACCAAGAAAAAGAAATGATAATGAAAAATGGAAAAACACAATATTTGGAAGAGGTAAAAGCTGCATATGCAATAAAAGATAAAATATCTGGCAAATATAGAAAAAACAAACACAAGGAAATATAAAAAGATCAAGAGGATGAAAAAAATGAGAAAATGACAAACAAGGATCAACAGTTTGATGTACCTGCAAATTTCAAGACTTATGAAGTAGAAGACAAATTACTTCTGAAAATGAAACCAAAGAGAGAAAAGAAAAATGGGGAGGCATATGACAATGAACAACAAACTAAGAAGGTAATGATCACCCAGGAAGAGGGGGAAGAAAGACATATTGTGATAGCTGATGACATGACAAATCAAGAGGAGGAAGCATTAAGAAATTTGGCCAGAAACTATAGGGATGTGTTTGCTTATAGCTACAAGGATTTGAAAGGTATTGATCCTAAAATCTGTGAGCATAAGCTTCCTATTACACCTGATACAAAGCCTAGCAAACAAAGACATTACACATTCAATGATAAATGCTCTACTAAAATAAAGGAAGAAATTGATAAGCTGCTGGCTACCAATTTCATCTATGAGATTGAATACACAGAGTGGATATCTCCTATAGTTGTAGTACCAAAAAAGAATGGGAAACTTAGGGTATGCATTAATTTGAAAAAAGTGAATGGTGCAACTATAAGGGATAGCTACCCATTGCCTATAACAGACCATCCTCTAGAAAGAGTTGCAGGGAAGGAGGTTTATAGTTTTTTGGATGGTTTTTCAGGATACAATCAGGTACCCATAGCTTTGGAAGACCAACATAAAATTGCCTTTTCCACAGAATGGGGAATTTATGCTTTTAGGGTTATGCCTTTTGGGTTAACTAATGCCCCAGCAACCTTTCAAAGATTGATGTGTCATATTTTCAAAGAATTCCTGAGGAATGTAATGGAAATTTATGTGGATGATCTTTGTACTTTTTCATTAAAAAGACAAGATCATTTGGAAGATTTAGAAAACATATTCAGGAAATGCAGAACATATAGAGTATGTTTAAATCCAGAGAAGTGTGTGTTCTTTGTAAGACAAGGAAGAATGTTAGGTCACATAGTCTCCAAAAATGGAATTTCAACTGATGAGAGAAAAATTAAGGCCATAGTGGAACTTCCAAGACCAACAAATGAAAGGAACTTCAAACTTTCATGGGACATTGTCGGTATTATAGAAAATTTGTACACAAGTTTGCTGACATAGCTAAACCTTTGTATGCTTTGATCACAAAATTTGAGTGGACCAGAGAGTGTGACCAAGCTTTTGAGACTCTAAAAACTTGTTTGGTAACAGCACCAATTCTGAAAACACCACAGTGGGATAAAATTTTCCATGTCCATGTGGATGCTTCAAATTATGCTTTGAGATGTGTGTTAGCACAACCAATAGAAGGAAGCAAATTGGATTTCCTAGTTGCTTATGCTAGTAGGCAGCTGAATTCAGCAGAGAAAAATTACACAACCACTGAAAGGGAAGGGTTGGGAATGATATTTGCTGAAAAAAATATAGACATTATCTTTTGGCCAACAAGTTTAAATTCTTTGTGGATCACCAAGCTTTACTCTATCTAGTAAACAAACCTTGTCACACTGGTAGGATAGTCAGATGGTTTCTTCTACTGATGGAGTTTGAGTTTGAGGTGGTGGTCAGACAGGGAAAAACACATTTGAGAGCATATCATTTGTCCAGAATCCAGGCTAAAGAACCAAGTTCTCCTTTAGATGATGACTTGCCAGATACATATCTGTTCAAAGTAGAAGGTATTCCTGAATGGGCCATGACTTTAGTATCTTTGCTAACCATGGGACCTTGTAGAACATTTGGAAACAACACACATTTAGTATTACAAAGCAGGAATTTTATGTTGTTAGCTAGGCACTTGTATCACCTCAACCATACAGGCATATTGGAATATTGTACTCCAGAAGAGGAGCAACAGGAATATCTGAAAAGAGCTCATTGTTGGAACCCTTGTACTCATGCTTCCATAATAGTCACCCTAAGTAATCTCAATAGGATGGGAGTACATTGGCCTAATAAGATTCAAGATGTAACAAAATATATTGCTAATTGTTGGGAATGCCAATCCTTGCAAAATTCAGAACTCTCTATATTGGTTTCAGAAAAGCCCAGAATGGAGTGTGAACATAATTGAGGAATTGAAAAGAAACAAGAAAGGAAAACAAGTAAGAGTTAGTGCAGACTCAAAGAATCTACAAATGATTTCTAAAGAGTATCAACTAATAGGAGAATAATTGTATAAGAGAGGGATGGATGGATATTTAAGAATTTGTGTTCCTGAAGATAAATATATGGAAATGTTAGAAATGGCACATTCTGGAGTGGCAGGAGGACATTTCTCAAGTGAAAGGATTGCTAAAATCATATTATATTCTGGTTTTTGGTGGCCAACCCTATTTCTTGATGCAAGAACATATGTAAAAAGATGTGGCATTTGTCAGAGGGTGAGTCAACCAAATAAAAGAGATAATATGCCATTAGTTCCATTGATTTCAGCAAGAGCATTTAGTAAATGGGGGTTTGATTTCATTGGACCCATACATCCTCCAGCAAAACAATCCCATGCTGAATATATACTAGTAGCCACAGATTACCTGACCAAATGGGCAGAGGCCAAGGCTACAAAAAGAAATGATGCTCAGACTACTACAAGGTTTCTCTATGAAAATATCATTACCAGATTTGGACTACCAATTGAATTGGTAAGTGATAGGGGGACTCATTTTTTGAACCAAATCATAGAAAACATAACTGAATATTTCATGATTAGTCATAGAAAGTCAGCCCCATATCACCCAGAAGCCAATGGGTTAGCAGAAAGTACTAATAAAGTACTTTGCATTGTATTGTCAAAATTGGTAAACACAAATAGGAATGATTGGGATTTACAACTTAATCATGTCCTATGGGCCTATAGAGTGGCACACAAAACTGCATTAGGAACCACACCATTCAATCTGGTATATGGACAACATGCAATTCTGCCCATAGAATTCCTTATTCCAACACTAAAGGTGGGAAGTCAATACAAATGGACTGGACATGAATTATCTGAGAGAGTGATGGAATTGGAAAAACTGGGAGCTTCTAGACTCCAAGCAATTATGAGCATATATGCAGACAAGAAAAGACAAAAAGCTTATCATGATGTTCATATTAAAGAAAAAGATCTACAAGAAGGAGATCTAGTTCTAGCATACACCGTAAAGGTGTTAAAAGTCAAGCTTCAAGCTAAAAATTCGTGGGGAATCTTTTATGGACATGTGGAGCAATCAAAGGAAGCCAAAAGCCACGAGATTCCATCAAGAAAAGTCACTCAACCACTCCCCAAGTCATCTCAACTAATTCCTCCAAGTTAGGAGGCTGATTTGGAAAGGTAGTTCCTAGATTTTAGGGGCACACCTCTCACTATAAAAGGAGCATGTATCCCGACTTCTTTTGGGCCATCTTCTTGGAGTTTTAGCTCATGTAAAGTGAGCACTAAGTGCTGGAGTTGTGATAAGCAAGCCCCTTGCTTAAGCAACCCCCTTGCTTGCTTGTTTGTTTTCTTTTAGTAGGCATATCTATGTGTGTGCGCAGGCAGTGTTGCAACTCTCTACCCCTGAGTTGTTAGCATTGGTTCTCCCTCATATGGTATCCATTTGATGTAATTCTTGTCTCATTGGATAGCTATAAGAGTCTATTTTATGCTTACCAATTCTCTGGAGCATTCTCTGAGTAAGCTGGGAGCAACATTCATTTTAGTGAAGTTGTGTGATTGATATCTCTCTCTTTGTGTAGGCTCTGTTGGAAATATTTTGCTCTCTGTTGTAAGGGATGGTTCTCCTTCTCTATGTATCCATTTGCTATGATTTTGGTGTCATTGGGTAGCTATTAGAGTCCTCTAAAGTTGACATAAGTTTGAGATTCATTCTCTGTATAATCTCTGAGAAAAGTTTGCTGGAGTGAAGTGAGGTCTCTGCTTGACTAGCAGTTGTGAGCATTCAACTAGCTCATGTTGTAGACATTGTTTCTCTTTGTGTAAGCATCCATTTCAAGTGAAATTTGTTTTGTTGGAAAGCCCTTGGTGTCTACTACAGGTCTACAAAATCTCACTGGAGTTCTCTGCATAAGCTCTGAGTAAGAGCATTTTTGGTGTGCAGAGGTCAAAGAAGGATACCTGTGGAGGTCATTCGCGCTTCATCGTTGCTTAGGGGTTGAGATACTTCCCCCATCAGTGGTATCAGAGCATTTGGGCATCTTGGAGGTATCACATACAAGCAAGAAGACCTCTTGGAGTTGGTGGTTGAAGAGTTGCATCAACAAAAGCTTCTTGGAGGTAGCTCACATCAAGGGGGAGCTATTCTACTCAAATTTGCAAGAGCACAAGGTGTCCATCTAAGGAAAGCTTTGGATTGAGGTAACCTCAGAGCCTCATTTTCATTTTACACACATTGGAGCATTAGCCAAGGGCTAGGTCAAGTATCAAAGACTAGATATGGGAGACTTCAACACTCAAATTGAAAAGCTAGACAAAGGTAACTATCAACCATGGAGATTTAGGGTCTCCAACTATCTTATGGGCAAGGGCCTTTGGGGGTTGATTAGTGGAAGTGAACCAAGACCTAGGTTGGATGAGAATCCAACCAATGACCAGAGAAGGGCCTTTAGGGAATGGAATGAAAGAGACAAGAGGGTTATCTTTATTCTTTCCCAACACATTAGCAATAGCATGATCGGCCATATCCAAGACCTGGATTCAAGCATGAAGGTATGGGAGACACTTGAAAGGCTTTATTCAACAAGCACCAAAGCAAGGAAGATCCAACTCAAGAATGAGCTCAACAACCTTAGGAAGAGCTCAGGGAGTAGCATAAATGACTACATACTTAAGGTCAAGGAGTTATCAGATGCATTGGGATCCATTGGAAGCCACGTAGACGATGACGATCTTGTGGCTTATACTCTCAATGGTTTGAGAGATGATGAGAAGTGGAAACCCTTTACCACTTCAGTTTATGTAAGGGATAATCTTCCCGATTTTGAGCAATTGGTTGCTCTCATGGTAACCGAAGAAATGAACATAGGTGGAAGTTCAACTAAAAGCAAAGATGCACAAGTTTTCTATGCAGGTAATCAAAGGGGCAAAGGAAGACAAGGACAAGGAAGGGGCAAAGGAAGGTTTGGAGGAAGGCAAGGCCACTCAAGAAATCAAGGACATGACCAAGGCACCTCATCACAAAGAGGGAGAGGAAGATCAAGAGGAAGAGGAGGACGACATCAACAAAACAGGAATCAAGATGGCGAAGGATGTTACATATGTGGCAAGTTTGGCCACTATGCTAGAGATTGCTACCAAGGAGGAAACCAAAGGAACTATAATCAAGGTTCTTCATACAAAGGCCAAGGTAATTATGCTTCTACAAGTTCAGAAAATGACAATCTCTTGATGATGCACATGAATGGGAATTCAAGCAAAGTAGATAACACTTGGTATATTGATAGTGGATGTAGCAACCATATGAGTTGCAATGCTTCTTGGTTTACTAATCTACATGTTCCCAAAGGTAAAGGACATGTAGAAACAGGTGATGATACAGCCCATGAGATCTCCCATGTTGGAGATGTAGCTTTGGATGACAAGGAGGAAGGAAGATGTCTCAAGGATGTCTTGCATGTACCTACCATCACAAAGAACTTGGTGTCCGTTGGGCAAATGGTTGAAAGAGGCTATCAAGTAAGGTTCAACAAAGGTGGATGCTTTGTGGAGAACCCTAAGCAAGGTTACAAGGTCATAGCAAGAGGAAAGAAGCAAGGGAGACTCTTCACTTTGGAGGTAACTTCTCATTCTACTCAACATGTCTACTTCACATATGGAAACAAGAGGATTTCGGAGTTGGACTTGTGGCACAAGAGGATAGGTCACATCAACATACAAAGAATGAAGGAAATGCAATTCAAGAGGCTGGTTGAAGGTCTTCCCAATTTCCAAGGACAAGGTATGAAGCATTTATGTGAATCTTGTCAACTAGGGAAGCAAGCGAGACTTCCATTCAAGAAGAGTGGCTACATAAGCCAACATCCATTGGAGTTGATACATACAGATGTGTGGGGGCCAACGAAAGAGCAATCCATTGGAGGTAACAAGTACTTTGTCACTTTTATAGATGATTGCACAAGGATGGTTTGGGTTTATTTCATCAAAAACAAATCAGATGTGTTTACATGTTTCAAAGCATTCAAGGCAATGGTAGAAAAGGAAATAGGTACATATATCAAGAAGCTAAGGTCCGATGGAGGGGGAGAATATTTCTCAAATGAGTTTTCTGATTTTTTAATGGATCAAGGCATCAAGAGGCAAGTAACATGCAGGTACACACCCCAACAAAATGGAGTAGCAGAGAGAAAGAATAGATACATTGCCGAGATCGCTAGAGCAATGCTTAATGAGATGAATGTACCTAACATGTTTTGGAGTGATGCAGCAAATACCGCCGTGTATCTAATGAATAGGGCTCCTACCTCAGGGATCCATGGCTTGACACCATATCAAGCCTATTATGGTAAGAAACCTGATCTTTCCCACTTGAAGATATTTGGATGTACTTGTTATGTACATGTGCCAAGTGAATTGAGGCACAAGCTACAACCAAAGGCAGAAAAGTGTGTGTTTCTAGGATATTCAAATGATCATAAAGGTTACAGGTGCTTCAACCCAAATACAACGGACTTGAGGATATCAAGGGATGTAGCATTTGATGAGCTACTCCCTTGGTATAAGAAGTATGATTGTATGCAGGACTATGAAGAAGAAAAGCATGGACATGATGAAGAACAAATCGACCTAGAGCTAAGCGGCCCAAGGTGTTCCATCAAAGAAGATAGTTCAAGCATGAACTCACCATGGAGGGGGAGATCTTCATCAAGCTATGAAGCACAATCAATCAACAAAGGCAAAGCAACATTGGTGGAGTTGGATGAAGAAGGTAATGAAGTTGAAGATGATGAAGGACACATGATGGAGAAAGAAGCCACGTCAAAGAAAGAGATCAAGTTCCCAAGGCAAAGGAGGTTTATTCCTCCAAAAGGTGAAGAAAGGAAGTCTTCTAGAGTTAAGTATCCAACTCAAAGGTTTACTTATGATTCATACATGGCAACACATTATGCATATATGAACAAAGTAGTAGAAGATCATGAGCCCGATTGCTATGAAGATGCAAGCAGGTACACCGAATGGAAAGAGGCAATGCAAGAAGAGATCGACTCACTTGAGGAAAATCAAACATGGACTCTAGTGCCCAAGAAGGAGAACATGAAGGTAATAGGTAATAAGTGGGTGTATAAAGTAAAGAGGAATTCAGATGGATCTATTTCTAGGTTCAAAGCAAGATTGGTGGCTAAGGGTTTTGCACAAACCTATGGAGTGGACTTTGAAGAGACATTCAGCCCCGTGGCAAAGATGAGCACCATTAGGACACTCATTGCAATGGCTGCTAGCAAAGGATGGAAGCTCTTCCAATTGGATATCAAGAATGCCTTTCTCAATGGAGACTTGGAAGAAGAGGTATACATGGAGCAACCACTAGGTTTTGTTCATAAAGAGTTTCCACATCATGTTTGTAGGTTGAAGAAGGCACTTTATGGCCTAAAGCAAGCTCCAAGGGCTTGGAACCAAAGATTGGTGGACTATTTGATCAAATGTGGTTACAATCAATGCAAGGCGGATCCATCTCTCTTCATCAAACAAAGAGGAGAACTTGTGGTCTACATGTGTGTGTATGTAGATGATCTTATCATTACAGGTAATGATACAAAGGGCATTGAGGAGATCAAGGCAAAGCTTGGAAAGGAGTTTAGGATCTCTGATCTTGGAGATCTTAGGTATTTTCTTGGCATTGAAGTTGTATACAAAGAAGAAGGTATTATGCTCATACAAAGGAAGTATATTCTAGACCTACTTGAGAGGTTTGGGATGCTACATTGCAAGCCTATTTCAAATCCCATGGAAGTTAACGTAAAGCTAAGCTCCATTGATGGAGAGCCATTAGAGGATGTAACTTTGTATCGATCTATTGTAGGCTCTTTCAATTATGCCACAATAACCAGGCCTGACATAGCATATGGAGTTGGAGTGTTATCACAATTTATGCATAGTCCAAGGACTACACACTTGCAAGCTGCAAGAAGAATGTTGCGATATCTCAAAGCCACTATAAATGAAGGATTGTTCTACTCATTTGATGATGATATGCAGGTCAAAGCTTATTCCGATGCCGATTGGGCCGGTTCGAAGGAAGATAGAAGGAGTACAAGTGGTTACCTAGTCATGCTAGGTAGCAAGATCATCTCATGGATTTCAAAGAAGCAACCCACGGTGGCATTATCTTCCACCGAGGCTGAGTATAGAGCTTTGGCTCAAGTCACATGTGAGCTAATGTGGATTAAGAAGTTATTTATGGAGCTTAATTTGCAGGTTGACACATATCCAATTTTTTGTGACAACATGAGTAGCATTCATCTAGCATCGAACCCTGTCTATCATGCTAGAACCAAGCATATTGAAGTGCACTATCACTTCATAAGGGAAAAGGTGATATCCAAGGAAGTTTCAGTACATCATATTGGTACTAAGGACCAAGTTGCGGACATGTTTACAAAGGCTTTGGATGGGATGAAGATTTCAAAATTCAAGCAACGCATCAACATGAAGGAGCTTGGATGAGGATGAAGAATTGAAGCTTGAGGGGGAGTGTTAAAAGTCAAGCTTCAAGCTAAAAATTCGTGGGGAATCTTTTATGGACATGTGGAGCAATCAAAGGAAGCCAAAAGCCACGAGATTCCATCAAGAAAAGTCACTCAACCACTCCCCAAGTCATCTCAACTAATTCCTCCAAGTTAGGAGGCTGATTTGGAAAGGTAGTTCCTAGATTTTAGGGGCACACCTCTCACTATAAAAGGAGCATGTATCCCGACTTCTTTTGGGCCATCTTCTTGGAGTTTTAGCTCATGTAAAGTGAGCACTAAGTGCTGGAGTTGTGATAAGCAAGCCCCTTGCTTAAGCAACCCCCTTGCTTGCTTGTTTGTTTTCTTTTAGTAGGCATATCTATGTGTGTGCGCAGGCAGTGTTGCAACTCTCTACCCCTGAGTTGTTAGCATTGGTTCTCCCTCATATGGTATCCATTTGATGTAATTCTTGTCTCATTGGATAGCTATAAGAGTCTATTTTATGCTTACCAATTCTCTGGAGCATTCTCTAAGTAAGCTGGGAGCAACATTCATTTTAGTGAAGTTGTGTGATTGATATCTCTCTCTTTGTGTAGGCTCTGTTGGAAATATTTTGCTCTCTGTTGTAAGGGCTGGTTCTCCTTCTCTATGTATCCATTTGCTATGATTTTGGTGTCATTGGGTAGCTATTAGAGTCCTCTAAAGTTGACATAAGTTTGAGATTCATTCTCTGTATAATCTCTGAGAAAAATTTGCTGGAGTGAAGTGAGGTCTCTGCTTGACTAGCAGTTGTGAGCATTCAACTAGCTCATGTTGTAGACATTGTTTCTCTTTGTGTAAGCATCCATTTCAAGTGAAATTTGTTTTGTTGGAAAGCCCTTGGTGTCTACTACAGGTCTACAAAAGCTCACTGGAGTTCTCTGCATAAGCTCTGAGTAAGAGCATTTTTGGTGTGCAGAGGTCAAAGAAGGATACCTGTGGAGGTCATTCGTGCTTCATCGTTGCTTAGGGGTTGAGATACTTCCCCCATCAAAAGGAACATCATAAGAAATTTCAGAAAAAAGGACATGGACCTTATATTATACATCAAATAAGTAACAGTGGAGCTATCCAACTAGCTAACATAGATGGAGAAATCATGCCAAACTTCATAAGTGGATGTAGAGTTAAAAGGTATGATTTTCCATTAACAGTCTCTGAATGGAGAAGAATACATCAAGCTCAAAATAGGAAAAAAGAAGAGGAAAATATAAGAAAGGAGGCTCAACAAGAGGCAAAGGAAAGGATAAGAAAAACCAAAGATCTTAGAGAAGTCCTTTTGTGTGAAACACCTCTAAAAGAAAGAGAACATTTGCCTGTTATCACAATGAATTTTCAGGATGAAAAAATCAAAGTCTCGATAGATTCAGGAGCACAAGTAAATTTGATCAGTTCAACTTTGCTGAATAAGTTTAAGTGTAAAAGGACTGAAAGCAAGACATTTATCAAAACCTTAGAAGGGAAGATAATACAAAGCTTGTCTTCATCATCTATTAAAGTTAAGTTCAATGAAGAATTTATGAGAATAGATTGTGAAGAATGGCCAGACCACATGATGACTGAGAAATTGATTTTGGGACAACCATGGCTAAGGCAAGGTAAAGTAATATTGGATTTTGAAAAAATGAAGCTTAAGTTAACAGTAAATGACAAAAGGTTTTTAATTTTTTTGTGGAGTACTAAAGAACAGGAAGATCAACAGGAGATTCATCACTCAGATCTGGAAGGATTTTTTTCATTAGAAGTTACAAAGGCATTACCAGTACAACCATTTTACAATCAAGCTTCATTCAATAAAAAACAGGATAAATTTGAAAGAACACAAGATGGTGAAAAGATAAAAGAAAGGGGGCAGCTATGGAGTAGTCAAAAGCATCAAGGCATCAGAACAGGAAGATTGTGGAAACAGAGTACACACAAACACTGCTTATCAAAACAAAATTCTAGAACAAAATGGATATGGAAGCCAAAAAATTCCAAGAACAGCCTATCAAAAGGAGAAGGGTTTCTTCCTAGAACAGGGTTAGCAAGGGTTAAATATTATTGGGTAAAAAAATCAGATTTGATTCAATGGAAAAATAACATGAGTATCTGATATGCAGTTAGGATCTTTGATAAGAAAATCAGAATGTTATAGAGAAGAAATTATGACATTTTGAAAATAATGGCAATTTGTTCTACCTTATCCTTTTTCTGAGAAAAGAAATAGGAGGGGAAGAAAGGAAGTGAAGGTAATTATTGAAAAAAAAAGAGAAAAAAAAGAAAAAGAATATTATTATTAAAAAAAAAGAGAGAAAAGAGAAAAGAGAGAAAAAATTATCCATTTTTCTTTTATAAGTTAGACAGCACAAAGCAAGATATAGATAGAAGTGTAGCAAGTTTCTTCTTTTTATTTTTTTTTAATTTTATTCAATTTTCTTCAACTATTTATAGTTTTTAAATCTTTCCTTTCTTTATAAGAGCTGTCAGAAGAAAAGAGAGCACTAGACATCTTGCTACACATGTAATGATCACTTTAATTGAGTTTTTACCTATGACATAAATGAGGAAGTCAGAATTTAATTGAGATTTTATTTTCATTCTTCTTTCATTTCATCTCAAAACAAATGTCATTTTTTATTTCTTGTGACTCATGTGGGTGGAGTTTTTCTTTTGTGTGATGTGATATTTTCTTCAGAATGGTGAATCCAAAGGAACTACCAATCCATGATTTCAAAGCAGACTCAGTCACTCTATCTAGAGGACATTGGTTCTTGGACAATGAAGCTGCAGTAGAGGAGGTGGATCTGGAGTCTGATGAAGAGCAGGAAATCCCAGAAGCAGAGAAGGTAGTTAAGGAGCTCAAGGAAACTCTGGGTATTATTGGCTAGCACATATTTACAGTGGGAGTTGGAGGTTACAAGTACACTATGTTGTGTCAGGAGTTTTACAAATTCCAAAGAATTGCAGTCAATTACAAAAGATGGAAAACAATAGGAACACATAGGTTGTTGGATGAACCCATATTCTTTATAGACTTTGAAAGAGTGGCACAGGTGATGAACAGTTTGTTGGAAGTTGGAAAGGGCAAAGAGGCATATTTTAGGTGTGCTGTCAAGAACAAAGAAAATCAGGAAGTAAACATTACTATAAAAGTAGAACATAACACGGAAGCTCTTCAGTTTTATACCATGGGAACCAAGTTAGACAACACTTTTGTCAAGAAAAATAAAGCTACATATGTAGGATATTCCAAATTCTGTGATTTTAAAGGAAAAGAGAATGAAGAGTATGCTATCAGAATGTTTTTGCAATATTTATGTTTTCCAAAACTACCTAGATACACCATGCCACACAAACCAGTAACATTGATTATGTTCAATAATAAGGACAGAACTAAGCCTTTTGGAGTGATGGATGTAACTCCATACATACATGAGCAATTAAAGGAAGCAGCCAAACATTGGGAGCAAAAGAAGTACATGAATGGAGCCCAATTCTTAACCAAAATTATATATCATGTTCTAGGGATGGAGGATCAATTACAATTGGCTCCAGAAGCTCAATACTTCAGAAGTCTGATGACAGGAATCAAAAGTCCTTCTAGTAATATGTCTGTAAGAGAAGTAGAAGCCCAACCAAGCATGAGGGGAGCAGAAAGGAAAAGAAAAGGAGTTTCAGAAGAAGTCATTCCAGTAAAGAAAAGAAGATTGGATCCAAGAAAAGTGGAATTGGAACAGGTGGAAGTAACGAAGGAAGAGCATGAAGCTGCTCACAAGCAAGTACAGTCTTCAAATGATCCTCACCCACCTCAGACAAGCAAAGAGCAGTTGTATACCTATTTGACTCAGGGAAATAATAAAAGGGCAGTATATGAAGCTCAATATCAAAAGATGTTGGAGGACTACTCTTGTAAAGCAACTGATTGGATCCAAGAAGAAGTAGAACACTATGAAGAGCTGCATGATTAGATGATGGCAGCAGAGACAGAGGAAGTTTTTGTAAAAAAAGAAGTGGAACTGTTAGCATATTTCAAAGAGCTACAAGGACCTCCTGAAACTAGAACTACAGTTGTAGTAAAGAAGAAGGTTCAGAAGAAACCTGTACAGAAGAGGAAGTTAACCAAGAAAAGTAAAGGAAAATCAGTAGCAGAACCTGTACCAAGGATGGAGACAAAAGAAGTGACAGTAGAAGAAAAAAAGCAGGAGGAATCCATTGCTGTGAAAGAACCAAGAATGGACAAATCAGGAATAGTAGGCTCTTCAAAATTTTCTTCAAATTTTGAGAGTGACATTGAAAACTTCTTGTTGAAAAGTTTGAACTTATGAGTACCTAGTACACCAATGGTGATAGTACAAGCATCTGAAAAAATTAAAACACCAGAAGACTTGAGTGAGAAGTCACAAGGAAAGCAAATCCAAGAAGAAGCAGCAAAGCAGGTCAATCCTCGAGAAGAGAGAAGGTTACTGAAAGGCAAAGCAGTAATGATGGAAGAAGAGATTGAAGTAAGGAAGGAATTCAGCTGTGGATTAGTGGATTCAGGATTGAAGACAATATGGACAAAACCTTTACATCAAACCTATTTCAAATTGGATGAAGGGAAGTTAGAAGCAGAAAATGAAGTTCAGTTATGCAGTCCAGTACACAAACAAAAAGATACAAATCAAATCAAGGAAACAGAGGAAGTAGTGGAAAAGAGGAATGCTCAAGAAGTAGAAGAAGGGGATACAGAAAAAGAGATAAACCAAAGCATAGAAGACATACTATATGACTTGAATCATAATGAAGAATTTACAACTACAGAAGATCAGGGACAAGAGGAAGATCTGGATCTCATGGATATAGATGAGCAAGAGGAAGGAAAAAAGAAGCAAATAATTAATGATCAAATAAAACTCTCTATGAAGATTGATTCAACTCTAAATCAGGAAAAGGAAGTACAGGAAAAGGAAGGACATCTCCTTGAAGAAGAACAACAAGGAATGGAGAAAAAGAAGGTAGAAGAAATGGAGACAATTAAAGACACATCAGGATATGAGAAGAAGGAGGATCAAATATTAGAACATGAGGAAAATGTTGCAGACAAAGTACAAATGAAAGCAGATAAGGGCTATGAAGAACAAAAGCACCAGGTCATAGAGTATGAGGAAGAAGATGAAGAAGAGAATGACAGCAAAGAAGAAAAGCAGATAGAAGTAAAAAAAATGGAATTAGAAGCTGGGTTGGAAAGAATACCTAAAGATATAAGATCTACTTGCAAGGTTATTATGAGCAATATAGAACACTTTAGACCATCAAGTAGAAACATGATCATATCAGGCATGGTAGCTGAATCTGAGTTTGTAAAAGGCAGCAGGATCATTAATGAGCAAAAGAAAGAAAAGGAACAAATAGTAGAACAGTTGAGGATTGTACAGGAGACAAATGAGGAATTAACACACAGAATAATTTCCTTGGAAGAATTGGAGGTTCAGCAACAAAACAAGATCCAATATCTTGAAGAGAAGTGTGCAAAACAGACAGAGCATAGTAGTAAAATGGAGATGGAGCTGAAGAAAATTGAAGGAAGATACAGAACCTTGCAGAGTTCATATCAAATTATGATCAAAGAAAATGAGGAAATAAACAAGTTATTAATGGAAGAAGGCCAATTGAAGGAAGAAAGCAAGACTGTACAGATGACACAGGATGAGAAGGAAGATCTGAACAAAGAAATTATGAGATTGCAAACAGAGTTGAAAGAAGCTAAGGAGTTGGAAAAACAAGCAAGTATACATGCTGCTACTTCTATGAGGGGATATAATAAGTTACATATGGATATAGAAAAAGAGAGAAGTGATTGGCAGTTGAGTATAGAAAAGGAAAGAAATGAGTGGAAATCAAAAAGAGAGTTGTGGACCTCTCAAAATAAAAGTTTACTGTTGATGATAGAAGAGCTACAGAAAAAATTGGAAAAACCACAAACTCAGATTGAAGAGCAAGAAGAGACTACACAAGCAGAGGACTATGAAGTAGGAGATGATAACAGAACCCAACATGGTGATGAACAAGAAAATAAAACAGCAATAGAGGAATACTCAGAGGAGTTTGTTCAGAGACTTCTAACAGACAGAGAATCCAGAATGGAATTTATTAGAAAAATGCATAATGAATACGAGGAACAGATTGTTAATTTTGCTCTAAATAAAGGAATCAATCCGGATCAACACCATTGGGCTGCAGATGGCTTAGGTATACCCTTTTGCATGATTATTGAAAGTATTAAAAATTATCAGTTGGCAAGGGTGGGATTACCTCCAAACAAGTATTTAGAATATGAAGAAAACATCAATGTGACAAAGGAATTATTTGAAAAAGCCAATCCTAAATGGAGAAAGAGGTGGTTGGATGCCAACAAAGAATGTAGGAAAATATGGAAAGAAGCACCAATTCAGTTAAAAATTAATCCAGCTTATTGTCTAGTAGCAAGGCGAAGGGAGTGGATAGTCTTTTGGGGAAGAAGGACTACATGACAGATTCCATCAAAATGGTTGAACTTTCCAAAGATAGCAGGACTGAAGGCAGGATTATGGCCAACAAAGAAATATATGGTGGACACAGTAGAGTCTGTTATATTTACATATAAAGATGTCAATGACCCAGCATGTATTTTACTAGTCAGAGTAATGAGACTCATATTGGCATGTATAGAGACTTTTACAGATACAGATGTCAGAATTCTCAATTACATTGGCTTTAATTCACCATCTGATGCTTTATTATTTGATCTCAGTGAAACCCTAGACAGGATATGTTTGATGGCTTATTATAGCAGAACAATATTTTTGGGTAGTCATTATCTTCAGATTTTTGAAGATGCGTTTGATTATGGATTTTTCGAAAGAGAATCAGAAATATTTGGAAATTTGTCAGTAGTAACAAAATCTCGACTCACTGCTTATGAAGCTGCATACACAGAATACCTAAAGAAAGATGTAATAGATAAACCAGAGGCTACTGTGCAATGGAGAAAAGCATTAGTTGAGATGGTGAACAACTTAAACATTACAGAAAGAAAAAGCAATGACCTACTGTCACAGGTATATCAAAGAAAAAAGAAGTGAAGGAAGCATTCATGGTATATAAGCAAGAATGTCTTTTGTTAGGAGCCAAAAGGTCTAGGAGGGGAAGAATGTTAGAAGAAGCATTTTTTTTTGAAAAGGAATATTTGTAAAATGATAAAAAATTGTAGAAATATTTATGCAAATGATGTAAAAATGAGGAAGAGTCTTCCTCATGTAAATTAGAATCATATGTACTTTTTCTAGAATTTTTGGAAACTCCTAAATAGCATATTTTTAGATTAGAAGGGAAAAGGACCAAAATTCAAGTGTGAAAGGGGACACTTGAAAATGTATAAAAGACAATTTCCTCTATTTTGAGAGGGTTGGTTAATTATATTTGATGCTATCCAAGTAATGAGAAGAGTTTCCTGCAAAAAATCGTATTTCTTCCTTTCAAGTGCTTTCTTTGATTTGTGAGTCTATTCTATGTGTATCCATGGAATTTGCAAGCTTCTATTGTGTATTTTTGATGAATGTGTATCAAGAGAGTTGATTCATGATGTATTGAGTGAGAAACTACTGAAGAATAGTGCTGGAGATGAAAATTGTCAATTTTCACACAATCGCGATTGTCTCGTCTGAAGGTTACAGGTATCATTTTTGAGATTTGACTTCATGATTGTGTTCTACTGAGAAAATAACACAGTTTAGACACCAAGATCATTAGAAATGATGTAGTATTGCTCCAGATAATAAAAACCCTAGAAATTCCTCTTCATCTTCATTATTTCTCAGAAATCCAGCCAGTTTTTTCTTATTTTTTGGATTCTATCATCTAGAAGGGGTTGTGGTCTCTTGTATACTTCCAGGATTGACAAATATAAGATGTATTGTTGATTCTTTATGCTAAAATGATTGGAGAGGACAACTCCAAAGGGTAACAACAAACACACATCCTCAAAGCACTTGAGGTCATCATTTTCTCCATTCTTCAAAAATTCATGTGATTCAAGTACTTCAAAGTGATATGAACAATTTTCATTTACTTCCATATGTGAATCATTATGGATGTTGTTGTCACTTATATGAGAGAGATTATGTGGGTGATATGGAAAAACAAAGAAATGCTCATGAAACCATTGGTTACAATGAGGATGCATATTAGGATCATTAAATACATAATGAGTAAGAGGGATATCAAAATTTGCATGAATGAAGGCTCTTTCCTCTTCCTTATATTTTGTGAACCAAATGGAACCTAACATGACATCTTTATTCATACAATCGAAAACATAAAAAAATTTCTCTAGAACATACTTCATTTAAAACCGTACTTGTTCCAATCATGCCCAAACAATGAAAGAAATCACAACTTGTAGGTTCCATTCACATTTTAGGTTTATTGCAGCATAAAATATTCTAGAAAAATTTCCTAATTGAGCATCCACAAATACAAGTTTTGATCTCTCAACTTCAATTTCAAGTGATTTGTGTTTAGACGAGGTTGTTGTTTCTTGATAAATTTCCAAGTTCTCTATTTCCTCAACCTTTGTGTTCTTCTTTTCTCCTTTCATTCTCTTTTTAGCTTTCTTTTTTCCCATTTTTGATGAAGCAAAGTTTTGCATTTTTTAAAGATTTTTAGCATTTGTTTTGGTTTTTGTGTGTTTTTTCAAATGTGTTTTGAGATGTTTAAATAAGATCTTAATGGGGTTCTCCAAACAAGAAAAAAGAAGAGTATTTACATTATAATACACAAATTTGGAGAGAGAAACTTTTGAAACAAGAAAATTGTATCTTATGTAGGTCAAGCTTCAAGGAACAAAATTCGTGGGAAATCAATCATTGACATGCGGAGCAATCTAAGGAAGCCAAAATCGAGGAGATTCCATCAAGAAAAGTCAATCAACCACTCCCCAAGTAATCTCAACTAAGTCCTCCAATTTAAGAGGCTGATTTAGAAAGGTAGTTCCTAGATTTTAGGGCACACTTCTCACTATAAAAGTAGCATGTATTTGAACTTATTTTGGGCCATCTTCTTGGATTTTTAGTTCATTTAGAGTGAGCACTAAGTGCTAGCATTGTAATAAGCAAGCTCCTTGCTTAAGCTATCCCCTTTCTTGCTTGTTTGTTTTCTTTGAGTAGGCATATCTATGTGTGTGCACAAGCAATGTTACAACTCTCTACCCCTAAGTTGTTAGCATTGATTCCCCCTCCTTATGTATCCATTTGATGTAATTCCTATCTCATTGGATAGCTATTAGATTCTAGTTTAATTTCACTAATTCTATGGAGCATTCAGTGAGTAGTTTGGGAGAAACATTCATTTTAATTAAGTTGGGTGATTGATATCTCTCTTTGTGTGTAAGCTCTATAAGAACTATTTTGCTCTGGGTTGTAAGGGCTGGTTCTCCTCCTTTGTCTATCCATTTTCTATGATATTTGTGTCATTGGGTAGCATACAAAGTGCTATGAAGTTAACCTAATTGTGAGATTCATTCTCTGTATATTCTCTGAGAGAAGATTGTTGGAGTGAAGTGAGGTCTCTCTTTGACTAAAAGTTGTGAGCATTCAACTAGCTCATCTTGTTGACATTGTTTTGATTTGTAAAAGGATCAATTTGGAGTGAAATTATTTTTTCTAGAAAGTTCTTGGTGTTCCCTATAGGAACACAAAAGCTCACTGGAGCTCTCTGCATGTGCTATGAGAAAGAGCATTTTGGGTGTAGAGGTCAAAGAAGGGTATCTATGGAGGTCATTCGTGCTTGGACATTGCATAGGGGTTGAGATACTTCTCCCATCAGTGGTATCAGAGCATTCTAGCATCATGGAGACATTCAGTACAAGAAAAAAGGCCTCTTGGAGTTGGTGGGTGAACATTTTATTCACTAGAAGTTTGTCGGAGGTATCCCACATCAAGAGGGAGCTATTCTACTCAAATATTCAAGTGCATAAGGTGTCCATCTAAGAAAAGCTTTGGATTAAGGTAACTTCAAATCCTTGTTTGCATTTTACACACATTGGAGCATTATACAAGGGATAGATCAAGTTGCAAAGACCAGAGATAGGGGACTTTAAGGCTCAAATTGAAAAGTTAGACAAAGGGAACTATAAATGATGTTCTAGGTTCAATGCAAGATTGGTGGCCAAGGGTTTTGCACAAAGAAACCTATGGAGTGGACTTTGAAGAGACATTCAACCCTCTAGCAAAGATGAGCACAATTAGGACACTCATTTGAATGACTACAAGCAAAGGATGGAAGCTCTTCCAAATGGATATCAAGAATGCCTTTCTCAATAGAGACTTGGACGAAGAGGTATACATGGAGCAACCACTAGGTTTTGTTCATAATAAGTTTCCACATCATGTTTGTAAGTTGAAGAAGGTACTTTATGGGGTCAAGCAAACTCCAAGGGCTTGGAACCAAATATTGGTGAACTATTTGATTAAATGTGGTTACAATCAATGCAAGGCGGATCCATTTCTCTTCATCAAACAAAGAGGAGAACTTATAGTCTACATGTGTGTGTATGTAGATGATCTTATCATTACATGTAATGATACAAAAGGCATTGAAGAGATCAAGGTAAAGCTTGGAAAGGAGTTCAGGATCTCTGATCTTGGATATCTTAGGTATTTCCTTGGCATTGAAGTTGTATATAAAGAAGAAGTTATTATGCTCATACAAATGAAGTATATTCTAGACCTACTTGAGAGTTTTGGGATGGTACATTGCAAAATAAATTTCAAATCCCATGGAAGTTAATTTAAAGCTAATCTCCATTCATGAAGAACCATTAGAGCAGGTAACTTTGTATCGATCTGTTGTTGGCTCTTTCAATTATGCCACAATAACTAGGCCCAACACAGCATATGGAGTTGGTGTTATCAAAGTTTATGCATAGTCCAAGGACTACACATTTGCAAGCTGCAAGAAGAATGTTATGGTATCTCAAGGACACTATAAATGGAGGGTTGTTCTACTCATTTGAATATGATATGCAAGTAAAATCTTACACCAATGCCATTTGTTCCGGTTTAAAGGAAGATAGAAGGAGTGCAAGTGGTTACCTAGTCATGGTAGGTAGCAAGATCATCTCATGGATTTCAAAGAAGCAACCCACAATGGAATTGTCTTCCATTGAGGCTGAGTATAGATCTTTGGCTCAAGTCACATGTGAGATAATGTGGATTAAGAAGTTATTTATGGAGCTTAATTTGAAGGTTGACACATATGCAATCTTTTGTGACAATATGAGTAGCATTCATCTAGCATCAAATCCTATCTATCATGCTAGAACCAAGCATATTGAAGTTCAAATATCACTTCATAAGGGAAAAGATGATAACCAAGGAAGTTTTAGTACATCATCTTGGTACCAAGGACCAACTTGCTCACATATTTAAGGTTTTGGATGGAATGAAGATTTCAAAGTTCAAGCAATGCATCAACATGATGGAGCTTGGATGAAGATGAAGAATTGAAGCTTGAGGCGGAGTGTTAAAAGTCAAGCTTAAAGCAAAAAAATTCATGGGAAATCAATCAGGGAAATGTGTAGTAATCTAAGAAAGACAAAAGCCACGAGATTACATCAAGAAATTTCAATCAACCACTCCCGATGTCATCTCAAGTAAGTCCTCTAATTTAAGAGGCTGATTTGGAAAGGTAGTTTCTAGATTTTAGGGGCACACTTCTCACTATAAAAGTAGCATGTATGCCGAATTTTTTTGGGCCATGTTCTTGGGGTTTTAGTTCACTTAGAGTGCGAACTACGTGCTATAGTTGTAATGAGCAAGCTCTTTGCTTAAGCTAGCCCCTTGCTTGCTTGTTAGTTTTCTTTGAGTAGGCATATCTATGTGTGTGTGCATGCAATGTTGCAACTCTCTATCCCTATGTTTTAGCATTGGTTCTCACTCCTTATGTATTCATTTGATGTAATTATTGTCTCATTGGATAGATATTAGAGTATGTTGCAAGATTGTCAATTCTCTAGAGCTTTCTTTCAGTAGTTTGGGAGAAACATTCATTTTAGTAAAGTTGGTTGATTGATATCTCTCTTTGTGTGTAGGCTCTATTCGAACTATTTTTCTTTATGTTGTACAGGATAATTGTTCTTCTCTAGTTATCCATTTGCTTTAAGTTTGGTGTCATTGGGTAGCGTATAGAGTGTTTTGAAGGTAACAAAATTTGAGATTCATTCCCTGTATATTCTATGAGAAAAGCTTGCTGGTGTGAGTGAGGTCTGTGTTTGACTAGCAACTGCGAGCATTCAACTAGTTCATCTTATAGCCATTGTTTCTCTTTGTGTAAGCATCCATTTGGAGTGAATTTTGTTTTGATGTAAAGCTCTTGGAGGGGCTATAGGTCAACAAAAGCTCAATGGAGTTCTTTGCATCTACTTTGAGAAAGAGAAAATTTGGTGTGCAAAGGTAAAAGAAGGGTATCTATGGAGGTCATTCATGCTTTTTCATTGCATAGGGGTTGATATACTTCCCCCGATGCAAGGGGTTCATGAAGCTATCCAAACACACCCTTCCTTCTTATCTATGGCTCGTCCCTACTATCTACTACATAATCTGCCAACTTTACTGCCTGGTTGATGAACAAAGAAGAGAGCCATACTGACATGCGTGTTGTCCAGTCCACTCTTCCAAGCTTGAGCTCACAACAACACATTCTTGATAATTCATCAACAATATCTTGCCTGCTAACATTAAGCTAGACATTAAGTTGGACAATGCTAAGGGAACCTATCTGCTCCATACATAACTATCAATCTAAGTTTTGCTTGAGAAGCTTCAATTTTCCTTGCCTTAATCTAAAAGATCATTCATAAGCTCGCACATCAAAGCAGTGAACAGGTGAGGGTTCAAGCTTGGGACCATTCCTTTTTAGCAATATCACTTTCACACAGCACTTTTAAGTTTTGAACAAGTTATTCATCCTCTATTATGTAAAAAATAGAGTCTTCATTTATCTCGATCAACATGCCTAAATACATGCTAGCTAGCATGTCATGGAGTTCGAAAACCTTCAAGACCTTCCTTAAAAAAGCTTTACCATGTAAATGGGTATATAAGCTGAAATTCACCTCAAATAGTGCTTCTTCAAAGTATAAGGCACAACTTGTTGTAAAGGGTTTTAAGGAACAACATTGTGTTGATTTCAATGAAATCTTCTCTCCAATGGTCAAGATGACTACCCTACAAATGTTGCTTGGATTTGTTGCAATGGAGGACTTAGAGCTAGTCCAAATGGATGCAAAAATTGCTTTCTTGCATGGAGATCTTACAAATGGGATCTATATGGAACAATCAGAGGGTTATGTAGTTCCTCACAAGGAAAGTCTAGTTTGTAAATTGAAGAGGAGTTTATATGGACTTAAATTGTTCCCTAGACAATGTACCAAAAGTTTGATGCTTTATGAAGTCTCAAGGCCATTTTTGAAGCAATGAGGATCATTATCTCTACACAAAGAGATGATCAGACGACAACTTAATATGCTTGCTATTTTATGTCGAAGATATGTTGAGTGATAGGAAGTCCTCTTATGACTTGTCAATTCTCAAAACGAAGTTGAGTCAGGCACTCAATATGAAGGATTTGGGGATGTCAAACATATTGTTGGCATGTGCATTACTCGTGATTCGAGGCATATACCTTTCTCCAAGTGGTTACATATCCAAAGTAATTCTGAAGTTCAATATGCAAGGTGGAAAGTCATTGAGTACACCCTTATCCAATATGTGAACTTGAGCAAGGATGATTACCCCAAATGAGATGAGGAAAAGGAATTCATGAACAAAATTCCTTATCGGTATGCTGTTGGTAGTCTCTGCTATGGTAGCTATGAGACTAGAAATTGCATTTGTAGCGGGATTTTGTGAGTAGATATATGTCTAATTTTGGCAAGAAGCATTGGCCAGTTGTCAAGATGATTTTCATATATTTGAATGACACTAAGGACAAGTGTCTATGCTTAGGTAGAGGAAAAGCATCCATGAAAAGTGTCTATGATTAGGTAGAGGGAAAGCATCCATGACAAGTTCCTATGCTTAGGTAGAGGGAAATCATCCATTATTGGTTACACAGATTCTAACTATGCTAGTTATGTAGAAAACCGTAAGTCTACATCAGGGTACATTTTTCATTTTTTTGGAGGTGCTATCTCTTGGAGATCTTGTCTTCAAGAATATACAATTGTTTCCACCACAGAATCACAATATATTGTAGCAAGTGAGGCATGTAAGGAAGCATTGTGGCTTTCTCATCTTGCTTGTGATATGGGTTTACCTCAACATGTACCTTGTTTGCTCTGTGATAGTCACAGTGCCATTGCGTTGGCTAATAAACCAATCTATCAAAAGACCAGACACATTGAGATGCGATATCACTTCCTTGGAGATTTCTTAGCCATTGAGCGCATTATTCTTGAGAAGGTTCATACTCGAGATAATGCTTTAGATGTTTTGACTAAAGCTCTTCCACAAGATAACTTTCGACACTATTGTCACTTTATGGGGGCTACTTGATCTATGATGTTACACACTTACTTGTATACTATGTAACATGCCCATCAGGTGGGAGGTATAGTTTGTATACTTACACTCAGGTATTCTTTATCATTATTTATTTTTCTCCCATAGTCACTTTGGCCATATTGGCCTTTTGTGGGAGATTGTTATCGTTAGTGTCCATGGAAAGGCCAAATAACCACTGGACACTTTTGTATATGTTTTAAAATAAAACATATAGTTGTTTGGTCAACTATAGACTCTAAGTTTGACCACATTTGTATGACCTAAGAAATGTGTGTTCATGGTTTGTATACTGTGTGTTTTCTATATATTTTGCAGCCCCTATCCGGAGTACTGTGTGTGGTGCTAGATTTTGGGTTTCTACAAGAAAGGTATCATTGTAGAGCTCTCGAGAAGGAGAGCCTACCATTGTGCATCACCAAAGAAATACTTCACTCTTAGCTATCCACAACACTTTAAAACACTTGACTTGGATACTCAAGAACAGAGAACCAACCTCTACAAGATATACTAGCTATCTTTGTTTTTGTCTAGCTATGCATAGAGACACACCTTCACTGTTTGCAACGTCACTCCAAGCTCACTCAAAGGACCATCACAAAATTTATACCACACTCAATGATTGCTGTGAAAAAACAAACACAAGTGAAATCATTTCAAATGGAAATAAGAAGTAGTTACAACTAAAACAATATTGTGTTGGAAACTAGCTCACTACACATAGAAGCAATGAGCAATGGCTAACTACAAAGAAGTATTAGCTAACAAAATGACCAATTGAAAAGGTTTTTGTGTGTGGAAACTTCCTTACACACTAAACTAACTTAGGAAGAGATTGAGGTCATGAACACTATTTAAGTCCATATAAGCTCGTCTTTAGCTTAGAAACTAGACTTTCTTTGTGAGGAACTACATAACCCCCTTGTTGTTCCATATAAATATAATCTATAAGATCTCCATGCAAGAAAGAAATTTTCACATCCATTTGGACTAGCTCTAAGTCATCAACCCCAATGAATCCAAGCAACATGCATAGTGTAGTCATCATGACTACTTGAGAGAAGATTTCCTTGAAATAATCACCATCTTCTTGCTTTAAACTCTTTGCAACAAGTCGTGATTTATACTTTGGAGAAGCACTACATGATGTGTACCTCAACTTATATACCCATTTACATGGTAAAGTTTTCTTGCGCTTTGGCAAAGGTACTAAATCCTAAGCACCATCTTTGGATAGAATCCAATTCACTCTTCATTGCATGCTCCCACTTGACATGATCCTCTATCAATTTAGCCTCTTTGTATCAAGAAGGCTCACCAGCATTGTTTAGCCTAACAAAATCCAAAAAAAAAAGATATATCTCATGTGGTTGCTAGATACATGCAAAACATTTTAATGGTTGGTGAACGAAAACATTTGTAGCTTGATCTGATTGGACATTCTCCTACACATCCTTATGTGTAAAATTTTTATGCATGCTAACTAGAGGACTAGTATCCTCAAACACCATTGTTCTCTATCCTAAATGGGTTGTTTATGCATCTTAGACTCATTGAAAGTGATGTCGCTACTTTTGATCACTAATCAGGTTTCAAGATCCCATAAATGATATCTAAATTGGCCTTCTCAACCATATCTAATAAAAATGCATTTCTTTGACTTATGGTCCAACTTCTGTCTAAGATTCTTCGGTATATGAACATATGTTTCACACCCAAAAACTCAAAGATGATCATAATATACTGGCTTCCCTATCCATAACTCTTATGCCAATTTTAGACCTTTGGCAGTACTAGGTGAAAGATTAATTACATCACTTATAAGAAATAGTGCTTCTGCCCAATAGCCTTGTGAAAGGTTCGCATAATCTAGCATACAAATTACTCTATCCTAAATAGTTGTACTCATCCTTTCAACTAAGCCATTCAGTATTGGGGTATAACGAGTTGTAAGATATGTACAAATTCCTCTAGACTGATGGGAAAGGTTGGATTCATGTGAGGTATACTCACCCCATTATCTAAATGTAAAGCTTTGGGAATATTTCCTTTTTCAATCAACTAAAGCAAGCCATTTTTAGAAATTAGGGAAAACCTCATTCTTCTGTTTGATAGGATATACCCAGACTTTTCTAGTAGCATCATCTATGAAAGTGACAAAGTAAAGAGAACCACCTAATGACCTTGTGAGCATAGGACCACACACATCTATATGAACAAGATCTAAAGGCTGAATTGATGTTTCAATGTGCATCTTATGCACATTCACATTTTGCTTTCAATATTTATAATGCTCACAAAATGAAATATCAAAGAAGGATAACATAGGAAAGAAGCCAGAATGAGAAAGATTTTCCATTCCATTAAAAGATAAATGGCCCAAACAACCATGAAAAATACGAGCAATAGGTTGTTCAGTAATAGAAATAAAGGAAAAAAGTGAATCAACTTTGCTTCCTTTTGCAATAACCATATTGCCCTTTGATACATGAAAGGACTAAGCATCCTTGTAACCAAGGCCATCAAGTTGACTAGTTGACATCAAACTACGTGATAACTTAGGTACATAGCATACATTATGCATAGTAAATTTTGAACCATCAATGAACTGCACAAACACATCTCTAGTCCCAACAAATTCATACTGGTAAGGGCCATCGAGTCTCCTGCTAGGTGCACTATTGATAATAATTATTCAAAACGTATCCCATGATGATAGCAAGGTGCATAACAACAAGACTACTTTCATTTCATTATCTATCTCCATTTTTTGAGCATGTAACTAAGAGAATATAGCTTCAAACACATTTAGATGAGAAGGAACACTATTTTTATCCTTCATGCAAAGTTCATATAGCTTTCTTATCAGATAGATTTTATGTAATGCTTTTTCTTTTTCTTTTTATGTAAAAACCTACATAGTGAATCATTGACTCCACTACATATAGCCACTTAACCAAAAGAAGTCAACTAGAATTATTGAGTAGCTATGAAAAACTAGCATGCATCTCCTATGGCAAGTATGGGTATGTCTTTGACTTGCATCACCAGAGAGACCCCTACATCTTGGTGTCTCTCAGTTAAGACTGCTATGCATCAAAGAATGCTAAAGGTAAAGGGAAAAATGTTGATGGGCATGTTAAATAGCTACTTGCACCATCTACTTTGATTGTGAAGATTCAAAAAATCAATGTTATTTTTGATGATGCTGATGTGTTCAGACTTGACATTACTATGCCTAATGAGGCACGTATGGCTGATTCTCTTTCCCATGCATGGCTTCTAGATTCTGGTGCTTCCTTCAATGTGACACCACATAGAGTGGCTCTCTAATTATGCAACAAAGCCTCTTGGTACTGTGAGACTTGGTGATTCTTATGAGTGTGATGTTGTCGCGATTTGAGATGTGGCTGTGCAATTCATTGATGATTCAAAATTTACTATGCATAATGTATGCCATGTACCTCAGTTATCCTATAGTTTGATAGATGTTGGTCAACTCGATGACCTTGGTTACAAGGTGGTCTTCTATGCTGAGTCCTTTCACATATCAAAGACAAATATGGTTATTGCAAAAGGAAGAAAAGTTGACTCATTTTATCCTTTATTTGTATCACAGAAAGAACACTTGGTAGCTGTTACTGAATAGCCTATGGCTTGTATTTGGCACAGCCATTTGGTCATATATCATGTAGTGGAATGGAGAATCTTTCTCATTCTGGCTACTTGTGTTACCTTTCTTTGATTTTTCATTTTATGATTATTATCAATATGGAAAGCAACTCACATGAATTCAACTTTTTTTGTTAGCCTAGAGGAATTCATAGAGAGTTTACAACTCTTTATACCTGAGTACAAAATGGTCTAGCTAAAAGGATGAATAACACTATTCAGGATAGAGTAATTTCTATGCTACATCATGCAAAGCTTTCATGAGGCCTTTGGGTAGAAGTAGTATTAATTGCAGTTCATGTGATTAACTGCAGTTCATAGAGAGAGTTTATATATCCTTATAGCCGAGTACAAAATGGTCTTGCTGAAAGGATGAATAACACTATTCAGGATAGAGTAGTTTTTATGCTACTCATGCAAAGCTTTCATGAGGCTTTTGGGTAGAAGCAGTATTAACTAAAGTTCATATGACAGGGAAGCCACCATATTATGATCATCTTCAAGTTTTTGGGTGTGAAGCATATGTTCATATACCCAAGAACCTTAGACAAAGGTTGGACCATAAATCAAAGGAATGTATTTTTCTTGGATATGGTCGAGAAGGCCAATTTGGATATCACTTATGGGATCTTGAAACACATTCAGTGATCAGAAGTAGTAATGTAATTTCCAATGAGTCTAAGATGCATAAACAACCTATTAAGGAAGTTATAGTGAGAAGATTTGTGTTTTGAGGATACTAGTTCTTCGGTTAGCACACATAAAAATCCTACACATAGGGATGTTCAAGAGAATGTCCGATCTAATTAGTCTGCAAATGTTCCTTTTTAGCAACCATTGAGATGCTCTACATGTGTCTTGCATCCACTTGATAGATATGTTCCAAGTTTGGATTTTGTTATGCTAACAGATGCTGGTGAGCCTTCTTTCTAGAAAGAGGCTATGCAGACAGAAGATCATGTCAAGTGGGAGTGTTCCATGAAGAGTGCGTTTTATTCTATTCACAAGAATGGTACTTGGGATTTAGTACATTTCCCAAAGGGCAGGAAAGCTTTACCATGTAAATGGGTATATAAACTAAAACTCACATTAGATAGTGCTTCTCCAAAGTATAAAGCATGACTTGTTGCGAAGGCTTTTGAGCAACAATGTGGTGTTGATTTTGAGGAAATCTTCTCTCTAGTGGTCAAGATGACTACCTTGTGAATGTTGCTTGGATTCATTGCAATGGAGGGCTTAGAGATAGTCCAAATGATATGAAAATTGCTTTCTTACATGGAGATCTTACAGATGAGATCTATATGGAACAACCAGAGGGTTATGTAGTTCCTGGCAAAGAAAGTCTAGTCTATAAGCTGAAGAAGAGCTTATATGGACTTAAATAGTCCCGTAGACAATGGTACCAAAAGTTTGATGCTTTTATGAAGTCTCAAGGCTATTCCAAAAGCAATAAGGAACATTGTCTCTCCAAAAAAAGATGCTCAAATGGAAGCTTGATATGCTTGATAATTTATGTCGATGATATGCTGATTGCTGGGAAGTCCTTTTATGACTTGTCAATTATAAAAAAGAAGTTGAGTGCAACATTTGATATGAAGGATTTTTGGGATGCCAAACATATTCTTGGCATGTGCATTACTTGTGATATGAGTAAAATATACATATACTTGTCTCAAAGTGAGTCCATATCCAAGGTACTTCACATGTTCCGCATATCCAAAATACTTCACAGGTTCCATATGCAGTGTGGAAAGGCATTAAGTAAACCTTTACCCATATATGTGAAATTGAGCAAGGATCATTGCCCCAAATTAGATGAGGAAAAGGAATTCACGACCAAAATTCCTTCTCAGTCTAGTGTTGGTAGTCTCATGTATGTTATGGTAGCTAACATACCAAACATTGCATTTGCAGTGGGAGTTGTGAGTAGATATATGTCAAATCTTGGCAAGAAACATTGGGAAGCAGTTAAGATGATTTTGAGATACTTGAGTGGCACTAAGGACACGCTTCTATGCTTGGGTAGAAGGAAATCATCCATTATTGGTTACAAAGATTTTGATTATGCTTGTTGTGTAGAAAATCATAAGTCTACATCTGGGTACATTTTTCATTCTGTTTGAGGTGCTATCTCTTGGAGATCTCATCTTCAAGAATGTACAACTATTTCCACTATAGAAGCAAAGTATGTTGCAGCAAGTGAGACATGTAAGGAAGCATAGTGGCTTTCCCCTCTTGCTTGTCATATGGGTCTACCTCAACATGTACCTCATTTACTTAGTGATAGTTAGAGTTGTTGGAGGAGATGGTGGATAATCACAAGAGATAAGTTGGTGTAGCTAAAACCTGCTTCACACTTGCTATAAGTGATGGATGGAGAGTGTTGTGGGCCTCCTTAGCTAGCTAATAAGCATAAATGATCATATATGTTTCTTGGAAGATGATATACAAATGATAGGATCAAAACAGATAGGTAGGCATATGATCCAATGTACAAAACTTGCTATTTTGGTTGAGACACCTACTCAAAGTTTTACTCAATTCTCTGAGTACAGCAACAATGAGTAAAATTCCTTTTCAGGAACTTCAATTAGCTTAACAAGCTACCATTCATGAGTGGAATCATCTAAAATAATAAACTATATGCAGAGAATCATGTTTAACAAGTTGAGCATACACCCCGACTTTTACGGGCCTTGATAGTCACGCACCAGTGAGCAATGTTTGATTCATATCTGACGATCGAGTGAACCATTATAGATAAAACTTTGTACAAGTAAAGTGTACAATATGTTGAAGATACCATGCTTCAAATCATGCAAAATATTGCAGTATACAGTGAGAATCAGCTACGACAAAATCAATGTTCTGATGAAGTGTGATAGAGATATGAGAGTACGAGATAATGAACATGTATATATTTAGTCATGTAAAATTACAATGTCATTGACAATAAGGCATTGCTCAATGAGTGAGGAATGAGTGGGCTATGGTATGAGCTCCTCTTCTCAATGAAATTGTACAGATATGGTCTCTCAACCTTGAGATGCACGCATGCTTTTCTTCTCATCTTTTATAGCTTTTTGTTGAAGCCAATGATTTGAATTTGAGTTCAAGTCTCCACCTAAAAGTAATCCTAAAGGATATGATTTGACTCAACTAGCAAAGAAATTACGAGATTCTATGCTTCCTAACTCCTTGTGGGTTCATTGACCTTTTACAATGAGTAATTGTAACTTCAAAGTTACAAGAGGTTGTACATATGAGCTTCCCAAGTGATATTCTAATACATCAAGCTTATGTAAAGTGATAAAGTGTGTAGGCTTGGGCTTGATTGCACCAACAGCTACCCCTCAAGCCTAGCATGTTTGATCTTCATTGTTTTTTATCTCCTTTAGCCCAATCATCAGTTTGAACCTGATCATCTTTGTTGCATCCAATACTTGGTGAGTGAATTTGCACATTGCAATTGAGTTGGTACATAGGATAATTGGATATCCTTGCTAAGAAATTTCTCTCTAACATAATGATAGTGCAGTTCAATGTGCTTAGTCCTGGCCTGGTACACATGATTAGCAATTAAATGAAGTACTAGTGTTATCTCCAAATATAATTGGAGTGTAGGAATGTATCTCCAAATCTGCATACAATTACTTAAGCCACATAGCTTCCTGAGTTGCATTTGCGAAACCTCTATATTCTGCTTTTGTGGAGGATAAGGCCACAATTGGTTGCTTCTTCGATGACCATGAGATGAGTTTTGAACCTGCAAAGGATAGGTACGCTGAAGTGCTCCTTCTATCATCCTTGGAGCTAGCCCACATTAGAATCTTTATATCTATGTCAAAAGTAAAGGGATAGTACAATCCATCATTCATTGTACCCTTTAGATACTTAAGCACCCTCTTTGCAGCTTCCATGTGTGGCTTCCTTGGTACATGAATGAACTAACTTAATGTACTCATTGCATATGGAATGTCTACTCTTGTCAAAGTAGCATAATTAAGACTACCCACAAGTTGTTGATAACTTGTAACATCTTCAAGTACCTTCATGTGAACTTAACTTATGATTGATCTCGATGGGAATACCTGCATCTTTAGTGTTCTCCATCTTAAACTTTACCAACATATCATGTATGCACTTCCTTTGTGTAATGAATATACTTGAATCTTTATACACAAGCTATAAGCCAAGGAAATATGTTAACAGCCCTAGATCATTGATTTTGAATTCCTTCATCAATTGAGCCTTGACCTGCTTGATACCATCATAATCATTACCTGTAATAATGATATCATCTACATAGACACACAAGTAGATGATCTTTGATTTATTCTTCTTCACAAATAAAGAAGAGTCTACCTTGCTCGCCACAAAGCCTTGATCCTGCAAATAGGTAACAAGCCTATGGTTCCAAGCTCTAGGAGCTTGCTTGAGACCATAGAGTGCTTTTCTAAGCTTGCATACATACCCTATTTTTTCTTCATCTTCAAAACCTGGTGGTTGTGCCATATACACTTCCTCTGATATCCAACCATTTAAAAATGCATTCTTGACATCTAATTGATATAAATTCCAATTTTTTAATGCAGCAAGACTTACCAATACCGTGGTTGTTGGCATCTTTGCCATAGTTGAAAATGTTTCTTCATAGTCTATTCCATGTGTTTGTGCAAATCCCCTTGCCACTAATCTTGCCTTGTACCTGTTTATAGAACCATCAAAGCTCTTTTTAACTTTATATATCCACCTTGAACCAATTACCTTCATATCTGGTTTCTTGGGAACTAGGTCCCAAGTGTGGTTTTCCTGCAATGCTTCCACTTCCTCCTGCATGGCTTCTCTCCATTCTTTCTTCTTCTTAGCCTCTTCAAATGAAGAAGGCTCCTCTGCCATTGAATCTTTAGTTATGTATACATAGTGCTTTGTGATTAAGGATGTATCATATCCATACATTATGGGCTTCTTACTTTCTCTTTGTGATCCCCTTAAAGCTTGATTGGAAGACTCAGGTAGATCCTCTAATTGCTTGTATTTGAACTTGCCTCTTGACTTCCAAGCTTTGAAATCAATTTGCTCCTCATCTTCTGAGTTGATGTCCTGTGCTTGGTGTTGGTCTTCTTGAGTTAGGGTTGGAAAATCATTTTCCAAATCATATGGTAATTTGACTTTCCTGCAATCATCTTCAAACCAAGAATTATTCTCATCAAAGAGTACATCCCTACTTTTTATGAATGCCTTGTTAGTGGGATTATAAAGTCTATATCCCTTTTGAATCTGATCATACCCAATAAATATACATTTCTCTGCCTTAGGGTCAAGCTTCCCTCTGATTTGTGATGGGATGTGTGCATATGAAATGCACCCAAATATCTTGCAATTATCCAACGAGGATCTCCTACCATTCGAAGCTTCATATGGTGTCATACCATCCAATGACTTGGATCGAAGCCTATTAACCGAATGGATAGCTGTAGAAAAAACCTCTGTCCATAAATAATTAGGTAATTTTTTCTCATTTAACATAGACCTAGCTACCTTAACAATTAACCTGTTCCTTCTCTCTGCCACTCCCTTCAATTCAAGGGTATATCTGGTCGTTACTTCCCTCTTTATGCCTCTATCTTGTAGAAATAGATCAAAATCATGTGAAAAGTACTCACCACCTCCATCAGACCTGATTCTCTTCAAGATCCTTCCTGTTTGGTTTTCAACTAGTGCCAAATACTTCTTGAAACATGTAAAAACCCATCCTTATGCTTCATGAAATAGAGAATTGTCCACCTACTGTAATCATCAATAAAAGAGACATAGTACCTTGAACCTGAGATGAATGGATCTTTGCTAGGACCCCACACATCAGTGTGTACAAGCTCCAAATAATCTTCATGGATGTATCCTTTCCTGTTGAATGGTTGCCTATGAGCTTTGCCAAATTGGCAAGCTCCACATTTGTAAATCATGTGCTGCATGGTCACATTAAGAATCCCAAGCACACTTTGATCCCTGCAAATTTTCTTCAGAGTCCTTTCTCCAATATGCCCTAGCCTTTTGTGCCATATTTCCAACTCAGATAGGGTTTGGTGTCTATAACTGAATAGTGCTATATTCCTTGTGTCTTCAATTTCAAAAGTAAACAATCTACCCGACATCTCACCTTTAGCAATCCCCTTGAATCCTTGTTGGGGGTCTTCCACATATGCTCCATGCTTAGTGAACTTGACTTGTAAACCTTTCTCTATAATCTTCCCAACACTAATTAGGTTTTTGGTTATGGTAGGCACATACAAAACTTTTCTCAAAAGGTTCATACTACCATCAAATATCTTAAGATTTCCAATTTTCTTGACTCAATGTTTAGTGTCATCACATGTTTGTACCTCATGATTCCCCTTCGGTTCTTCAAGATCAGATAATGGTGCTACATTTCTTGTGTTGGCAGCCAAGGAACTGAAGGACTCACAAGACAAGGAAGTCAACGAAGGGAGTCGGAGCGCAAAGAAGGCACAAGCAAACAGAGTAGTCAACGAAGATCTGGCAAGTAGGCCATTTAATTTTCTCATGAAGCTAAAGCATATCCAAGAGGTGGACCCACAAGAAGAAGAAGCAAGTAGGGAGCTCCAGGAAATGTATGTCAAAATGTTAGAAGAAATCCCTACAAAAATAGTGATTTTCATCACTAAAAACCATTGTAAATACCATTTCATATTTTTGTAGCTCCATTTTGTGCAAGCCAAGGAGTCCTTGAGCATGAGAGCTTTAGAAGTACCTACCTATCAGTTTTCACATTTTTTAGACTCCGTTTGAACCTCCAAATAGGCCAGAGAACCTAATTTCTAACTAGGTCAGACACTAGGTCTGGACAAGGCCAAAAACTAGTCAAAAACTATAAATAGAGCTAGAGAGCTCATTTTTGAGGCTAGCTTGTAATTGAATTGAACTTGTATGAGCATTTTGAAAGTAATCTAAAAAAACTCCATTGTCTGCCTCTTTGTTTTTGCTCTGTGCGCGTGTGTGTGTATGTGTGTGCATGTTTGTGTGCTTCTCACTCATGCACTTGTGCCTTCACTTGCTCGAGGTCATCATACCATCCTCACGTCTTCCCGGATTGACATTAAAGGAGGTGCTACTCATCATTGAGCTACACCAAATTTTGGCGCCGTTGCCGGGGATCGAGCTTTGAGGACGAGCGTGTGATGGTAAGACATAGAGTTGTGACGTTGGCGTTGTAGGTAATCTCTTTATTTTTTATTATTTTTCTTTTTCTTACCTCACCATCATCATCACCACCATCCTCCTCACCATATCCAATCTCCATCTCCATCACCGCAAAAATTTCAGTTTTTGATCATATCACCTTCTACCTCCCATTTCCCTCATTCCACTTGTGAGAGAGAGCGAGAGAGCGACTTGTGTGCTTGGATTTTTGCTTGTTTCTTGAGCACTCTTGCAGGTTGTTGCTGTATCACCCTGTCCAGCAGGCCACGGAGGTACAGACAAGCTCGAAACTGTCTCTGTGTCGCAGACATCTGTCGATCGCGATCGATAGAAAATTTCACCTTTTGGTAAAACAAAGTGCACCATCTTAATACACATGAAGAGCACATTCCAAATCACTAAACAAAACTAAAAAATTCCGTGTTTTTCTGTCAATCGCGACTGACACTGTTGATAGTGATCGACAGCCACGATCGATAGACCCTGTCAATCGCGACCGACAGACGTGTCGATCGCGACCGACAGACTGCCGCGTAGGATTCAGTCAATCGCGATTGACACTGTCGATCGCAACCGACTGAAAATCCATGATTGATTGAATTTCTCGCGTTGCCACGTGTCCATCCCAATGGACACCTCCCCGATCGACTGAAATTACGGCGAAAATCCCAGAAAAAAGTGTCGATCGCGATTGACACCATCGATCGTGATTGACAGGACTCACGACCTACTCTGTCGATTGCGATTGACACTGTCGATCGCGATTGACACTGTCGATCGCGATTGACGTGTCGATCGCAACCAACAGGCCCCAACGGACACCTCTATCAATCGCGATTGACAGGCTTTTCGGCCAAGATTTTTAGGGTTTTTAATTCCAATTTTTTGAGTAATTGGGGACACAAAAATCACACATTTAGAGTATTGTGAGGCCTATACACTAGTGATCTGGGAAAAAGCCCAGTTGCCTGTTGACCTGTTTTCCCCTGTTTTAAACCTAGAACCTTGAACAGTCATAACTTTCTCATACAAAATCCATTTGGGGTGATCTTGGGCTTCTTGGAAAGCTCGTAATTACTGTGAAATTAATATCAGGATTATTAGATATAGTATTTTGAAGTTGACCATATTCAGGGGGAACAAAGCCAAGGGATCTCTAGATTGTTTTCCATAAAGACAAAAGGCTAATTGGTATCTGAGCTACATGAATGAAAGTGCTTGGTTATGTCTTTTGAATTTAAGTCTTGAGCTAATTTTGGGACTCTTACAGGTCTAGTGAGAGCATCAAAGGGCGATCAGAGCAAGAGTAAGTGCAAGCTTGGGAACACACTTCCTGAGCACACAAGGGCAACCAAGGGAGAAACTCAAGGTTGGAAGATTCTCAACTCCCTTTGTCAATCCCTAGCTTAGGCTAAGTTCGAGTAGTGCTAGAAGTAAGTCAGGGCAACGATAGGCACGAGACAAGTCAAGACCATCTAGGAAATCAAGTTCAAGTCAAGAGATAACCTGTGTGTGACCGACAACTTTAAAGGAAAAGAACCTAACGTGAGACGATCAACATTCAAGGGTGGAAATTAACTCAAGTGTTCCTGACGACGTGATATCAGACAAGATCATAACCACAATAATCAACTAAAAAGAATCAAGTGACTGATATAAAAGAACTCAGCAACGAGGTTGTACCTTGGGTAAAAATTGGGATTGCTCAAATAGGCATATGAACCTTAGATCAGGACGACACCTAGGAAGAGATAGACAAAGTCTTAGGTCTTCAGAGGCTAGTGTTAATCATACTGCTAGGTCTTGGGCTCAGCAGTTGAGCCATTATTCACACTACCCTAGCTCTGAAACTAGTGAGTCAGAGATGTCCCACAGTATGGAGAGACCTATAGGAAGTTCAGGTGTGCCATACTTACATAGAGTAGAAGGCCCCTACAAGACGGAGCTGGAATACCTTAGGACCAAACGAATAGGTGCTAGCATCTATGAGGACGGCCTAGGAAGATCTGTGGTCCAGATTAAAAACCCTGACCAATCCATTGGACTAGAGCACCCAGCTGTCAAGTTTGAAAACGGAGCATACCTAGAGAAGGAAGGAACCATATATGTAGTCACCAGTCATCCAGATAGGACAGATGAATTTGGGAATGTGATCCCAGAAACGGACTTAGGTGACCTGGAGCAAGGAAACATGGGTGTATAACCTAGAACCCCCCGAGGCAAATCTGTTCTCACTAGGATTATCACACCAGAGTGGATTCCCCAAGACAATAAGAGCATAGACCTACTCCTGAATTGAGAGACTGATGAAGCCTTTTGGAGGTATAGATCTGATCAGCCGAATGAGGTAGGAACAATCATGATATATGAGTTCAAAGATCCTGATAGCCCAGGCAGAGTGACCTACTTGGATCACGCTTCAGAGAGAGTCTTTGTGGTTACAGAAAATGATAGGCATGCTTACACTTGGAAAGGTGAATTTATTTTCCCCCAACCAAGATCGAATGTGTCCTTTGGTCACCAAAGAGCTGGAGCGTCATATGCTCATGGAACTCAAAGAGACAGACTTAGAGATAGACCAAAGGTAAGCTTTGCCAACCCAGTGGGAAGAGAAAGAACGAGAACGGAAACAAATAGAGTGGAACCTGAGGGACTTAGAGCCCCAAGGAACCAAAGGAATGTGGATGAATTCCCTCTACCAAGACCTAGAGAGCACACGAGGACTTTGAGGCCGACTTGTGGCCGAGTTTAGGCAAGTCTTGAGAAATGAACAAGTTGAGGACCTATTCACGCAATATAATGCCTTTGGTCTAACCCTTAGGAACACAGCCCTTATGTGGTTTCAACCATTGAATGAGAGACAGTTCAGGAGCATAGACCAACTCTTAGAGGCTTTCATCACTGAATTCTCTAAAAGTGGCATAAGGCATAATACTTCCTCATTGATACATAGCTTCAAGCAGACCTCTCAAGAGACCGTGAGACTTGCAGGAAGAAGATTTAGGCAATATCTTGAGAGATGCCCTATTCCTGAGTTACCCACACTAGCCAAGCAAGTGGCCTTATTCTTGGATGGATTGCTAAGTACAAAGTTGCGATCCTATGTGTACTTGAAGGACCCTAGGACCATAGAAGAGTGTGTACGCATGTGCATTGACATTGAGGATAACCTAGGGGAGGAACTAGAGCTTTCAAAAATCTACAAAGATTCCGATAGCGCTTCTAGCCTCTCTTCCTCGCAATCTACATCAATTGAGGAACTCGCTGAGAAAGTAGCTCAAAAACTAGGTGTCTCTAGTAAACAAATTCCTAGATTTGCCCCAGTAAAGAGGTGCTATACTTGCGGTGGTGACCACATGGCAAACGTATGTCCCATCATGGCTCAACCCCAAGTGAACCCTAGTAGCCAATATTGCACCATAGAACGGAGATACACAAATCACACAGCACAAGACTGCCCATACAATAAGCAAGCAGTTAAGCAGACCTACCCTCAGCCCTACCCACAACAGGGAAGATAACAGAGCCAGTACCCTCCACAACAATATGGTAGACCACAACAATCCTATCAACAACCCTACCAAAACCAACAAAGGCCTCAGCCTGTGTTAGCTCAACAACCTCCTACCCCAGCTAATGTGATTCCTGTAAAGTATGCAGCTGCGGAGGAAAATTTGAATAGAGCCATAGTCCTAGTGACTTTATTGCTCTCAGAAAGTGACCCGAGTGATCATAGTTTTGATTCTACACATATTGATAGCCCCCAGGCCTACTACATGCAGTCTCTTGAACATGGTGAATCCTACTATAGTGAAGAGCCAAGTGAACCTAGTTGGGAGTCAGATTACGCAAACGTCATGTATACAAACCCCAACCCCAGACCACAACCTAGGCAAGGAAGACCCCCATTCCCTAGAGGACCATGCTACAAATGTGAGGGAGATCACCTCATTCGTGATTGCCCCTTACCTCCATCTACACAAACCCAGTCAGTGACAATCCAAGGCTTTTGCCAAGATTGTGGAAAGGAGCATCTCTTACGAGATTTCCCAAAGAACCCCAATAATATGCCAAAAATCACCCCTATAAACGTTATTGGGTTAGTTGTCGACTCCACAGGGAGTGTAACTTCCACCGCACCAGTGCAAGTGGTCACTAGAGCTCAAGCATTGCAGCAAAACCAAGGGGTAAGCCAGGAAAGAGCTCAGATGTTAGTGAAACAGAGAGCATGACCAAGAAACGAACTAGGGCTTGGAGAGATAGTGGAGAAAGAATGAAGAGGCAATGGGCTAAGAAGATGAGCGAACTCGAGGAAAGCCTAAGAGAAACAAAAGCCAGGATAGTTGAACTTACATCTCAAACTCCCTCTCACACTACCCCACCTCCACCATTCCCATCTCCATCCGACCCACCATCTTCCAACCTGCCTCATGCTACTCCACCACCCCCTAGAGTAGGATCAGTCCTAGCAGATCCCACTCCTGAGGACCTAAATATGATGCTCAAAGCATATCAGGCCAGAATCCAAGAAGGGCCAAACGTAACCGATCATGAAAAGTGTTACCCTAGAGCAGAACTAGAGCTTGAACGAACCAAAATTTGTGCTAAGATGGTGGAATTGGCTCAAACCATGTTTGAATCCAGTCGCCTCTTTAACATCTCTAGTTCAGCTAAGACACAATTGCACTTTGATGGACTGCTAGAAAGGTTGGAGAGGCTAATAGCACAATCAGAAAAGGAACCTGTCTCTCAAAATGAGGGCAAGGCAAGTGAAAGAGAAAGCCTACCTACCCAGGAAGCCTATGTGCCTAACTCTACGGAGCCAGACAGATCTTCTTCGATGAATCGGTTCACCCCAGAATTCCTACGAGAGATTCAAGAAGACAAATGGGCTAAACAAAGTGAAGTCCCTCCTCCCATTGAACTTGTGGATGATGCACACGACCAATTCACACAAGACATCCCATCCATTTATGAAGAGCACGAGAGCACTCAATCTCAGGAGAGATTAGACTTCGAATCTAATTCCATACAAGAACTACCCCATTTCACAGGCCCATGGGAAGCAAGGTCCACGTGTATGAGAGCACCCACAGTCATGGTAAGAAACGAAGACTCGGTCATACCTAGGAACACAGAGGTAGTGAAAAACACTAAAGTGCAGTGTAACCTCACTTTACAAGAGCTACTCAAAGTAAGGCCGGAAACAAGTACCAGAGATAGCCGAACCGCGTTCCCAGGTAGGTTCTCATAGGACAGTGCCAAAAATTCCTCTAGACAAGATAGGAGATATGAGTGAAGGTGAAGAAGGAAACACCTATCTTCCCATCACCCACCAAGGATACACAACCAAGGCCATTCTAGACTCCGGTGCAGGAGTTGCCATTGCTACCACTTTCCTATGGAAGTGATGGGGCAAACCACCACTCAGGCCAACGAGAATGAAATTGCAGATGGCTGATGGTCACATAGAAAGACCCTTAGGCTTGCTAGAAGGAATAACTCTCACTACTTGTGGTGTAGAATATGAGCACACATTTGCTATATGTGACTTTAGCAAAAATCATGCCTATGAGATGATTTTGGGAAGACCATTTATGCGACAGTTGCAAGTGGTACAGGATTGGGGAACCAATTCCTTGTATTTGCAACACTTAGGTGTCACGACAAAGGTTAATCTCAAAGACTACTCTCATAGAGATGTCCCTCCTATCCAATGGAATCCCATCCATAGAGCTAAAGATGATACCGAGTCGGTGCATTCCATAGGATCAGGATCCTCATGGATGCATGAAGACACCCACTTATGGATGTGCAAAGTAGCAGTAGAAGAAGAGAAGAGAGAAAAAGCAAGAGAAGTAGGTGCGAAAGAGACACATAGATCAATTCAAGACCCAACCTATGCACCTGTTGTATTCCTTGATGAAGAATTTGAACCTCACGGCTGGGCAGAAATTCTAGCAACAATGGATGTAGCCATCAATGAAGAACAATGGACACCCCACTGTGACGAGGATGGCTATGACATTTCAGTCTTCTCCATAGAGCCAATCAAGGGAGAGGCAGTTCTAGAAGAATGCGAACCTAGTCCTGATGCATTTGAGGATGCAAGTGACTCCGATCTAGAGTCAATCATTATGGACCCACCTTTTGCATCAGATGAAGAATACTTCTATGAAGTAGAAGCTCATCCTCAGAGACATGGAGAGCTTACAAATGATGTAAGGTTAGCCACACAAGTGACCCCTAAGGATGAAGGAAACAAAAGAAAGAAGAGAGAAGTCACACCAGAAGAGGAAGAATCTTTGTTTGAGGTCCTTGAAAACTTTAAAAAGTATGAGATAGACGATAGAAGAGTCATGGTAAGGATGCCAAGACGTGAAGCTCAATCAGGAGAGGCCTATGATAACAAAGAAACCACCAAGAAAATAGTTGTAGCCATGGAAGAAGGAGAGGAGAGATGCACTTACATAGGGCATGACCTGACGGAAGAAGAGGAGTATGAGTTGATAGCCTTGCTAAGAGAATACAGAGATGTATTCGCTTGGAGTTACAAGGATTTGAAAGGTGTAGATCCAGACATATGCTCACACACTATCCCCATGACCTCAGATGCTAAACCTTCTAAGCAAAAGCCATACACATACAATGATAATTATGCTGCCAAGATCAAAGAGGAGATATATAGACTGGTAGAAGCTGGATTTATTAATGAAATTGAGCACACTGAGTGGGTATCCCCCATTGTAGTGGTGCCCAAGAAGAATGGAAAGCTACGTGTGTGCATTAACTTGAAGAAGGTTAATGCAGCCACTATTCGGGACAGCTATCCGCTTCCTATCACTGAGCATCTGCTAGAAAGAGTAGCAGGCAAGGAAGTGTACAACTTCCTTGATGGATGTTCGGGCTACAATTAGGTAGCCATTGCTCCGGAAGACCAGCATAAGACAGCTTTTGCCACAGAGTGGGGCATATTTGCCTTTAGAGTAATGCCATTTGGGCTTACCAATGATCCTGCAACTTTCGAAAGATTGATGTGTCACGTGTTTAAAGAGTTCTTGAGGAAGAATTTAGAGGTCTATGTTGATGATCTCTGTGCTCATTCCAACCAGACACATATACGAGAACTCAGGCAAATCTTTGACAAGTGTAGAGAGTATCAAGTCTTCCTGAACCCAGAAAAGTGTGTTTTCATGGTCAGGCAAGGCAAGATTCTAGGACACATAGTGTCAAAGAATGGCATATCCACCGATGAAGAGAAAGTAAGAGCCATAGCCGAGCTACCTAGGCCAAAGAATGTCAAGGAAGTACAAGCTTTCATGGGGCATTGTGGTTATTACCGACTGTTTATACACATGTATGCCATCATAGCAAAGCCTCTGTATGGGCTTTTGACTAACTTTGAGTGGACTAATGTGAGGACTCCTTCAATGAGCTCAAAAGAAGATTGTGTTCAGCACCAATCTTGACCACACCAGATTGGAATAAGCCATTTCATGTTCACGTGGATGCATCCAATTATGCTATTGGATGTGTACTCGCACAACCTACGGGTGAAGGTAATATGGATCTTCCAATTGCCTATGCTAGTAGACAGTTGAATGCAGCTGAACGGAACTATACCACCACCGAACGAGAAGGATTAGGCATGGTGTATGCAGTTAAAAAGTTTAGACACTATTTTCTTGTAAATAAGTTTAAATTTTTTACCGATCATCAGGCATTATTGTACTTGGTAAACAAACCATGCAATACATGTCGATTAGTAAGATGGTTTCTCTTACTAATGGAATATGACTTTGAAGTAGTGGTGAGGAAAGGGAAGACTCACTTGAGAGCAGACCATCTCTTTAGGCTCACATCTGGGGAAGCCCCACAAAGAGTGTCAGATGACCTTCCTGATGCTTACTTGTTTAATTTGGAAGTTGTACCTCAGTGGGCTAAGCTACTAGTGCCAGTATTGACATACGCGCCTAACAACCCAGTCATAAACACTCAAGATAGGGAGATAATAAAAGCCCAAAAATACCAGATCATGGCAGGAACTATGTACAAGCACACAGATCAAGGGATCCTAGCCTGTTGCGTGGAAGAGGATGAGTACGCTAAATGGTTGCAATTAGCACATGTAGGTGCATTAGAGCAACACTACTGAAAGCAACAAACCCTACAAACACTAAGGAGACTCGGAGTGCATTGGCCTACTATAGAAGCTGACGTACATAAAATGTGTAAAGAATGCCCAATCTGTTGCACTAAACCACCCGTGGAGCATGCCACTCTTTGTCAAGTTTCCATAGTGCCAGATTGGAGTGAACCTCTAGTAGCCTTCCTGAGGACGAAAACATTTTCTCAAGATATGACTCTGGCCAGACAAAGAAGTCTAGAACAAGAAGCCCTAGATTACTCACTTATTGGTGATAATCTATACAAGCATGGTAAAGATGGTTACCTGAGACTATGTGTCCATGAGAGTGAATTTCTCAAGATCTTGGAAACTGCTCACCAAGGTGTAGCAGGAGGACACTTTGGACCAGATCGGGTGATCAAGGCAATCCTATTTGCAGGATTATGGTGGCCGACCCTTCACATGGATGCACATACCTATGTGAAGAGGTGTGATGTTTGTCAACAAACTCAGTATCCTATACGCAAAGATGAGATGCCACTAAAGCCTATGATGGGTGGACATGCATTCTCTAAGTGGGGAATAGACTTTGTAGGTCCTATTAATCCCTTAGCTAAGGGTTCACATGCAGAATATATTATTGTGGCCACATACTATCTAACCAAGTGGGTAGAAGTGAAAGCCACGACTAAGAATGATGCCCAGACAACCGCCAAGTTCTTATTTGAGAATGTATTCACACGATACAGGCTACCTATAGAGCTAGTCAGCGATAGAGGGACTCACTTCTTGAATGAAGTTATCGAAAATCTTCTCCAAGAGTTCTTGGTTATACACAAGAACTCTGCCCCCTACCATCCACAAGCTAATGGGCAAGCCGAAAGCACAAATAAGATTATATGCAACGTGCTTACCAAGATAGTGAATAATAAATGCTCGGATTGGGACAAATAGCTACACCATGTTGTTTGGGCATACAGAGTTGCCTATAAAACGGTACTCCAAGCCACACCCTTTTAGATGGTATTTGGCCAAAATGTAGTGCTACCATTGGACTTCTTGATACCTACACTAAAGGTAGCATAGGAGCATGAGTGGACGGGCCATGAGCTCTCCTCTAGAATTTTTGACCTTGAACGATTAGGTGAAACAAGACTAAGAGCTGCCGCAGGAATATATGCAGCTAAGAAAAGGCAGAAGGCGTACTTTGATGCCCATGTGAAGGATAAAGGATTGAAAGCAGGGGACCTAGTGTTAGTCTACACCCTGAAACAACATGCGAGAAAATTAGAGAAGCGTGGCTATGGACCTATGATCATAAATAGGATCTCAACGAGTGGAGCAGTACGACTAGCCACATTAGAAGGAGATATTCTACCTAGCTACATAAGCGGGTGCAGAGTCAAGTTATATCAAGAACCTCTGACTGAAGAGATGCTAACTCGACTCAAAATTGCCAAGAAACGCAAAGAGGAAGAAAAGCGAATTAGAGAAGAATCTCAAGCAGAAGCTTTAGAACGCATCAGAAGGATGAAGCTGAGACGACAGGGTAGGGATCAGCCTAGGGCAGATGACTATGCACACCCAGGATATCATATGGCAATGTGTGAAGTCTCCGGAATAAGTGCCCATCGAATAATCGATCGACGCCCATTTGTGGCCTTAGAGATAGGACAAGGAATAAGTGCAAAAACTGTGTGAGCCTTGATTGACTCAGGTGCAACCACTAGTGCTGTTAAATTTTCTTACTGTCAAAAGTTGAAATTAAATGTCAATCCTATAGAAGCCTATCTCATAGGATTGGGAGGTGTGGAAACCCCTTGCATGGGAGAGGTGGAACTTCCCCTCCACATTCAAGATGTTTTAATGACAGTGAAAGTACTAGTGTGTCAAGATGAGGACCTCACTGAGCCTTTGGTCTTGGGTCAAGACTGGATCTATGACCATGCAGTCAATTTAAACCTAAGAAGTGGACTTCTTCAGGTCTGGGTCAATGAGAAACGCATTACAATTGAGTTAGAAAGTGAAGCACTCAAGGAATTAGGCAAGGCACACACTCCTGGTCCTTCCAGGAGTACACATGAAGATGATCATGTTGTTCTTGTCCAAAACTATGTGATGCAGAGGAATGATGATTTAAATAAAGAGGTCAAGAACACAACGGAACTCCCTTCTTTTCCAAAGGTCAGAGGGATGCAGCAACCAACAGCAGATCAAATACAGAAGACTGCCTATGCCGGAGGCCAAATGAACGTGAGAAGTAGGATGTCTCAGCCATTGAAACAAGTGTGGGTGCGGAAAGGCGAACAGCCTGTTGTGATCAAGCCAACCACACGGGCAAAGATTCTTATTAGTAATCAACGACACGACACTAATAAGAAGTCTTTCAGAAATTCTTCTGTGAAAATGAAGTCTATCTGGGTACCCAAGAAGTCGATGAAGGCTAGCCCACAATCAAGACAAATTTGGGTGCCTAAGGCTTGCTTGCGGGTTCAAATAGCTACACAGAAACCACATCCTGTACAACATGGTCCACTCACCCTAACATCTGATACCCATTCTTATACACCACGCACGAACACATATTCACCCATGAGCACGAGTAGAATCACTTGTAAATGGGTCCCTAAAAAGCCTCATTTCCAAGCAGATACTCTCACCAAGCCCTCCAGAGTCTCCACAAAATCAAGACCAACAGCCATTTTGTTTGTTTGGCAGCCCAAAACATGTAATAAACCCCCCAACCCTCATTTGTAAATTCATACCCACTTACTAACTACATCACTCATACATTGCATCATTCCATTTAGCTCTTAGGATTATCCATTCCCTAACTCCACACACGATTACCGAGCACTTGTTGACCTACTAACCTCTCACTAAAATCATGTTAATGTTGTGATGGGGACACATGAATGCTTGGTGTCCGTTTGCAATGTTAACACTCCTTTGTATATTCTCACAGAACTGGTGACCAGTTTACTCGATATGGCCGAGGCAGGAACTAGCTCCCAGGCGGGCACCAGCCCTCAGATTGTGGATATTGAAGGTCTTCCTATTGAGGAGGAATTGAAGGAGCGTCCAGTGGCATTGAGAGCGTTACATGCCATACCGGTGCAGAATCCTCCACAGGGGCACACAATGCCAATCAGCAAAAACTCACATTGGTTCAGTGACGTGGCAGGACCTCTGGGGGAAGGCACTTACCTATGGGAGGCAGAGATAGAGTTCAACGGGCGCTGGGGCAGGTATCATTTTTTCACCAGGGAATTCGAAAGACTTCAAAATAATGAAGGGTTGAAACCGATATGGAAGAAAGCGGGACTGTACGATTACTTCAAAGCCCAGTTGCCAAAGCTCGACTTTCTTAGATGCTCGTATTTGATTAGCACCCTCACTCCGAGCAAAGAGAAAAAGGGATACAGCACCTTAGTCCTCCCATCTCTCACAAGGGGCAATGAGTTGAAGCGGTTCAAATTGACGAATAATTTGGTAAGAGAAGCCCTCGACATGAAAGGTATGCATATCCCCACCAAAAAAGAGACAATGGTTCCAGATAACATGAAGAACAGGAATCTGACGAAACTCAAAGACATGGTGGCAATGACACCGACTATTGCCATTCACTTGCGAATGGTCATGCAGCATTTCGCATTCCCCGCTCAAGAGGGGTTCACAATGCCACCCAAGAAGATATGGTTCAGTCTATATTTAGCAGATGCCTTCGATTTGACAATCAACATGCCCCATTGGATTATTGACCAAATCCACTTGGCTCATCAACGGTGGTATAAGAAGCAAAAGTCAGTACTCTATGGATGTTGTGCTCTCACAAGGATTATTTACAGATGTTTGGCATATGATGTGCCAGTTCAAAGGGCACTTATTTGGACCAGGGTGCAAGAATTCCAACATAGACTATCCACTACAGGGCCTCCATCCAAGAAAATGAGAGGTGCAGTTCAGATGCCCTGTGCACAGGCTCGCGGTGCGACACTCACCAGAGACAACTCCACAGCTTCCAAGGCGTGTGCAACCCTTCACTATCAGATTACCAAGACATAGCACAGATGGACCGAATCTAGTGTTTCCCCCTATACCAACCGACTTAGAGTTTCCTCACGGATTCACATTGGAAGATCTAACTGATGAAGAGGTAGCGAAAATAATCAATGCTACAAATTTAGAAGTGGAGGCAGAGAAGGCAAGCGGGCAGCAGACAGTCATAGACCAACCCCACCCAGTCCAACCAGACGTAGTCGAAGTGCAGGATGATGAAGAAGACGAACAAGAGGACGAACATTGAGGGACTGTCCAACGAAGAAGAGCAGGAATATGAGCAAGGAGTTCTACAGGAACTCGAGGGTGCCCCGGCTTATACAAAGCAATTGAAAAAGTTGTATGATACTATCAACCGAGTTCAAGAACAGCACAAATTGTCCTTGGCAGCAGGAAAAGCCCTCATGAACCAAATCCTTGAGGAGGAAGGTGTGGATGAGCAATACCGAGCAACCCTTGACATGATCTCTCATGCGTTGGGGGTACCGGAGATGGTGCATACTGCTCTTGCATATTCACGACGATCGAAAAAAATATATGGCAGACGCCCCCCTCGATCAGGAAAACAAATGAATGTATTAGTATTAGAACCACAGGGCACCACATCCACAACCACGGGCATAGCTCATACTATTCATGACACTGAGGAAGCCCATACAACCAGTGCACCCCGTCACCCCCCTTACCCCCTCTCCCTCCAACTCCACCACCTTCACCTCCCACTACCAGTGTAACCACTACTGTCACAGCCCTAGGGTCCACTTCCCATACTGAAGCACAGACCGTTAGTCAACCCACACAACCTACACAACCGATCTCCACCTCTCTTGTTTACACTACTACTAACTCTGTAATTCTAACTGTAGCCACGGAAAACCCTGTTCCCTCGATCACACTTTCTGGTGGTTCATATTCACAACTACACACACCACTTTACACCTTCACCACCATAACCGCACCCACAATTCCCATGTTCACAATCACTCCCACGACCGCATCCACTTTTGATCTCATGGACGTATCACCTACCTCTGCACCCCTCCCTCCCCCCATACGTCCACAATCTCCCATTCCCCCCCCCACCAACTTCACCCTTTTCAAGCACAGCATACACGCTCCCATTCCCTTCTCCCTTCCCTTCTGCATTCAACACCTTTCCCGCATCCACTCCCATTAATAATGTATTTAATAATATGTACCAATGTATGTCTCAACTGCAGCAGCATTACCAACACCTATACGCACAGCATACGAGTCTCTTCAGAAGCCATGAATAGCTCCAAGCAAGATTCATTGAATTAGAGAAGGAGAAGCGACTATTACAACAATAGTATACTACATTGCAAGCATAACATGATCAATTAGTCGCCAATCCACCCCAGTCAGATACTGAAGAAAAACAACAACTCGACGACATGTTACATGCTCAGATCACAGACAATCTCAAGCTTCGATGCAATCTCGCCCTATTACGAAAACACATGTCCGCAGCACTCGAAGAGAATAAGAGACTGCAGAAACAGAATGAAGAAAACTTGGAAGCAGCAATGGAGGGTTCACCACAAGAAATCGACCCAGAGAATTTCAAGGCTATTCCATCTGGAAATATGCAAATCATCTTGGAAACCCATGCCGACCTCCTGGAAGCCCATGCAACATTAGAAAGAGAAAGAGATGATCTACTAAAGCAACTGGCAACTCAGCAGGAGTCACCAAGAAAGGTCACAACAGCAGTCGACACTTCAGAAGAAGTCGCAGAACTCAGAGCAGAACTAGAAGTACTACGAAGTAAAGTTCTTCAATACGAACGTCAACCCTCTCCACTGGCGGAACCGAAACCTGAAGACTTAGTGCCAATTCACGTGGAGGAGATCTTTGAAGACCCATATGTTCCCATGCCAACACCCGGAGGTAAGCAAACAAAAGAAGGAATGGACACGATTGAGATCAAAGTGCCTGAATGGATGCAAAGGTTGGAGAAGGTTGCTACAACCCATGATGAGAGAGTTGCAGTGCAGATAGCATCTATGTCACGATTGGAAGAAGTCGTCATAAAATCGGATTACTTTAGAAACCTCTCCCATCATAGGTGGATTGGCACGTCCGATGATCTGTATGTTCCATTCTGTGTATTAATGGCGGATTACAATGCTGAAATCAAGCAACGCACAACAAAAGAACCAACCTCGGCGACACAGTTTGCACCGGATGACATCCCGGCAAGTGCCAAGCAGGGGAATATACATCAACCTACTTGGAGGATCCGCCTGCTTGAAACCTACCCTGAGATGGTATGCACGTGGAATAACATGCCTCTATATATCAAGTATAATCCCTGCTACTGCCTTGTCTTTCAAAGAAGGTCTTGGCCGGAGTACAGCAAAACAGTTTTGACGGTTAAAGGATGTGAAAAGTGGTTAAATTATGTGTACCTAGCACCTCCTAATGGCCAACCCACAATCAACTACATGATTTCAACCATCCGACACTGGGCAATCAGGTTCAAGAATGTCCCAGATGTGCCTCAAAATTTTTGAACTCATGCTGGTTACATTCAGGACATTTAGGAATATCAAATAACCTCATCTTTCGGCTATTGGATTTAATGAAGGGAATCAGGACCTTGTCTACGATATGAGCACCACACCATCCATTAATGTCGTATATGCGTGGCATGCTCGTATAAAGTATCTACCTGCCTGCTTCATTCAGATGTTTGAAGAAATGTTTATCACAGGATTCTGGGAATATCATTCAAAAATATTCATTCCCAGACCATCTCACCTATTATAGTTATTTGCGGTGGAACAAGCTCTACATTCAGAAAAGCTACGTATGCCACATCCAGAAGTTCTAGGGCCAGTAGACTGGGATGCCCTACTCACTGATTTGGCCAAAGGGTTGAGAATAGCAGAACATCATTTAGCCACCGACGTTGTGGAGTACTACATCCAACGACCCACTCAACAAGGGTCTGTCAGAGACAACAGACGCGAGAGAGGCGGGGGTGTTGGCAGCCAAGGAACTGAAGGACTCACAAGACAAGGAAGTCAACAAAGGGAGTCAGAGCGCAAAGAAGGCACAAGCAGACAGAGTAGTCAATGAAGATCTGGCAAGTAGGCCATTTAATTTTTTCATGAAGCTAAAGCATATCCAAGAGGTGGACCCACAAGAAGAAGAAGCAAGTAGGGAGCTCCAGGAAATGTATGTCAAAATGTTAGAAGAAATCCCTACAAAAATAGTGATTTTCATCACTAAAAACCATTGTAAATACCATTTCATATTTTTGTAGCTCCATTTTGTGCAAGCCAAGGAGTCCTTGAGCTTGAGGAGCTTTAGAAGTACCTACCTATCAGTTTTCACATTTTTTAGACTCCGTTTGAACCTCCAAATAGGCTAGAGAACCTAATTTTTAACTAGGCTAGACACTAGGTCTGGACAAGGCCAAAAACTAGTCAAAAACTATAAATAGAGCTAGAGAGCTCATTTTTGAGGCTAGCTTGTAATTGAATTGAACTTGTATGAGCATTTTGAAAGTAATCTAAAAGAACTCCATTATCTTCCTCTTTGTTCTTGTTGTGTGTGCACGTGTGTGTATGTGTGTGCATGTTTGTGTGCTTCTCACTCACGCACTTGTGCCTTCACTTGCTCGAGGTCATCATACCATCCTCACGTCTTCCCGGATTGACATTAAAGGAGGTGCTACTCATCATTGAGCTACATCCTGCCACATGATTGGAACAACCTGAGTCAATGTAAAAAAGGTGCTCATCATCTTTACCTTGCTTGGATGTCGTGTTCATAATGATCAGAGAATCCTCTTGATCCTCAATGTAGTTTTTGAAGTCCCTTCTTCCTCTAAATCCTCCGTGATAGTTGTTGTTATTGTAACCTCGATTGTCGTTATGGTTGTAGTTGCCTCCACCATTGTTGTACCTGCCTCTTGTTTGTCCATAGCTTCCTCTATGGAAGCCTCTTCCCCTTTGGTTCATTCTATTTTTGTAGCATTCTTCTATAGTGTGGTTGTTGAGACCACATATATTGCATGGTGAATTGTTGTAGGGTCTCCCCCTACCTTGCTTACCTCCTCTGCCCCTACCTCTAGCACCTCTTCCTCTTCCTACATAATTGGCTTGATAGCTACTAGCCCCTTCATCCTGTTTCTTACTTTTACCTTTATCCTTAGCTTTATTCTTATCTGTATAAAGGGCAGAAGATTGGTTACCTCTTGAGTTGTCACCATTTTTGTTGAGTTTTGATTCATGGGTGAAGAGTTGTCCCATCAAAGTGTTGAGATCAGGTATTTGCATATCCATGTAGAGATCCATTACAGTGGTGAAGGATTCCCACTTGCCATCAGCTTTAATTCCATTGATGATTTTCCTCACTATGTGCTTTCCCTCTATCTCTTCTCCAATGCTTGCAAGTTGGTCTGCAACATCCTTCATTTCGGTTACGTAGTCAACCACTCCTTGCCTTGATTGCTTCTTGAGAGTTGTGAATTCCATCCACAGTTGATTCTTCCTAGCTCTTGTGTTGGACGAGAAGTATGATGAAAGCACTTCTCAAGTCTCTTGGGAGGTTTTACAGCTTCTAACATGTGGTAACAATAAATCAGAGATTGAGTTTAGTAAGTATGACCTTGAAAGAGCATCCTTTGCACTCCATGTTGTTAGCCTCTCTTGATCTTCCCTTGTTGGTTGATTCTTGCTCCTGAAGATTGGCAGGTCTTCATCTCCTGAGATGTACCCATATAAGCTTCTCCCTTGAAGGTATGCTTCCATCCTTAGGGACCATGCTGAGTAGTTTTTCCTATCCAATTTGTCAATGAAGGATGGAAAACCATCTCCCATCTTGATTGTGCTTGCTCTGATACCACTGTTGGAGGAGATGGTGTATAATCACAATAGATGAGTTGGTGTAGCTAAAACCTGCTTCACACCTGCTATAAGTGATGGCTGTAGAGTGTTGTGGGTCTCTTTAGCTAGCTAATAGCCATAAATAATCATATATGTTGCTTAGAATATGATGCACAAATGACAGGATCAAAAAATATAGGTAGGCATATGATCCAATGTACAAAACTTGCTATTTCGGTTGAGACACCTACTTAGAGTTTTACTCAATTCTCTGCGTACAACAGCAATTAGTAAAATTCCTTTTCGAGAATTTCAATTAGCTTAACAAGCTACCATTCATGAGTAGAATCATCTAAAATGATAAACTATATGTAGAGAATCATGTTTAACAAGTTGAGCATACACCTCGACTTTTACGGGCCTTGATAGTCACAGACCTGTGAGCAATGTTTGATTAATATCTAATGCTTTAGTGAACCATTATAAATAAAACTTTGTACCATTAAAGTAGACAGTATGCTGAAGATATCATGCTTTAAATCATGCAAAATGATGTCGTATACAGTGAGATCCAGCTCAGAGAAGATCACTATTTTGATGAAGTGTGATAGAGATATGAGAGAAGGAGATAATGAACATGTATATATTTAATCATGTAAAATTACAATGTCATTGGCAATAAGGCATTGCTCAATGAGTGAGGAATGAGTGAGCTATGGTATGAGCTCCTCTTCTCAATGAAATAAAATAGATATGATCTCTCAACCTTGAGATGCACGTGGGCTTTTCTTCTCATCTTTTATAGCTTTTTGTTGGAGCCAAGGATTTGAATTTGAATTCAAATCTCCACCTAAAAGTAATCATAAAGTATAGGATTGATTCTCCCTTGACTAAACTACCAAAAAAATTACAAGATTCTATGCTTCCTAACTCCTTGTGGGTTCATTGACCTTTTACAATGAGTAATTGTAACTTCAAAGTTACAAGAGGTTGTACATATGAGCTTCCCAAGTGATATGCTAATACATCAAGCTTATGTAAAGTGATCAAGTGTGTAGGCTTGGGCTTGATTGCACCAACAAGAGGGCCATAGCATTGGCTAAGAATCTAGTCTATCATGTAAAGACCAAGCACATTGAGGTGAGATATCACTTCATTAGAGACTACTTAGCCATTGAGTGCATTATTCTTGAGAAGCTTCGCACTCGAGATAATGCTACAGATGCATTGACTAAAGCTCTACCACAAGATAAATTTCAACACTATTGTGAGTTGATGGGGGTTACTTGACTCATGACCTTACACAAGTACTTGTAAGATGGGAGGTACTATGAAACATGCCCATCAGGTGGGAGGTATAGTTTGTATACTTACACTAAGGTATTCTTTATCATTCTTTATTTTTCTTTGATAGTCACTTTGACCATATTGGCATTTAGTGAGGGATTATTATCGTTAGTGTCCATGTGAAAGGCCAAATGGCTGCTAGAAACTTTTGTATATGTTCCTTCATAAAACATATAGTGGCCTGGTCGACTACAGACTATAAGTTTGGCCGCGTTTGTAACACCTATGAAATCTATCTTCATGCTCCTTGTGTAGTGTTTTTTTTGCATATTTTGTAGCCTCTATGTGGACTACTATGTGTGACACCTGGAGCTTAGTTTTCTACTTTGAGGTTATCATTGTGGAGCTCTCAAGAAGGAGATTGCAACGTGCTGCATCACCATCAAAATACTTCAACATGTCCATAGTACAACATTCTAGATCATTGCTATGTCAAGTACAAGAGGATATAAAGGATGGGTGATGAGTTGAAGACACAACATTCATGCATTTATTTCAAGCCTTCTTCTTTGATAGATTTAAGAATCCTAATATCAAATGAGCTTTAGAGTTCTAGAAACCTCATTGCTTCAAGAAATAAAGGAAGCACAAGTGGAAGATCCACACTTGTTACAGATCATGAGAGCCATCAATGATGACTCTATTATAGGAGATGAGATAGTTTTAGCTATTTCTTCCACTAGTAAAGCAAACAAGTCAAGTCCATATTCCAATTTCTCAATGGAAAATGGAAAGGAAATATTTTCATACCAGATTCCTAGGATTTGAGAAGAAAAGTAATGCACAATAACCATGATGTTTCTTGTGTAGGACATCTTGTTGTTGAAAATACCATTCATCTAGTTAGAAGAACATGTTGATGGCCTGGATTAGCTAGAGATGTCCACACATATGTTCAACAATGCTTTATGTGTCAAGTCAACAAGCTAGAAAGGGTTAATATTTTACATCCTTTACATATTCGAAAGCACAACTAGGATAATGTATCCATGGACTTCATAGTGGGGTTATCGTAGCCCCAAAGGAACTGAGATGCTATCCTAGTAGTAGTAAATATGAGAAAGATGGCTCACTTCATACTTGTCAAGAGAAAGGAGATAAGGAAGAGAGCTCTCACACACTCTCACATAAAAAGAGAGGAGCACACATAGATTGAGGCAAGGGAAATGATCTTCTTCTTCTTCTATTACATAAAGAGAATATACAAGAATGAACTAATATGACAATACAAACAATACAATATATAAAGAACAATACATAAGGAAAAATGTAATGTCTATGAATGAGTGATTTGGCAAGAAACAAATGTGTCGTCAATCCTGGTAGATAAATCTAGTAGAGTGCAATAAAGTATCCCTGACATATATCAACATGACCACTATACATGTTAAATAAATGAAAAGTGATATGTGTCATCCTTGATGATAAGATGTTGAGCTTGATATCTCAACAATACCCACACAAGAGATGGTAGAAGCTCCACAGGTAACAGAGCTATTTATCTAGCATGTCTTCAAGTTGCATGGGTTATGGACATCCATAGTTTTAGATAGGGATGTTAGATTCACAGGATAGTTTTTGAAGTTTTTATTTGAAAAACTGAAAGTGTCATTGAAAATGAGTAGTGGTGACCATCGACACACGAACTGTCTGATTCAGAGGGTCAATCAAATTTTAGAGGACATGTTGAGGGCATGTGTGTCTGAGAGGCATCACAACTCATATTTTTCAAACCAAGGAGCATCTCACAAGACCCAAATGTCACATAGAAGCATTTTTTATAAAAAATTGTGCTTTTTTAGCACCATATTAACAACAAACTACGTGTAGAATTAAGATGAACGCATCATTAATGATACACACAAGCTTAAACACACACATAATCACATCGTTAATCAACAAGCTAATGTGTCACATGCATGCATCAAGAAAGGAGCAAGCACAAAAACACATCATGAAGACAACAAGAGCTTTCCAAGCATTCCACAAACTAACATGATCTCATTATCTCCAAGAATGCTCTCCAAAATGAGAGGCAATGACCTCTTTATATAAAAAATGGGAAAAATCCATGCTATGTGGGATTTCTCAACTAAAAGAAGAATGAATCTCACTTATTCACTAGTGTGGCACTCACACAGACACACACACCTATAGAAGAGTGCTTATTAAACTAAAAAAGTAGAAAAAGGGACAAATAATGATGAACACAAGTGGATCCATCCTTGACGTCCTTGACAAAGCCTTTGCAAGTGTGGAGCTTTGTGTGGAAGAGCGTGTAGAAGTTCCTTTGAGTGCATGATCATATGCCATTGGAGTGTGTTGCTTTGTTGCTTTACTTAATCTTTCTTTTTACATGTTTTTTTTTGGAGTCAGCCACCTTTTTCTCTTTGGTTTTTTGCCTTCTGTAGGTGAGAAGAATGTGATAGAATGCTTTGTTTTTTTTTTGAATTAATGGGAATGAAAAGTTGAAATATGGATGAGTACAAGGAATGTAGATGAAATCAATTTATCTCTTCTTAGTCCATGTGCATGAGTGGGGACTAAGGGTGCATGGGTGGAAAACAAAGAAGTGCCTATGCATGGTCTTATGATGAGACCATATCTTATGCGTACTTTAAAAATGCATACAAAAAATAATGGTGCAAAAAAGGATCTTGAACAAAGTGCTCAAGGGTGAGGTGATGATGAGGCTTTCTTCAATTCTCCAACTCCAATACTTTTCTCTTTTTCATCATCCATTGCAATGGATGATACCTTTATCCACCAATCTGAAAAAAGAAAAATGAAAAGCAAGTTTCTACAATGTATGTACATGTGCCCTCTTTGTGCCTAGGTTAAACTTAAGGTGCCGAATGCTTGGACTTTAGATGAAGCCCTATTTGCATGCATACTTGATGTGCATCTTGAACATATGTTGTGCATTGGGCAAGGTTGGGTTTGACACCCCTAGATGCTGCATGAAGAGGTTTTAGGCCACCAATATTTTTTTCTCTTTGTTTGTCCAAGCCTTGAAGTTCTTCTTAGGATCTCTTTGGATTTTTGGCTTGATTGCCTTTGATTGGAATTCGTTGTGCTTTAAGATGAGGTGTGATGGGTCTAGACCATGGATTATGGGTGGGTTGGTTTCGTACAAGCGATATCTTTGGTACCCATATCATAGTGTGATTTGGTTGGGCTCTATGTAATTGCTTGGACACCCAAATTTTCTTGAAATTACCAAGGAGATGGGATTTCTCCTTCTTTATGTAAGGGTATTTTGGGCATTCTATATGATTCTCTAGGGAAAACTCATCCTTACATGGGGATTTCAACAAAGTTTGATCTTCCGTATATACAACATTATCATTCAATGGATCATTAGGATTTGTGGTTTGGGATTGATCTAGAGATTCATCAATACGTTCTTCCTTATTACACATAGAGTATCTAGAGTTACAAATGGGAAATGGATCTTCATGATTGACCATAGACATTATCTTCCATAGTACTAGTACAAAGTAATTTCTTATCTCCTTCTTGATAATCGAAGTGCAGGCCATCCTTTCTCATGGATTCATGAGAGGAATCCAAGCTTAGAGGAAGAGAGGGCCCTTCCACATCCTCGAAGCACTTGAGGTCCTCATTTGCTCCATTCTTCAAAAATTCATGTGACTCAAGTAATTCAAAGTGAAATGAACAATTTCATTTACTTCAATATATGAATCATAATGGATGTTTTTGTCACTTATATGAGAGAGATTATGTGGGTGATATGGAAAATCAATAACCAAATGATCATGACCACATTGGTTACAAAGAGGATGCATATTAGGATCATTGAATACATAATGAGTAAGAGGGATTTCAAAATTTTCATGAATGAAGGCTCTTTCCTCTTGCCTATATTTTGTGAACCGAATGGAACCTAACATGACATCTTCATTCATACAATCAAAAACATAAAAAATTTTCTCTAGAACATACTTCATTTACAACCACACTTGTTTTAGTCATGCCCAAACAATGCAAAAAATCACAACTTGTAGGTTCCATTCACATTTTAGGTTTATTGCGGCATCCCTAGAACAATTTCCCAATTGAGCATCCAAAAATATACGTTGTGATCTCTCAACTTCAATTTCAAGTGATTTGTGTTTAGATGAGGTTGTTGTTTCTTGATAAATTTCCAAGTTTTCTATTTCCTCCACCTTTGTGTTCTTATTTTTGTTGGAGTAAGTGGCCTGTTAGGGCAATAGGTGTATATACAAGCCGGGGGAAAAAAACCTCCTAAAGAGGGAAAAAAGTGCCTTGATGATCCTAGAGTGTTCACAGACATCACTAGCTAAATATATCAACAAATCTCCCTTGGGAGTGATGGGGTGAAGAAGGAGTTGGCACTCATGTATAAGGTAGTGCTAAGCTATGTGGAATCAATCCACAAAAGGCAGTAAGCCCAAAGCTTTGCGGAAAGCTTCAAACTTCTCCCTAGGCAGAGCCTTCATAAAAAGGACTACAATGATCTCCTCCGTGGGCACATATGCCAAGCTGATCTCTCCAACAAAGAACCTCTCCCTAACATAATGGTAATGCACCTCAATGTGATTAGTGCGAGAATGAAACACAGGGTTCCTCGAAACTACCAATAAGCTCTGACTATCAATGAAGATGGTGGTGGCAGAAGACTGACCAACACCCAAATCAACCATAAGGGGTCTAAGCCACACACACTCAACAATCGCTGTGAAAGCTTCCCTATACTCAGCCTCACAACTGGAAGTGGGCACAGTAGGCTGCTTCTTGCTCAGTCAAGATATGCATGAGCTACCAAGCATGAAGCAAAGACCACTAGTGGACATATGAGTGCCATAGCAATGAACCCAATCACTGTCATAAAAAGCATGTCTCACAATAATGATCCCCCCTTGGTTGAGGTGTATATGGCAATATACACTAATGTTTTATCCCATGTTCAACTAGAAATACATTAAAGTCATAAGACATATCTCCCCCCTCCTCGATTAGAACCGAGGGTGCCCATTTTACATGCTGACAGATTTTCAGCCAAAACCAAAAACTCTTTGAAGCACATAAACACTTCGGACTTTTCTTTGAGGGGATATACCTATGCATGCCTAGAAAAGCATCAATGAACGTCATGAAGTAAAGATAGTTTCCAAAAGAAGGTGTCTGCATAGGACCACAAACATCACTATGTACAAGGTGCAATTTCTGAGTAGCCCGAATTGAGCCATCTTTTGGAAAGGAAAAATGCTGCATTTTGCACAAAATACAGCCTTCACAAACATGTTTTCTGAGTGCCTCAAGTTTGGACAAAGAGGACACCATTTTAGCTTGCCAAAGCTTTGCATCTGACATAGCCGGAGAATCATGTACTGCACATCCCAAATCATTTACAGATCTTTCATAGTCTATGAGCTTATACAACCCACAATGTAAAATGCTAGAAGCAATAATGACATCGCCATTTGACAGATCATTATGTCATCAATAAATTTCACAACCAAGCCAATCTTGGCTAATGTAGAAATTGATAACAAATTTTTCTTGATCTCTGGCACAAACAAAGCATCTAACAAAGTGAAAGAACTACCATCAACAGTAGTCAAAATGATCTTACCAACTCCCATAATAGGATAAGAGGATTTGTTGGCGCATGTAATAGTATTCCTTGTAGGGGCAGGCTCTAGTGAAGAGAAGAAACTGCGCTGCAAGGTAATATGTTTGGTTGCCCCACTATCAAAGTACCTAACATCTAAGTCTACTATAGAAATGCACTACTCATGAGAACTGCAAACAATAGTAAACACCCATTCTTCATCCTGCACAAGTTTAGCAGACTCTATTTTTGGTGTAGAGGCCTCTACAACAACCATTCCAACCTCTTTTTGGTTTGCCTCTTTTGCAGCTAGTTTTGAACAGTTCTTTATGATATGATCATTTCCTTTATAGTACTTGCAAAACAATTTTTTCTTCTCTGATTTCTTCTCATCTTTGTCTTCCTTCTTTGAATATGCACCATTTGCAGATTTCTACTTGCTAGTAGATGAGATCCATTTACCTTTGCCCTTCTGGCTAGCCAGAAAGGCTTGATCTGTAACACGCATGGACCTGTTCTGCCTAGAGTGATCTTCCTACAACAAAACAGAGACTAACTCCTCAAATGACAAGGCATTTGGATTGCCTTTCATCATCAAATGAAGAGTTGAAGCAAAACTTTGATATCAATCAGGAAGACCATTCAAAACGGTCTACAGAAGTGAGGTATCTGGTATAACTTCATCAACAAAAATCAACTATTTTTTCAAATCCTTGATCTTTGTCAGAAAACTTCCCATAGAATCACCTTCATTCATGTGCTCACTCTCCAATTGTTTTCGGAGGTAAGCAACATGAGCCTCATACCTAGCCTGGTACAATGTGGTAAGTGTATCCAAGCATCCTTAGCTATTCTGCAAGAGCGAATGTGAGGAATAATGGCACGTTAGACTGCAACCAGAGAGGTGTCGACGATGCCCTAGATGAAGCGATGACCTGCTCTGATACCAATTGTTGGAGTTAGATGTCTGCGAAAGCACATGAACAACACAAGGAAGAAGAAGAAGAAGCTTGGAGCACAACACAATACTGAATGTGTTACCACTAGAATGTACAAAGATAAGTAGCCTCTTAGGGCAATAGGCGTATATACAAGCCGGGGGAAAACACCTCCTAAAGAGGGAAAAATGAGCTCCGATGGTCCTATAGTGTTCACACACATCACTACCTAAATATATCAACACTTTTCCCCTTTCATTCTCTTTTTAGATTTCTTTTTTCCCATTTTTGATGAGGCAAAGTTTTGCATTGTTTAAACATTTTTAGAATTTGTTTTGTTTTTGTGTGTTTTTTAGATGTTTTTTGAGATGTTTAAATAAGATCCTAATGGGCTTCTACAAACAAGAAAAAAGAAGAGTATTTACATTATAATATACAAATTTGGAGAGAGAAACGTTTGAAACAAGAAAATTGTATCTAATGAATCGTTAAAAGTCAAACTTCAAGCATGGGAAATCAATCATGGACATGCGCAGCAATCTAAGGAAGCCAAAAGCCAAGAGATTCCATCAATAAAAGTCAATCAACCACTCCCCAAGTCATCTCAACTAATTCCTTCAATTAGCCCACCAGCGTATTACACGGAGTCATTGAAAAACTCAGACCCTTACGATGAGAACCCTGTATATGAGCAAAACTGGGAACCAAATTATGCTCAGGTCATGTACACAAACCCCAAACCGAGACCGTAGGCGAGATAAATAAGACCACAAGTACCCAAAGGACCATGTTATAAATGCCAAGGAGACCACTTCATACGAGATTTTCCACACACAGCGACTGTAGTCCAGTCGCAATACTTCAATATTCAAGGCTTTTGCCCTGAATGTGGAAAGGATCACTTCATAAGAGATTGCCCCAAGAACCCTGTGAACACCTCTACAAAATTAACACCAATCAATGTGATAGGCATACACTACGATAAATAGGGGGTGTAGCGACGCCCCCAAATTGAAAAAAAAACGAGAATCGTCGCTTGTGCAACGCTAGCGTCGCATAAGCGACGGTCTTGGTTTTGGATTTTTTTTTTTTACGAGCCTTCATCGCATAAGCGATGGTAGCGTCGCTTATGCGACGCTAAAAGTGTGCATTGCAAATAGCGTCGCTAACTAGCGACGTTATTTGCAATGTTGGCAAACTGGCTGCAACGTTTACACGTCACATAAGTGACGTCTTGTGTTCCAGAGTGTCGCATAAGCAACGCTCTAGAATGTTAAAAAAAATTCAATTTCTCTCGGCACATTTGTGCCGGGATTTGGACGCGAGAGCAAGAGAATGAGAGAGAGAGAGAGAGAGAGAGAGAGAGAGAGAGAGCAGGAGAGAGAGAGAGAGAGTAGGAGAGAGAGAGAGCGAGAGAGAGCAAGGTATCATCGTTGAAGCTAGGTATGCACGCACACACACATGGGGATTTGGACATGAGAGAGCAAGAGAACGAGAGAGAGAGCGATAGAGAGCAAGGTATCATCATTGAAGCCAGGTATGCATGCACAAACACACTTACACACACAAACATATGCATACACACACACACATAGACACACACACATACACATAGACACACACACGCATATACACACATACCTATACATGCATATACACACACACATATACATGCATATACACACACACATATATGCATACACACACATATGCATACATAGTGCATACATAATGCACATGCAGACATACACATACATAATGCATACACACACATATGCATACATAATGCATACATGATGCATACACACACATACACACACATATGCATATATACATGCATACACATACAAACATAGACACATACACACACAGACACATACACACACATAAACACATACACACTCATAGACACACACACACATACACATACACATATACACACACTCACATACGCACATAGACACATACACACATAATGATGCATACACACACATACACACACACATACACACACACATACACACACACATACACACACACATACACACACATACACACACACATACATGTTGAGATATCAAGCTCGACATGTGATGATCTAGGATGACACGTACCAGTTTTTTGTTTCTCTGACATGTATAGTGGTCACGCCGGTATATCTCAGGGATACTTCATTGAGCTTTATTAGATTTATCTACCGAGAGTGATGGCACATTTGTTTCTTGCCAGCTCACTCATTCGCAGACATTAAGTTTTTCCTTATGTACTGATCTTTATATATTGCTCTTCTTGTACTCTTGTTTTCTAGGTCATTCTTGTACATTCCTTTTATGTAACAAAAGAAGAAGAAGAAGAAGATCATTCTTCCTTGCCTCAATGTGTGTGTGTGTGCTTCTCCTTGAGAGTGAGCATGTGTGTGTGAGCTCTCTTCCTTATCTCCTTCCTCATGACATGGTATCAGAGCCAGCGTGGCTGTAGAGAGCTCGTGGAGAAGGCGACGGTGAAGACTACGCGGCAAGGCATGGAGAAAATGCGATCTCACAAATGGCCTCCGTTCGCAATGAAAATCGGTGTGAAGGTAGAAGACCTCAAAATATTTTTGAGAGTAACCCCTTTAGGGTCACTAGTTTTTGTCAGATCAAAGTTTCGGGGCCATCTCGGCCTTTGTTTCGAGCCCGCAAGGTGGGGCCCATAGAAAAACTAGGTCAATTTCAAAAATTGTAACTTGCATTGTGTTCGGCGACACTCATATGTTCTAGATTCAGAATTTCAAGCGATTCGGTGTACTGTTGGTACACGAAAACTGTGTTTTTATGAGATCAAACTGTCACATCATAGTGCGACAGTGTTCAAGCAGAAGTGCTGCTTGTAGTGTTTTGCAATGTTGTGAATTGTTGCAGAAATGGCAAACGCAGATGGAATGAGTCAATTTATGAGCGATAAGCTATGCTTGGAGATTGAGAATGACGAATTTCCTAATGGGAAAAGGCTACTGGAAGTACATCGAAGGAGAGAATGAAAATGCTCTGCAGTTACCAGAAAGGAATCAGATTGCAGACAAGTTAAGAGCATATGAGGAATGGAATCCAGGAGCACGAAAGGTAATGTATTGGCTATCTGTTAGCATACAGGATAGCATGATTGGACACATACATGATGCGAAGACTCCAAAGGAGGCTTGGAACAGTTTGGTCACTTTGTATGAGACTAATACAAAGGCACAGAAATTGCAACTCAAGAACGAGCTGCATACATTGGAAAAGAAGAGCATGTCGGTAAGTGACTACACTCTAAAAATCAAAAGCATATGTGAGTCACTTGCATCTATTGGCATGAATGTAGATGATGATGATAAGGTGGAGGTGTGCCTTCGTGGTTTAGGAGCTACATATAAGAAGTTCGGAACTTCCATACAGACCAGGGAAAATATTCCAAAATTTGCTGATCTGGTATCTATGTTGATTATTGAAGAAAAGAATCCTGGTGAGGATTCAAACTCCCAAGGAAAGCCTAGTTCTGAGCAGGTATTCTACTCTGGCAGAGGAAGAGGCAGAGATAGAGGTTTTGGAAGTGGAAGAGGAAACAGTAACCAAGACCAAGGTCAACAACAGAATCATGTAGGAGGAAGAGGACAGTTTTGAGGCAGGGGGAGCCAAAGAGGTCACAGAAATTTCCAAAGAAATGATTCAGGTAATGATAGTAAAGGATGCTGGAATTATGGTAAACCTGGACACTTTGAACGTGATTGTAGGTTGAAGAATCAAATTAACAAAAGGCAGCAAAATAACTATGCATCCACAAGTGCAGATGATTCTGAGAAGCTGTTTATGGTTCAACATCAACATGATGAATACGAGGTCTGAGGGTGTTTTAAAATCGAATGATAATGTCTGGTATGTTGATTCAGGTGCTTCGAATCACATGACGAGGCATGCAGAATGGAAAATGCTAGATCCTGGATATGTTGAAAGAGGTGATGATACATCACATCCTATTGAGCATACAGGAAACATAGCATTGTCTATGGAAGATGGGAAGATAAAACATCTTGCTGATGTGTTGCATGTTCCAAATACAACAAAGAATCTGGTTTCTGTTGGATAAATGGTTGACCAAGGATTACAAGTCAGGTTCAATGCTGATGGATTATATGTAGAAGAGTACAAGCAAAATGGACGATTGGTTGCTGAAGGAAACAAAGTGGGTAGGATGTTCACCTTAAATGTGAAGATTCCTGAAATGAATGCAGCCATGTTTGCAAAAGGTGCAGGAGTTATTGCAGATATAGAGATATAGCACAAACGGATTGGACATGCAAACTTGCAAAGGCTCAAACTGATGCAGTCAAAGGAGATTGTCCATGGACTACCAAATTTCAAAGTTGCAGAAATGCAAAAGGTATGTGCATCATGTCAATTTGGTAAACAGTCAAGAACATCATTGCCACATGACAAGCATGTTAGTGAGAATGTACTAGAAGTAGTACATACAGATGTTTGGGGTCCAACAAAGACCACATATATGGGTGGTTGCAGGTTTTATGTTACTTTCATTGATGACCATACACGCAAAGTATGGGTATATTTCATGAAAGAGAAGAGCGAGGTGTTCACTCACTTCCAGAATTTTAAAGTTATGGTGGAAAAGCAAACAGGGAAGAACATTCAGACATTAAGATCTGATGGAGGAGGTGAATACATGTCAAATGAGTTCAATAGTTTTCTAAAAAATCATGGAATTCGATGTCAGTTTTCATGCAGGTACACACCACAATAGAATGGCATTGCTGAATGCAAAAATAACCATATTGCAGAAATAACAAGAGCCTTAATGGCTGAGAAGAATATGCCTCATTGTTATTGGGCAGAAGCTATGCATACTACTGTATACATCATGAACATAACTCCGAGTGCTGTTGTACATCAAGTTACACTTGAAGAGAAGTTTACAGGTAAAAGGCCAAAATTATCACATCTGAAAGTTTTTGGCTGTATTGCATATGTACATGTCCCAGATGAATTGAGGATGAAGCTTGATCCAAAAGCAGAAAAGTGTGTCTTCATTGGATACTCCCTTGAGCAAAAAGGAATATAAATATTATAACCCACTCACAGGACAAGTAAAGGTGAGCAGAGATGTGGTATTTGATGAAATGTCAAGCTTCTATGCAGATGCCAAAGAAGGATTGAGTCTTGAACCAAATGACAAAGAAAATGCTGAAAAATCAAGTGCAGAATCTCAGGTTTTGAGTGGACCGAATGCATCATCAAGAAATAGTTCCAACTCAAATCCATCGAGTGGAAGATTACATCCAAGAAAGGTAAAGAAAAGCGTTCTGCTGGTCATAAAACATGTGTAGGTTTTGAAGACGATGGTGATTCAAGCGGTTCAGAAAAGAGTCTTGATGAGGAACTTGGATTGCCCTCTGTGAAGACTCCAGGAGTAAGAAGGGCACATGCAGATGATACAAGGAGAAGTGACCCAGGACCAAGAAGATCTGGGAGGATGAGGAATTCAGTGCAACGATTGACATATGATAGTTACATGGCTCATCATTGCGCCTACATGACAAAGGTAATACAAGATGCTGAACCTTCTTGCTTTGAAGATGCAATTGGAATTGCAGATTGGGAAAAAGCTATGGATGAGGAGATGGCTACACTTTATGGAAATGATACATGGAAGCTAGTTCCATTGTCGCAAGGAAAGAAATCCATAGGCTTGTTAGTCGGCCGCCGGATTGGCAATTGTAAAGTCTACCCTTTTTCATATTCCGCATGAACTAAAAGGTCATTGCGTAAACATTGTAACCTTTTATATAAATCAATGAAAAAGACACTCTTGGTGACGATCAGTGGGATCACCAGACTGTCTGTCTGGGTGATTGATCTGTAACGTTACTGTGGTGTGCGTTTGAGTAATTTTGAGTATTCTGATCCCGTTCCTGTCTTGTTGTTTATCAGTACTTGTTCGGTACAGATTGTGTTGTGATAATATTCAGAGTAAGTTAAGTGTTGAATTACTGTTTCGTTGAGTGTATTACTGTGAGTCTGTGTACATTAATGTTTACCTTATGCATTGATTACTGAAAGAGTCTTAATCTATGTATGAGTCGATACTCTGTGAGTGAACTGTCATGTGAGTAAGTCTGGCAAGGAAGAACCAGAGTTTTCTGTTAGAAAGTGGTATTAGTAGAGTTGTTTGGATGAACTGTCTTGTGAGTGAGTTGAGTTGATTTGGGAAAATCAAGTATAGGGCCTCTGTTTAACAGACCCCTTCCACTCCCAAGAACCCGATATATGTTTAAATGTGTCTCTGACGGCTAGTTCGCGTTTAACACTGGCGCCGTCTGTGGGAAAGTGGCACCAGATTGTTGTCATTTATTTGTGGGAAAGTGGCACCAGATTGTTGCCATTTATCTGTGGGAAAGGGGCAGCAGATTGTTGCAACTTAACGATCGGAAAGTAGCAACAGCGTGTTGCAGAGTGATTGTGGAAAGAAAGATTGTGAAGCAATAGTAAGAAAGAGTAGTACGCAAAGTATTGCAAACGTGATATATGCCGGTTACTCGTTCCGGTGAGTCATACCCGAAGTATAGAAGAAACCAACAGTCTTGGGCGATACCTAATTTGCTACGGACGCCTCGAGGGAGTAGAAGCGTAGATACATTTAACCCAGTTGTCAAGGAAGTGAAGAACGTTAGTAGTAATTCCGGTAGCATTCCGGTGGAACGTACTACAATTTCGGTAGATTACAGTGCAATTTCGGCACAGTTTGTCGAAGATATAGTCACTCCAGAGTCTACCAGAACGCAGTATGCAGTTAACTTAACACCATCTGGTCAAGATTCAAATTTGTCTGAGGATGGTCCCCGTTATAGAGAATTCACAGTCTCCCGGTGACAGTTTACCATTTCCTGGTGAATCTTCATTCCGGTCACCACTATTCAGAGTAAGCTTCCCTACATTTGATATCCAGGAGGAAGGTAGCTTATTTGAAGCTGAAATCCGGAAGAGACTAAATGATATTATCAAGCCGGAGAGTGCACAAGCTGACGATACAGATTCCGACAGTCAAGAAATTCAACCTCAGAATTCGGGAGATAATAACAATACAACAGCAACCATGAGTGGGCAACAACAACAACAACAACACCAACAATAACAACAACAGCAGCAGTAGCAACAACAACATCTACTTCCACCTCGTCCGGTTCCGACAGGAGTTACCTACACAAAATTTGGTGGATTTCCAGGTGATGATCCTGATGCTCATGTACGAACCTTTGAAATTAGTTATGCAGTACTTAATCATCTTCCTGATCCGGCATACAAGGCCATAGTATTCCAGTCGACCCTAGTTAATGAAGCCGCTAGATGGCTTACAAAATATGATATCAATCATTTCGGCACCTATGAAGCGGTAAGAGATGTGTTTCTGCAGAGATTTTGGCTAAAGAAGAATCCCGCCGAAATTTTTGATTACCTACAGAACAACAAACAGAAGATGCACCAAAGTGTGCAGGAATATGCTACTCTGTTTCGCACTCATTTGAGGCAATTACCACCAGCCCATGCCAACCTGCCAGATGACGTTATTACTCAATGGTTTATTAATGGGTTAACTCCGCAGCTCAGACAGATTATGATCATCTGCTACGTGGGAGCTATGACCCTAGATGCGGTTATTACAATGGCTTTACAGCTCGAAAATAAGGTTGGAAGTTTTACCGAAGATCTGGAATGGTTGAAAGCCAATAAAAATATTGTAGAAGATCGAGCTAGGCAGATGTACTGCACCACGTGCAAGAATTCAGGGCATACCAGTGCCACTTGTGCCCTCAATCAGTTGTTTTTGCGCTATCTGCAATACGACCGGACATTCCACCGAAAACTGTGCATACAACGCCAAAGTACAAGGAACAGCTACAGGAACCGGGGCAGCCTGCCACTCACTATGTACCTCCTCAGATGAGAAACAATCAGTAGCAAGGGTACAGAAATTATCGAGGCCAGAGGAATACAAATTTCAATGCAAATCGTTGGCAGGCAGGACCATCACAGGAAGGAACTAATTTGCTCCCACCTCGCTGCCATTTTTGCGGTGAGTTTGGTCATATCAGAAGATTCTGTAAAGATGCAGCTGAATACGATCAGAGGAAGAAAGAATGTCAAAAACCGATGAAAAATATGGTTCATATCACACCAATAGAAACACAAGTTGCAGTAGTTCAAACTTGATCTGGTAAGCCACTGCAACCAGCAGCTGAAATATTTATACCAGACATCCGAGAACAGCAAAGAATGTATGACAAAGCTAGTCAGTGGACCACCACAAAACCTCTAGTGTTCCCAGATCCTATTCCGGTGACACAAGTTCCGCTGTCAAAAGAAACTGCACAAGAGCAAGAGTCAATCCCAGTAACCGACGCATTGTCTTCAAAATCGATGAAAAGTACAAATCAAGCAAATCAAGCATGGGAAATTTTATCTAAAGCATCCATTACTCTCCCTCTTGGCCAGTTACTTGCATTAGTACCAGGAGTTCGGCAACAGTTTCAGCAACAGTTCAGTCATGAGTCTGCCTGCATTCCAGCAACAGCAACAGTACAATCGGAAACTGACTCTACGGTGGATCATTCGGTCCCATTAATTATGGTATGGTACAAAAATCATAAGATTACACAAGTACTAATTGATGGTGGGTCTGGTGTAAACATAGCTACTGCAGCACTTTGTAAAAAGTTAGGATGGACCAAAATTGAACCTGTTCAGTTTTCTGTTAGAATGGCCGACCAGTCTAGAGTCCACCCAGTAGGACTTGTAAGGAATGTACCGATAACTTTGCAGGGTACAACTTTTAAGATGACTTTCGTAGTTTTAGAACTACCGGAGTCTAGTCTTGATTATAATCTTCTCTTCGGCCGTCCTTGGTTGAAACAAGCAAAGGTTATACAGGATTGGTCAGCACAAGAACTCACTTTCAAAGACAATAACCGTAAATATGTTGTAAAATTAGATGCTATTCAACCTTGTGGATTACATGCTAGACCTTATGTAGCAGAACCAGTCCACATGTTGGATGGTTTATCCGATGATGAAGAAGAAGAATTTTTGAAGAATAACATTGATTTGATTTCCTTAGGCATTGTTGATCTACAATCTGTTGTAGATAACTGGAGTCCGTCAGCATGTACGGTGATACCTGTAACTGAAAGGGTAGAAACAGAAGATAATGATGCTCAGGATGCAGCCACTTTGCAACAAATGCTACAGTCTGATGATGGTCCAGTAAAGCCTAGTCAATTTTATGTTCCAGAAGATAAGTTGAAAACCTATAATTTAGGAGATGAAGTAAATCAAGGACCTGTCAAGATTAAGGAAGGATTGTCTAACGAGTTTCAAACCGACTTGATCCAGCTTCCTCGTGAGTATTCATATGTTTTTGCATGGGATTACCGTGATATGAAGGGTTTGGACCCTCGTCTCTATCAACATAGGGTCATGTTGAAACCAGAAGCTAAACCAATCAAACAACCCAGCTACCAGATGAATCCTAACTATGCAGCACAGGTAAAGGTAGATCTTGATAGATTATTAAAAGTTGGATTCATCGTACCAGTAGAACATGCCGAATGGATATCTCCAATTGTTATTGTTCCTAAGAAAAACAAGTAACTACGAATATGTGTGGATTACCGGAAACTCAATGCAGCTACAATGCCTGATCCGTTTCCTCTTCCATTTCTTGACACAATGCTTGATAGAGTAGTAGGACATGAAATGTACTCATTCTTAGATGGATACAGTGGGTATAATCAGGTCAGAATGGCTGAGCAAGATATACCAAAAACCGCTTTTATCACCAATTGGGGTGTTTTTGTTTGCACAGTTATGTGGTTTGGATTAAGAAATGCTCCTAGCACTTTTCAAAGATGTATGCAGGAAATATTCTCCCCTTATCTTACTTCTTTTATGCAAGTATATCTTGATGATTTCTCTTTATTTGGTAAGATGGTAGCACACCTGTATCATTTACGGTGTTGCTTTGAGAAATGCCGAGAATATCGACTCTGCCTAAACCCCAACAAATCTGCTTTTGCGATTTCTTGTGGTAAGCTCCTTGGCCATATTGTCTCTGCACACGGTATTCAAGTTGATCCAGATAAAGTTGCAGCTGTGTTAGAAGCACCTGTACCTACTATGCCAAAGGAAGTAATGCGCTTCATGGGTCAGATTTGTAGGTTCATGGATACACTGATGCAGATTGGGCTGGTAGTACTCCAGATAGAAGATCTACTAGTGGCTTTCTTTTCTGACTTGGAGGTGAAGCTATTACATGGAGCAATAAGAAGCAACCCACTATTGCTTTGTCGAGTACAGAGGCTGAGTATAGAGGTGCTGCAATGGCAGCATGTGAGGCATCATGGCTGGAGATGTTACTTGCAGATTTAGGTGTGGAAGTGCAAAAACCTATCACTATCTATTGTGATAATCTTAGCAGCATACAGTTAGCATGGAACCCTGTTTTCCATGCTACAACAAAGCATATCGAGGTACATTATCACTTCATCAGAGAGAAGGTATTAGCAGGTGATATTGATCTTGTTAATGTGAGAACAGATGAGCAGGTTGTTGATATTCTCACCAAAGCACTTCGAGCTGAGAAGTTGAAGAAGTTTCGGGAGATGCTTGGATTATAGGATATGGCGTTGAGCTTGAGGGGGAGTGTTGAGATATCAATCTCAACATGTGATGATCACACATACCAGTTTTTCATTTCTCTGACATGTATAGTGGTCACGTCGGTATATGTCAGGGATACTTCATTGAGCTTTATTAGATTTATCTACCGAGAGTGATGGCACATTTGTTTCTTTCCAGCTCACTCATTCGCAGACATTAGGTTTTTCCTTATGTACTGATCTTTATATATTGCACTTGTTGTATTCTTATTTTCTAGGTCATTCTTGTACATTCCTTTTATGTAATAGAAGAAGAAGAAGAAGATCATTCTTCCTTGCCTCAATGTGTGTGTGCTTCTCCTTGAGAGTGAGCATGTGTGTGTGAGCTCTCTTCCTTATCTCCTTCCTCGTGACAATACACACACATACACACACATATATGTATACATACACACATAGAGAGACATGGACACACATACACATGCATGCATACATATGCATATTTACATACTTACATGCATACACACACATATGCATACATAATTCACATGCATACATACACATACATAATGCATATGCATACATAATGCATATGCATACATAATGCATATGCATACATAATGCACATGCATACATACACATACATAATGCATACACACACATATGCATACATAATGCATACACACACATACACACACATATGCATACATACATGCATACACATACACACATAGACACATACACACACATAGACACATACACACACATAAACACATACACACTCATAGACACACACACATACAAATAGACACACATACACATACACACACACATATACACACACACATATACACACACACATATACACACACATACACACGTAGACACATAGAAACATAATGATGCATACACACACATACACATGCATACAAACATACACACACACACATAAAAACACACACATACACACACACATACACACATACAAACACATTTATGCATACACATGCACATAGAGAGACATACACACACATACACATACATGCATACATAATGCATATGCATATGCATACATACATAATGCACATGCATACATACACATACATAATGCATACACACACATATGCATACATAATGCATACACACACATACACACACATATGCATACATACATGCATACACATACACACATAGACACATACACACACATAGACACATACACACACATAGACACATACACACACATAAACACATACACACTCATAGATGCACAAACATACACATAGACACACACACACACACATACACACACATATACACACACACACACATACACACATAGACACATAGACACATACACACATAATGATGCATACACACACATACACATGCATACACACATACACACAGACATACACATGCATACACACATACACACACATACACACACATACACACATACACACATACACACACATATATGCATACCCACACATAGAGAGACATACACACACATACACATACATGCATACATATGCATACATAATGCATATGCATACATACATACTTACATGCATACACACACATATGCATACATAATGCACATGCATACATACACATACTTAATGCATACACACACATATGCATACACACACATACACACACATATGCATACATAATGCACATGCATATGCATATATACATGCATACACATACACACATAGACACATAGCACACACATAGACACATACACATGCATAAACACATACACACTCATAGACGCACACACATACACATAGAGACACACACTTACACACACACACATATACACACACACATAGACACATACACACATAATGATGCATACACACACATACACATGCATACAAACATACACACACACACACGCACACACATACACATAGAGACACACACTTACACACACACACATATACACACACACATAGACACATACACACACATAGAGAGACATACACACACATACACATACATGCATACATAATGCATATGCATATGCATACATACATACTTACATGCATACACACACATATGCATACATAATGTGCATGCATACATACACATACTTAATGCATACACACACATATGCATACATAATGCATATACACACATATGCATACATAATGCACATGCATATGCATATGCGTACATACATGCATACACATACACAGATAGACACATACACACACATAGACACATACACATGCATAAACACATAAATACTCATAGATGCACACACATACACATAGACACACACACATACACACACACATATACACACACACATACACACATACACACATAGACACATACACACATAATGATGCATATACACACATACACATGCATACACACATACACACACATACACACACACATACACACACATATATGCATACACACACATAGAGAGACATACACACACATACACATACATGCATACATATGCATACATAATTCATATGCATACGCATACATACATACTTACATGCATACACACACATATGCATACATAATGCACATTCATACATAATGCACATTCATACATAATGCACATGCAGACATACATACACATACTTAATGCATACACACACATATGCATACATAATGCATACACACACATATGCATACATAATGCACATGCATATGCATACATACATGCATACACATACACACATAGACACATACACACACATAGACACATACGCACACATAAAAACATACACACTCATAGACACATACACACACACATCCATACACATTTACACACACACATACACATGCACACCGACACATATATATAGATACACATGTATATACACACATGCATACACACATAGACACACACACATACACACATAGACACATACACATACACACATAGACACACACACACATACACATACACATACACACAAATATACACACAGACATAGACACACACACTTACATGCACACATCCACACACATTTACACACACATACACATGCATACAGACACATATATATAGATACAGACACATATGCACATACACACATACATGCATATGCATACATAATGCACATGCATATGCATATATACATGCTTACATGCATACACACACATACACATGCATACCCACATACACACATACACATACACACATAGACACACACACACATACACACATACTCACATACACACACATATATGTGTACACACACATAGACAGACATACACACACATACACATACATGCATACATAATGCATATACATATGCATACATAATGCATATACATATGCATACATAATGCATATACATATGCATACATAATGCATATACATATGCATAAATACATAATTACATGCATAGACACACATATGCATACATAATGCACATGCATATGCATAGATACATATGTACACATACACACACATAGACACATACACACACATATGCATACATATGCATACATAATGCACATGCCTACACATACACACACATAGACACATACATACACATGGACACATACACACGCATATACACACAGATTTACACACACATACACATGCATACACACAAATACACACATAGACACACACACACATACACAGACACACACATACACACACATATGCATACATACATGCTTACATGGGCACACACATACACACAGATCCATATACACACAGATCCATACAATCACATATACACCATACACATATACACACATACATATGTACACGTATATATATTGACTTCTAATGCATTTTGTTTTATATGCTAGGTATTATGGATCCTAGTAGAGAGGGAAAGGCAAAACTCACTCTCGTAAAAAGTCTTATGAGAGCAAGAGTTCTGTCTGATTCCCTAGGGGCCATCATGCATGATTACTCAGAGATGTCTGATGATGAGCTGGATTATACGATCCAGATGCTTACCCAACGATCAGAGGAGGGCTCTTCTGCGGCTCCACATGCAGGAAGACAACTAGCTGCTCGTAGGTATGTTTTTTTTTATAAACTTTATTAATGATATTATAACATATATTTTTATTTATTTTTATCTATCTATTTTCAAGACACCTATACCACCTCTAGATCATGATAATAGAGCAGAGTTGCCTATGAGGACATGCATAAGCACCTTAGGACTAGAGTGTGATATAGAGCCAGAGGGGAACATTGTGTACATAGGGAATGGATTGGAGTTCAAGAGAAGAATGCGGGCATTATGTGACTCTTACCTGCACCTTGTCCACTTACTGTGGAAGTAAGTATAAATTTTACATATAAATTGAAATAAATATCTTATGTTTTATTTACATGATTTTTTTTTTTTGTAGCGAGCACGATGAGAGGGATAAAAAATACGTACTTAGTTCACTTGAGACAGAGTTTGGGACAGGATGGTCGCATAAGTGGTGTCTAAAAGAGATGCGGACACTTATGGCTCATCATCATGATAATGCACGGTATGCACTGCTTTTATGTATATATAGGTGGATATGAGTATGTGTGTTTGTGTATGTATGTATGTATATGAGAGAGAGAGAGAAAAAAGAGTTAGACTAGAGGTACAAATACACGCATACACACATACATGCACATTTACACACATATACACATACATGCACATTTATACATACACACACATACATGCACATTTTTACACACACATACACATGCATGCAATTACACACATATAATGAATACACATAGACACATACACATGCTCACATACAGATACACATACACATGCATAATCATATGTACACACACATAGACTCATATAATCATATTTACATGCATATATACATATACACATGCATATATACACACACACAAACATGCATATGCACATATAGATACACATACATACACAACACATGCATACACAACACATGCATACACATAAATAAATAAATAAATCCTAATTTGAAAACACTAATTTTGATATTAGGGTTTTAAAACCCCTAATTTAAGAACTCTAATTCAACCTTTTAGCCATATGATTGAAGTATATGTACAGATTGCATCTATTCCTCCGACGTCCTACTAGAGAGATGTCTCTCCTCCCAACCTTATGCCTCTATATATAGCTACTCGAATCAACAAGGATCATAATATATATAAAGATATATACACATACATAAATATAAAATGGAGTAGATATATTATGCATCACACATACATGCCTAAATGCACACATAAATATATATATACATGCATACATATTTACATGTACACATTTACACATAGACACATATACATATATACATGTACACATCACATATACATACCTACATGCACACATAAATATATATATATATATATATATATATATATATATATATATATATATATATATATATATATATATATATATATATATATATATATATATATATATATATATATATATGCATACATATTTACATGTACACATTTAAACATAGACACATATACATATATACATGTACACAATTATAAACACTTGCATATATTACATGAATATATGAATATTTTACATAAATGCATATGCATATATACACATATGCATACTAACACATGTATACATATATCACACACATGCACACACATGCACACACATACATATAAATGAAATACATATATATGCATAGTAACATATGTATACGTATAATACACATGAATACACACACATATGCATACATACATGATAAAAATTTCCTCCTCGAAGATAAAGCTATATATAAAATAATTAGGCATACCCCCGAGCTTCATGTTCTAACTTAAAAGAGCATGATTTCATCTCTCTAGTAGGATTCATCATTATTCAAGTCAATAAAAAAATTTATTATCTCATACCCATTCAGAAGCTTCAAGTTATTGATCGATAACTAGAGTAGAATTTAATATCTAATCTGCTCATATATTTTCATTATTGCCATCATTTTGGTAAGACATCAATATAGTATCATCTTCATTATCCTTATTGATTTCATGTATTTCTTCTATTGTTAAATTTGTGTTCTCATGAGTCACATCATCTATTGATGGATTAATATCTATTTCTGGTAATTCCTCTTCCTCATCAATAGAATCAACATGTAGAGAATTATCCTCTTCATCAAAAAGATTAATATCATTATCATGTATACTGATTCTAATTTCTCTTTCAGATGTTGATGTATCAATATCTGATGTTGAATCATCAAGAGGACTTTCTTCGATCTCTCTAACAATAAACTGAATGACTTGCCACCAAGGTGAGCATCTCGGTTTTTATAAAAAAATGCTTGTTCAATATGCCTAGGAAGAATATATGGTTCTTTACTAGATCGCATTACCTTGGAAGAATCAATTGCCCAAAACCCAGATAATTCCTTTCTTAATGTGGAATTACTACCTTTATACTCGGCTCGAAACTAGTCAACCTTCAAAATGACCTATCAAAATATATAAAAGCAAAAACCCATTATTAGGTTCTTTAAAAAATAACTAACTCTATCATAAAAAATATAAACTTTTTTTTGCCTATTTGAATGTACGAAATGAAATTTCGTAGATACCAACAATAGTTCCTACATAACCAAGTTCACCATCTATAAGGTTCATGTCTTTTGAGCTAGCACGTGATAGTTTCTTGAAAGAAGCAACAATACTAAAATCCTTTGTTTTACGTAAAGAATCAATGGATTTGATTCTAATATGCTATCCAAAAGCCCACATATTAGTGAACATTCGAGCCTGCAAAAGAAATTCAATTAGTAAATAGAAACTAATATACATATATGAAAAAAATAAAATATTATTAAAATAAAATTACCTTTCGTTCACAACCTATCATTAACTCTCTCTGCTCATCTGAGATTTCTTCATTATTTGCGTTGGCGCATTGCAAACGACTATATAGCCAATCTGTGAAAGAAGATATATCTGTAATCTCATTATTATTGAGATTATGTCTATATCTTTTGTTTTTTCACCTTTTACATCGGAGATTTTGAAGTTCCCGTTCGTACTCACTAAGGAATTCTTGCATGCATTCGCTATTATATGTTACAAAAGTAGAAACATCATTTTTTTCTTGAAATGTAAATAAGAATGGAACTCCCTTACCTGATAATAACTCATCTGTTATTTCTAAAGAAGACTTGTTGGTCCATGCACGTGGAGCTTCTTCATGAACTCTTTCAAGGTACTCACTAACGTAATACATGCACTCTTCAAGCATCCAACCCTTTGCCATGGATCCTTCTGGTTTTGCTCTTTGTCACACATAACCTTTTAATATTCCCATAAATTGCTCGACCCAAAACATCCATCGAGTGTTGACAACACCTTCATTCTCTATTTCATCTACAAGATGGACTAATAAATGAACTTGAATATCAGAAAATGAAGTAGGAAGTTCTTTCTCCATCAAACATAGTAGCTCTTTGCATTCACGTTTTTTTTGTGGGATCGAGTTTTTGTCAATCTCTTTGGATGTAATCCTCCTATACATATCATAGAAACAATTATAAAGAAGTTAATTCAAAAATAAAAGATATCCAATATTCATACATATTAAATATAAAAGTATCATAATTACCTTATAAGTGATCCACGACGATAGATCACATCTCGTACTCCTTTCGTTGTACATCCATCGATAACCAAAGGTAAAATATGTTTCAAAAAGTTATGCCAGTCATGGGTCTTTAACCCAGATAAGATCTTATCATCCATAGTAAACATGTTTTGAAAAGATGCTCCATATCCTATAGGAGTCTTAATCAATTGAATTCTATTGTTGATAGTCCGTATCTCTTTTGTTGTAAGTACCCAAGGGGCAGGTGCATAAGTCGTTTCTTGTCGATGTCTATCAAAAATTGGCCATAACTTTGGTTTTGATTTTTGATCTTTCAAATCATTCCTTGATGCTATAGTATCTTTTAGTCCAAGAAGATGCTGCCATAGTGAATAACCAATATTTTTGAATATATGCATAGGATCAAGAAGATGACATACTTTTAACTCTTTCCAATACTCCAAAGAATACCATATTGATATGTTCTTTGCGAGTGCCAATTTTCCTTTACCTCTCTTCACATACTCATTATCTTCATCATCAGTGAAGATTTCTGATGCTGGATCTATCAGAGGTCCATCTATCCATTTTTTATACCAATCCATAGGCGTCATAGGTTTTGGACACTGACCTATTTCAAGCTTTCCATTAAAATGTATCGCTTCTCTTTTAGATCTTAATGGATGATCATCACGCAAGAATCGTCGATGTCAAAGATAAATATTTTTGTTGAGATTCTTACTATAGATTGATCTCAACCAATCACCACAATATAGACAAGCTTTATAACCCTTAGTAGATATTTCTGCATCATGAAAATGATAAAAATATAATTAGATTAAATCATATTTATTTACATGCATATTGAATAAAAAAATTACATCAATACCTGAACAAACACCATATCCTAGAAAATCGTGGATAGTCCAATTCACAATACCACAAACCATAATATGTCTTTCATTGATGCTTTTCAATACATCAATGACATTAATACCTCTCCAAAACTGTTGGAGATCGTCATGAGAGGAGCAAGATATATATTCATATCTTTAACTTGTCTTTTGCCTAGGATTAAAAGTGAAAGCATTAAATGTTCCTTTTTAATGCTAAGATATGGCAGAAGATTGTAGTATATGATACCACTGGCCATGTTGACCATTTACTAGATTTCATGGAGAATGGATTAACCCCATCTAATGCAACTCCTAACTTTAGATTCTGTGGATTTTGTGCAAATTCAGGCCATGTAGAATCAATATGCTGAAAAGCAACACTATCATGAGGATTTTGTGCAAATTCAGGCCATGTAGAATTCTGACTATTCCATCAGTACTTTTATGATCATGTCCCCAAGTCAAAAGCTTTGATAATTCGGGGCTTTGAAACATATGTCTAATCCATGGAGCCAATGGAAAATGTCTCAATACCTTTTTCGGGATTTTACCTTCTTCGCCCTTATATCGAGGAGATTGATATTTGGGACATGTCAAAGAGTCTGCATATTCACCTCTATATAAAATACAATCGTTAAGACATGCATGTATACATTGATAATCTATACCAAGATTGTTGATTAACTTCTTCATTTCATCATGTGAGGTAGGAAGAATATTCAAACTTGGTAAAAACTTTTCAGATAATAACCTGTAAGTTCATTAAAAAAAGATATATTAAAAAAAGTAAATAAATAAATATACATATATATATATATGCATATAATTATATATATGTGTATGCTTATGTGTATGTGTATGTGGATGTGAATATGCATGTGTGTGCGTATATGTGTTTTATAGGTGTATATGTATGTATATATACGTATGCGTATATGTATGCATATATGTATATGTATGTGTGTATACATGTGTATGTATGTATGTGTATGTATGAATGTGTATATATGTATGTATGCATGTGTAGTTGTGTATATTTGATTTCGTTTTTAATTGTTTTTTGTATATTGTGGTTTGCAGATTTTCATATCTAGACCATTGAATCGTCTGGCCTTTTCCCATTTTATAGTCGATCTATTACCTGTCTTGCTAAGCTATTTACAGATATTAAATAGCCATTACCAAGGAAGGTATTAAGTCTATGTAAAATGGGAGGATCAAAATTTTTGCGAATATTTTGAAAGATGCATTAATAGTTTTAAAAGATGGGCAGACAAAAAGTGTCAAATTCAATTCAAGTTCTTATTCTTACCTCATCTAAAGTAAGAATAAAAACCTGCATTGAATGGACACTTTTTGTTCACCCATCCTTTAAAATTATTTTTCCATCCTTCAAAATCTTCAAGATAAATTTGCTCCTCCCATTTTACATGTGACTTAATACCTTCCTTGGTAACTGCTATTTAATATTTGTACAATTAGTAGCACAGGTATTAGGTCGACTAAAATAGGAGAAACATATGTGCCAAGAAGATTCTAAAGGTTGGGTGGACAATTCTAAAGGCTAGATGGACAAAACATCTTCATTCCATACAGGTATGTATAACTTGACCTTACTCTCATAACATGTGTATGTGTGTATATGTGTGTGTATGTTTATATGTGTGTATGCATTCATGTATATTATGTGTATGTTTATATATGCATGTATTTATATATATATATATATATTTATGCATATATATATATATATATATATATATATATATATATATATATATATATATATATATATATATATATATATATATATATATATATATATATATATATATATATATATATATATATATATATATACATAGATAGATAGATAGATAGATAGATAGATAGATAGATAGATAGAAAATTGAAAATTATACCTTAATAGTGTCGAAACAGATACATTACTCCATCCAAAACGATTTTGAAGATTGAGAATAAGTAAGCTCGCACTTAGTCGTGTCAAACGACTTCCTTCATATACATGCTTTAGACATTCCTCTCGAAGATATTTATCATTTTTAGAAATATCAATGCTCTCACTGTCATTTTGATACCAGTCCTCAATAAAATCTGCCATGCCATCATCTTCATCATTTTCACACAAATCTTGTACTTTATCATCTTTTGAATATAGATCTTTCAACCTTGCATATTCCACAGGATTACTTTTGTGTAGCCTCCTCATAGAAGCTTTTGATAAATGAGGTCTTACTGGCAATTGTGAATGGTGTGGAGGAATATCATCAACATCATATGTTGGAATCTACACATATAAATAAAATTCATTAGTATTCCATAAATGAATAAAAAGTAAACTTTAATATAAAATTAAGTATATAAGTTATTAAATATGGATAGAAAATTTTTATTCTCTCTAGCTAAAAGGTGCTCTTGGAGGTCTACGCCATCCATAATTCACTAATAGTTCATCACCTGCATGTAATGTAGTAATAGCATTGACAACTATGTATCTTGATACATCTCTACTCATGTATGGTGATTCATGACTATTTTCACACTCCTCAAATGTGCAATTAGTCCTTCAACTATTATGTAACCCTTGACTACTATTTATTAAACCTACTATATTTCCATGTGTGTAAGGTCTTCCATCAATATATAATCTTTCATTTTCTGCATGTAAAATCCTTCTACTACTAAGGGATGTTGTGTTCAAGCATCTTCCATAAGTACTCATGCTTTGAACATAACGTGAAAGTTGATGCCAATCTCCCCATCCATATATAGGACCACAAAATGACATAAAAGTGACTTCAGAGTTCGGAGGCACATACAAATCCTCTACAATAAAGAGACCACGACCAGTATTAGTAATAGTGGATGGAGCAATCATATAGCGATTACCCCAAAAGTTGAAAACCTCTCCATCTATAGGAAGTGGTCCTCTATTCCATCCTCCATATCTTCTTCTATCATATGTTTGTACTAAAGAATGATCACGAGCTGGCAATGGATAATCTCTAGTCGTCTCAGTCTCTAAACCAAGAGGTAGAGGATTTCTAGAAACCTCTGCTAGTAGTTGATGAACAACAAGTCCATGACGTGTACGAGGTATGTTAACATTATGAGAAAAATTATCATCATCATCATCATCGAGAAACTATTCCTGTATATCAACAGTAATTTGATTTTGTATATGGTTTTTAAATAAAATAATGACATTAATTTATATAAAAAATACATACCCAAGCATTATCACATTGACCAGGTGATGGTGCACGCTCAAAAGTACCATACTCTGCCTCATATTCAATACATTCCAATCATGGTCTTCGATACGTGCCATAACAAGAGTTACACCAACATATAATATGCTCTTCAAAGTAAAATTCATCATAATTCCTATCGGAGGACACATGTGAAGTCGTTGCATGGGTAGGAGGTGGTGGAGTACCCTCTGATTGATCAGAATTTGATTATAATAAGAAACAAAAAAATATATAAGTTATGTATCCATCAAATATATTTAAAATTAGATGTTTGATATACTTACAGTATATAGTCATTGCACGATGAGGAGACAGTGGTGGAGTTCCATCAAATTGATCAGAATCTACAAATAATGGTATTTGATATTAATAATCTGATTATTTATGTACACAAAAAATTCACATATACATATTTACACATACACATATACTCACATATACACATTTACACATACACACATATTCACATATACACAAATACACATTATTATGGCCTGAATTCCTGTATTTTCTATGAATGAGTGTATATGCATGCATGTGTGTGTACGTATATATGTGAATATGTATATGTGTGTTTACGTTATATGTATGTATATGTGTATATGTATACATATATGTATGTGTTGCAGCTCAAGATCAAGGACAAAGCATGGAAGCGCATCAAGGAAGTGAACACACGAGAAGAAGGAGCAAGTAGGGAGCTCCAAGATTCACATGTCGAATTTTCAGAAGAAATCCCTATAAAAATAGTGATTTTTATCAATAAATATCATTGTAAATACCATTTTCTATTTTTACAGCTCCATTTTGTTCAAGCCAAGGAGTCCTTGAGCTTGAGGAGTATTAGATGTATCATACTACCAATTTTCATAATTTTTAGATTCCGTTTGAGCCCCCAAATAAGCCCTAGAACCTAATTTTTAACTAGGCCGGACACTAGGTCTGGACAGGGCCAAAACCACTCAAAAACTATAAAAAGGGCTGGAGAGCTCATTTTTGAGGCGAGCTTATGGTAGATTTCAGCTTTGTAATAGAGTTCATTTGGTAATCGAAGCTTTCCATTGTTCCACTCTTTGCTCTTACCTTGTGCGTGTGTGTGTGTATGTGTGTGCATGCTTGTGTGCTTTCACTCACGCACTTGTGCACTTCACTTGCTCTTGGTCTTCATACCGGTCCTCACGTCTCCACGGATTGACATTTATGAGGTGTATCTCCTCACGTTGGTACACACCATTGTGCTAGAGTGACACCAAATTTGGCGCCGTTGCCGGGGAGAGAGCTTGGAGGACGAGCGTGTGATGGTAAGACGTAGAGTAGCAACGTTGGAAGGTAAAAAAAAAAAAAAAAAAAATCATCATTTTCAGTTCAGTTTTAGAATTTTCCTTCTTCTTCATCTTCATCATCATCACCATCTCCACCCACCTTCATTTTCTCAGTTTTTTCCATTTTTTAGAGTACATTCACTTTGTTTTTACTTGTGGTTGTGAGCAAGAAGCTTAGAGAGGGTGCAGAATAGAGGCGCTGAAGAAGTAGCACCAAAATAGCTGAAAATCTGAGTGAACAGCCCCGGACATGACAAAACCTGCGCCAAGTATCGTGAGTGCAATATCGTGGGTTTGAAGGAAGATTTTGCATCTACAGACACATAGGAGTGACAAGGAGGACACAAGGTACTCATATTTGCAAAAATTTTTGAATTTGGACTCCAAAAAATCCAAGTATCGTTTACTCCCGCGGTCGAGTATCCTGATACTTGGCAAGTATCGTGAATCTCATGTGGTTGAGTATCCCGATATTTCCCTCCGATCGTGTATCGTTTCATACTGATCGCGATACCTGGCCAGAGATCGTTTCGGCCAGAGATCATTTCAGACCAGAGATCGTTTCGGCCAGAGATCGTTTCGGCCAGAGATCGTTTCGGCCAGAGATCGTTTTGGCCAGAGATCGTTTCGGCCAGAGATCGTTTCAGCCAGAGATCGTTTCAGCCAGAGATCGTTTTGGCCAGAGATCGTTTCGGCCAGAGATCGTTTCGGTCAGAGATCGCGTATCGTTTCAGGTTGAAAGATCATGTATCGTTTTGTTCCACATCAAAGATCGTGTGTCGTTTTGTGACAAAGATCGAGTATCGTGTCCTACAAATATCGTGTATCACCTGATTTGAAGCATTTCCTGAGAGGCCCTGTTTCCCTGTTTTAACCCCCAAAACCCTGAACTGGCATAACTTTCTCATACGAAATCCGTTCGGAGTGATCTTGGGTTTGTTGGAAAGCTCGTGAGGAGTACAACAAAACATCGACTGGTTATGTTAATATTAATACCAGGATTATTAGATAGGGTATTTTTAAGTTGACCCTCAGGTTGGACTAGGAAGCAAGGGGTTCCACAAGATTTTGAGCAATTCAAAGGACAATTGTGGACTTGTAGACAAGGCTTATGAACCTAAGCTCAAGATGATACCTAGGAAGAGATAGATAAAGTACCATATCACTTGAAACTAAGATCAACCACACAATCAAGTCAGGGACTCACAACTCAGGGGTTAACTCTACGTGCTGAGTTCATAGATAAGTGAGTCAAAAATGTCACTTAACTGGGAGAGGCTCTTGGTTTCTGAAGACATGCATAGTTCCGTACCTAGGGAAGGTTTTATGTCTAGAGTGGAAGGTGAATATCGAATGTCTCTTCAATATATATCCACTAACCTGCAAGGAATACCCATCTACCTTGATGGTCTACAGAGGACAGTAGCAAGAAAGATAAACACCAGAGAATCCGAAATAAGTCAAAGACCAGCTATCAAGTATGAAAGTGGAGTTTATAGGGACAAGATGGGCCAGATATATGTAGTAACTGAAAGTCCTAATCAGATTAATGAAAGAGGAGAGTTAGCTCGAGATCAGGAAACTACCTCGCAAAACCCATTCGAAACCCAACAAAGAACAGAAAATGTGACGTTAGGACAAATGAGCCAAGGTAGCATACCCGATAGACTACATGAACAATTCAACATGCCAAGAATCAACCCCCACGGCCACTCTAGTCAGAGGATGGGAAATATGAATAGACCTACCTTTAGGACAAAACCGCCCCAAGGTGTCCCCATCATAACTCGATCCCCAGAACCCGACAGAAGACTGAGACCAATCCAATTGGCCAAATGTATGAGAAATCGTTACGATGGCACAGGAGAACCCTATGACCACATTGCAGAATTCAAGCAGGTGTTGCGAGCAGAGCAAGTGGATGACTTTTTCATGCAATATGAATCCTTTGGGCTAACACTTACGGGAATAGCCTTAACTTGGTTTCAATCTCTGGATCCAAATTGCTTTGAACATATTGAACAATTCTTCCAAGAACTTATTTGGGAATTCATGAAGCGCGGGATCAAGCACAATTCGTCATCCTTACTACATAGTTTCAAACAAGCTCCCAATGAGACAGTAAAAAATGCAGCACGAAGGTTTAAGCAATACGTAACCCGATGCCCTGTGACAGAGAGACCTTCTCAGCAAAAAATGATATCCCTATTTTTAGAAGGTCTAACCAATGGAACATTGAGAGTCTTAGTATACGTAAAACGACTGCAAACCCTAAGTCAGTGTCTTCAGGAGTGCACAGATTTGGAAGAAAACTTAGCTGAGGATCTCAAAATCACACAGGATCCTATCAAATCAGAGGAGACAAGGAGCAAGGAAACTTCTAGTTTGAGTTATGTGGAGGAAGTGACAGAGTTGGTGGCCAAGAAATTAGGAGTACAAGGACAAAGGAACTACCAGAACTCCCCCTTGAGAATGCCAATGTTAGGAAGTTGCACACTTTGCGGTGGGGATCATTCATCTCATGTCTGCAACCAAGAAGCATTAGGATTATCACAACCTTACCCGTACGATAGACGACCAACTCAAGCGCCTAACATGTACTCTTATAGTGAGCCAAAGTACCCCAACTACAACAATGAAAACTATCTAATGAATAGACAGCCACGACCATTTGTACCACCCCACTATAGACCATACGGGTACCCTCCTACAGAACAAGGAAGAGAAGTTCCTAGGTATAGCCCATGTCCAGAACCACGAGGAGCAACTAGACCATATGAACATGAAGGAAATAGCCAACCTCAATCTATGCCAAGACAAAAACCACCCCACACACTAGCTCCGACACAAGGGCAGAACATCACGATACACGTTGTCTGTCTAGAGTGTGGCAAAGAACAGCTTTTGAGAGATTGTCTTGGACATCCCGCTAGTGTACCAAAGGTTACACCCATTAATGTTGTCGGCCTAGCAAGGGATTCAAGTTCTAGTAGTGATAATGTGGCTCCTATACACACAGTTACTAGGGCACAAGCCTTAGAGCAAAATAAATCAGCTGAGCAATCAGAGCCAAGTGAATCAGGAGAGCCTAGTAAGAGAAGAACAAGAACATGGAAGGATACTAGAGAGAAGGCCAATCGTAAGTGGACCAAAAAGTTATCCAAACTAGAAGAAAGCCTGAAAGATGCAAAAACAAAAATAGAAGATATTGCCTCTCAAAGCCCCTCACAAGTCCAAACTCCATCCACATCACCTCATCCCCACTCACCAACCACGGTAAATGAACCACCACAACCGGGGTCTGTTCTTGCAGATCCAACCCCAGAACACTTGGACATGATGTTCAAAGCATACCAGGCTCGACTTCAAGAAGGGCCAACACCTGCAAACCTAGATAAGAGCTACCCTAGAGCAGATTTAGAGATTGAACGGACAAAAATGTGCATTAAAATGGTGGAACTAGCTCAAGCTATGTTCGAGGCCAATCAATCATTCAATCAGACGAATGCTATTACACCGGTTTTGCACTTCCAGGGCTTACTAGATAGATTAGAGCAGTTGGTAAACAAGCCACAAGTTTCGTTACCTCCACAGGCTCAACTAACTATTGAAAGAGAAAGCTCATCACCAAAGAAAGTCTATGTTCCTGACTCCATAGATGAGGGAGAGCCTCTTTCAATTCAACAACACTCTCAAACGTTCTTGCGGGAAATACAAGAAGAGAAATGGGCCAAGGAGAAGGATAATCCTCCTCCTATCCTTGAGATTGATGACCTTCATGATCAGTTTCCACAAGACATTCCATCTACTTATGGAGAAGAAATAGAGCAACAAGAAGATGAACGGTTAGATTTTGAATCTAATTGTTTACAAGAGTTGCCACAGTTCAAAGACCCATGGGAAATTGAATATGTCCAGATTAGAGCTCCCACAATAGTGGTAAGAAATGAAGACTCGGTGATTCCAAGAAACACTGACGTCGTGAAGAACACTAAAGTTCAGTGTCATCTCACGGTAGAGGAGCTGCTCAAAGCAAAACCCGAGCTATGGAATCATGTGAAGGATCAAGTTCCCGAACTTGATTCCAAAATGCCAAAAGTAGGCTCTAAAGAGAAAGTTCAGAGATACCTCTTGATAAAATAGGGGACATGTGTGAGGGTGACGAAGGTAATACTTATCTTCCAATCACCTACCAAGGTTACACAACCAAAGCAATCATAGATTCAGGTGCTGGTGCTGCTATTGCAACCACCTCCCTGTGGAAGCGATGGGGCAAGCCCACATTAAAACCAACTAGAATGAAGCTTCAGATGGCTGACGGCCATGTGGAAAGACCTCTAGGATTGCTCGAAGGGATAACTCTAACCACCTGTGGAGTAGAGTTTGAGCACACATTTGCTATATGTAACTTTGAAAAAAATAATGTCTACGAGATGATCGTAGGAAGGCCCTTCCTACGACAACTGCAAGTGGTACAGGATTGGGGAACCAATTCCTTATACTTGCAACGCTTAGGGGTCACGACCAAGGTAAATTTGAAGGATTACACCTTCAGAGATGTTCCACCCCTACAGTGGAATCCTATCCACAAGGAGCAAGAAGATTCAGTCTCTCTGCATTCTAAAAGTTCATCTGATACATCTTGGATGCATGAGGATACTCATTTGTGGATGTGCAAGGTCGCAAAGGAAGAGGAAAAACGCTTGAAGGCTAGAGAAAAAGGAACTTCTCAAGGAGATAGACCAGTTAGAGACCCAGCCTATACGCCGATGATATTTCCAGATGAGGAATTTGAGCCTCATGGTTGGGCAAAAATCCTAGCCACCATGGACATTGCTGTCAATGAAGAACAATGGACACCTCATTGTGATGAGGAGGGATATGATATTTCAGTGTTCATGTGTCAGCCCTTGCTAGAAGAATGTGACCCTAGTGAATTCATAAGAGAAGAAGAGAACGATGATGATCTAGAGTCCATTGTGATGGATAGCTGCTTTATTTCAGAGGAGCACTATCCAGAAGACATAGGAGTATTTACCCAAAAAGAAGAAGAACCTCTCACAAGCATCAAAACGGTAAATTCAAAGGATGGGAGTGAAGATAGTCAAAAGAAAAAGAAACGAAAAGTAGTGAAACAAGGAGAGGAGGAGCAAGTGTTTGAAGTACCAGAAAATTTCAAGAAATATGAAGTAGAAGACCAAAAAATTTTGGTACGAATGCCTAAGAGAGAGGCCACAACAGGAGAAGCATATGATAACAAAGAAAAGACCAAAAAAATTGTAGTCACCATCAAAGAGAACGAAGAGAGATGTACATACATAGGAGATGAGCTGAGTAAAGAAGAGGAAGTAGAGTTGGTAGCGTTATTAAGGGAATATAGGGACGTATTTGCATGGCACTACAGAGACTTGAAAGGAGTAGATCCGAAAATTTGTTCTCATACGATCCCCATGATAGCAGATGCCAAGCCCACTAAACATAAGCCCTACACATATAATGACACTTATGTAGCCAAAATAAAAGAAGAAATTGATAGATTGATTGAAGCTAGATTTATCTATGAGATTGAGCATATAGAATGGGTGTCCCCCATTGTAGTGGTGCCCAAAAAGAATGGAAAATTGCGAGTGTGTATTAACCTTAAAAAAGTTAATGCTGCTACAATCAGAGATAGTTATCCACTTCCAATCACCGAACATTTATTGGAGCGTGTTGCAGGCAAGGAAGTTTATAGCTTCCTTGATGGATTTTCAGGTTACAACCAAGTAGCCATTGCCCCAGAAGATCAACACAAAACAGCTTTTGCCACAGAGTGGGGAATCTTTGCATTTCGTGTGATGCCATTTGGGCTCACCAATGCACCTACAACATTCCAAAGACTCATGTGTCATGTCTTCAAAGAGTTCTTGCGAAAGAGCTTAGAAGTATATGTGGATGATTTATGTGCTCATTGCCAAGAGCAAAGATACCACATCCCTGAGCTTAGACAGATCTTCAACAAGTGTAGAGAATATCGAGTGTGTCTGAACCCAGAGAAGTGTGTGTTCATGGTCAAGGTAAAATCTTAGGTCATATTGTTTCTAAGAATGGAATATCGACAGATGAGGACAAAGTAAAAGCCATAGCGGAGTTGCCGAGACCAAAAAATGTTAAAGAGGTACAGGCCTTCATGGGCCATTGTGGATATTATCGTAGGTTCATTCACATGTATGCAATCATAGCTAAACCTCTTTATGCCTTGTTGAAAAATTTTGAGTGGAACGATGAATGCGAGAAGTCCTTCAATGAGTTGAAGAGACGCTTGTGCACAACACCAATACTGACGACTCCTGATTGGAATAAGCCATTCCACATACATGTGGATGCATCCAATTATGCAATAGGATGTGTGCTGTCACAACCAACTGGTGAAGGGAATTTAGATTTGCCTATAGCATATGCTAGCAGGCAATTGAATGTTGCTGAACGAAACTACACCACAACTGAAAGAGAAGGCTTAGGCATGGTATATGCTGTAAAGAAATTTAGACACTATTTATTGGCCAACAAGTTTAAGTTCTTCACCGATCATCAAGCCTTATTATACTTGGTCAATAAACCTTGCAATACTGGACGCTTAGTAAGACGGTTCCTCTTACTAATGGAATATGACTTTGAAGTGGTTGTTAGGCAAGGTAAGACCCACCTCAGAGCGGATCACCTTTCTCGCATCACTTCAAGAGAGCCACCGCAAGGAGTGTCGGATGAATTGCCCGATGCTTATCTGTTCAATCTAGAAGTTGTTCCTAAATGGGCAAATAAGTTGGTACCAGTCCTAACCTTTGGACCCGCAAATAAAAAGGTGAAGACGGACAGGGATGAAATTGTGCGGTCACAAAGCTATCAAATATTGGTAGGAAGCATGTATAAACAAGACACGGAAGGTGTTCTAGCTTGTTGTGTCGAGGATGATGAGCATAGTAGTTGGTTGCATCAAGCCCATGAAGGATTTCTACGCAATCACTATTCTAAACAACGAACACTGCAAAATCTAAAACGTTTAGGAGTGTATTGGCCTAGTATGGATAAAGAAATTCATGAGTGGATGAAGAATTGTCCAATGTGCAAAGAGCGACCCCCAGTGGAGCATGCTACCCTGTATCACGTGTCGTTAATTCCTGACTGGAGTGCTCCATTGGTAGAATTCATGAGATCGGGAACATCCCCCAAGGAGGCAAGTCTAGCAAGAAAACGAAGTATGGAGCAGGAGGCTAAAGACTATGCCTTAGTAGGTGATAACCTATACCGAAGATGCAAAGATGGCGATTTAAGATTGTGCGTTCATGAATCAGATTATTTGAGAGTCTTAGAAACTGCACATAGCAGTGTGGCAGGTGGACACTTTGGGCCTGACAGAGTAATCAAGTCTATTCTATTCTCAGGACTTTGGTGGCCCACTCTTCATATGGATGCACATACCTATATGAAGAAATGTGACACATGTCAACGTGTCCAGTACCCAATTCGAAAAGATAAGATGCCTCTGAGGCCAATGATGGGAGGACGTGCATTCTCAAAGTGGGGCATAGACTTTGTAGGTCCTATTAACCCCCCAGCTAGAAACTCTTATGCAGAATACATTATTGTAGCCATGGACTACCTCACAAAGTGGGTAGAAGTCAAAGCCACAACAAAGAACGATCCTCAAACTACGACGAAGTTTTTATTCGAGAACGTGTTTACGAGATATGGATTACCAATAGAATTAGTTAGTGATAGAGGCACACACTTCTTGAATGAAGTCATTGAAAATCTTCTCCAAGAATTCTTGGTGATACACAAGAAGTCTGCCCCCTATCATCCACAAGCTAACGGACAAGCTGAGAGCACGAATAAGATCCTATGTAACGTATTGACAAAACTCGTAAATAACAAACGCTCTGATTGGGACAAACAACTTCATCATGTTGTTTGGGCCTACCGAGTTGCTTATAAAACGGTACTCAATGCCACCCCATTTCAGATGGTCTTCGGACAAAATGTTGTGCTACCATTGGATTTCCTAATCCCAACTTTAAAAGTAGCACAAGAGCATGATTGGAACGGACACGAGTTATCCTCGAGGATCTTTGATTTAGAACGCTTAGGTGAGACAAGGCTACGAGCAGCGGCAGGCATCTATGCTGCAAAGAAAAGACAAAAGGCATACTTTGATGCACATATCAAGGATAAAGGCTTGAAAGAGGGAGACCTAGTGTTGGTTTATACACTAAAGCAACATGCCCGTAAATTGGAAAAAAGAGGATATGGACCCATGATCATTAATAGAATTTCCACTAGCGGTGCAGTTCAATTGGCCACACTAGAAGGCGATGTCTTACCAAACTATATCAGTGGCTGTCGAGTCAAGCTATATCAAGAACCTCTTACAGAGGAAATGCTAATGAGACTCAACACTGCTAAGAAGCGAAAAGAAGAGGAGTTAAGGGTTAGAGAAGAAGCACAAGCAGAGGCGAGAGAGCGCATCAGAAGAAATAAGTTACGACGATTAGGGCTAGAGATCAACACAAAAGCTCCAAAATATCACATGGACATGTGCCAAAAAACGGACCTAATTGCTTCTCAAATAATTGATCGACGTCCATTTGTGACCATAGCGGTAGGGCAAGGGAAGAATGCAAAGACTGTGAGAGCATTAATTGACTCAGGTGCAGCAACTAGTGCAGTTAGACTTTCATACTGCCAAGACCTGCAATTGGACATCAAGCCCATAGAAGCCTATCTCATAGGATTGGGAGGTGTGGAAACCCCTTGTTTAGGCGAGGTGGAACTTCCCATCTACCTTCAAGATGTTCCAATAAAAGTCAAAATGCTAGTGTGTCATGATGCGGACCTTACATAGCCACTTGTCCTAGGTCAAGATTGGATCTATGACCATGCAGTCAACTTGAACCTAAGAAGTCAACTTCTTCAAGTTTGGGTACATGAACAATGCATTACATTAGAATTAGACAAGTGCATGCTCTCAAATCCAAAGGTCACACATTCTCTTAGTTCTCCTGAAACTAATCTTCGTAAAGAAAATTTTGTGTGTGTCACCAACCCTATGACGCACAAGGACTCAATCATGAAAGCCAAAGCTCAAAGGCCAGCACACCTCTCTTCTTCTTCACATACTAATGCAAGTGTAACCCATCCAAGGAGGCAAGCTGTTGAAGCTCAAAGTCAAGGACAAAGCATGGAAGCACATCAAAAGGTGGACACACGAGGAAAGGGAGCAAGTAGGGAGCTCCAAGAAGTGTATGTCAAATTTTCAGAAGAATCCCCTACAAAAATAGTGATTTTCATCACTAGAAACCATTGTAAATACCATTATCTATTTTTACTAACTCCATTTTGTTCAAGCCGAGGAGTCCTCGAGCTTGAGGAGTATTAGAAGTACCATCGTACCAATTTTCATAATTTTTAGACTTCGTTTGAGCCCTCAAATAAGCCCTGGAACCTAATTTTTAACTAGGCCGGACACTAGGTCTGGACAGGGCCAAAACTAGTCAAAAAACTATAAAAAGAGCTAGAGAGCTCATTTTTGAGGTTAGCTTGTTAGAGAATAGAACTTTTGTAAGAGAACTCTTTTGCAATCTAAGCTTTCCATTGTTCCTCTCTTTGATCTTACTTTGTGCGCGTGTGTGTGTATGTGTGTGCATGTTTGTGTGCTTTCACTCACGCACTTGTGCCTTCACTTGCTCGTGGTCTTCATACCGGTCCTCACGTCTCCGCGGATTGACAAGTAAAGGAGGTGGTGCTTACGCTTGAGCTACACCAAATTTTGGCGCCGTTGCCGGGGAGAGAGCTTCGAGGACGAGCGTTGTGATGGTAAGATCGTAGATTTGCGACGTTGGAAGGTAAAAAAACTGTCATTTTAGTTCATTTTCTGTTTTTTCCTCTTCATCTTCATCATCATCATCATCTCCACCTTCTTCTATCTTCTTCTTCATAGAAAATTCTTGTTTTTTAGTGCATTTTCACCATCTTCATACCATTTTTCATGCATTATTGTGTGGGAAGGAGTTAGGAGGTGCAAGGGAGAGCAAGCGCTGTATTTTTTTCATGATTTTCTGCTCATACGGAGCTCGCCATAGCCGGCGCTCAGAAATTTGAATTTCCCGCCAAAAAACGCGATTCTGTGATGAAAATCGCGATTCTGTGAAAATTCAAAATTTTTTGAAAAATCACGATTTTCAGTTTTCCCGCCTAAAAGTTGGTTGAAGAGAATCGCGATTCTGTGTTTTTTCTCAAAAAAACACGATTCTCTGCTCAAAATCGCGATTCTCAAAAAAACACGATTCTCTGCTCAAAATCGCGATTCTCACCAATCACGATTTTCAGCAAAAAAAAACACGATTTTGTGAAAAACACAACTTTCTGCTCAAAATTGCGATTCTCACAAATCACGATTTTCATCGAAAAATACGATTTTGAAAAAAACACGATTCGCTGCTCAAAATCGCGATTCTCAAAAAAACACGATTCTCTGCTCAAAATCGCGATTCTCACCAATCACGATTTTCAGCAAAAAAAACACGATTTTGTGAAAAACACGACTTTCTGCCCAAAATCGCGATTCCCACAAATCACGATTTTCAGCGAAAAATACGATTTTGAGAAAAAGATGATTTTCTGCTCAAAATCGCGATTCTCACAAATCACGATTTTCAGCGAAAAATACGATTTTGAGAAAAACACGATTCTCTGCTCAAAATCGCGATTCTCACAAATCACGATTTTCAGCGAAAAATACGATTTTGAGAAAATCACGATTCTCTGCTCAAAATCGCGATTCTCACAAATCACGATTTTCAGCGAAAAATACGATTTTGAGAAAAACACGATTCTCTACTCAAAATCGCGATTCTCACCAATCACGATTTTCAGCAAAAACACGATTTTGAGAAAAACACGATTCTCTATGACAAAATCGCGATTTTCATGCCAAAAACACGATTTTGTGAAAAAGGCGATTCTGTGAAAACACGAATTTTTGCTCAACATCGCGATTTTCATGTGAAAAATACGATTCTGAGAAAACACGATTTTCAGCAAAAACACGATTTTGTGAATCACGATTCTCTGAGTCAAAATCGCGATTTTCAGAAACACGATTTTGTGATCAACATCGCGATTTTCTGAAACACGATTTTGTGATCAACATCGCGATTTTCAGAAACACGATTTTGTGATCAACATCGCGATTCTCTGAAACACGATTTTGTGATCAACATCGCGATTCTCTGAAACACGATTTTGTGATCAACATCGCGATTCTCTGAAACACGATTTTGTGATCAACGTCGCGATTTTCCAATCACGATTTTCTGCTCAAAATCGTGATTTTCAAAAACACGATTTTGTGCTCAACATCGCGATTTTTTTTACTTCACAGCATCGCGATTTTCAGAAAGTTCACAAAATCGCAATTTTCTCCAAAGGTCCTGTTTGCCTGTTTTTGACCCCCAGGAGCCTGATTTGACATAACTTTCTCATCCAAAGTCCATTTTTTGAGCTCTATAGCTTGTTGGAAAGCTCGTTTCAAATCCTACACGATCTCAACTGTTTTTTTCAAGAATAATGCGTTGATTTTGAGATAGGATAATTTGAAGTTGACCCTCAGGTGGGACTAGGGAACCAAGGGGGCTCTAAAGAATTTTGAACCATACCAAAGGGAAAATTTGGACTCTTGACTAAAGCTTATGAACCTGAGATCTGGTAGACACTTAGGCAAGGATAAACAAAGCATTAGATCTTCTGAGGCTAGTGTCAACCATACAGCCAAGTCTTGGGCTCAACAGCTTAGTGGTTATCCTTACTCACGAAGTTCAGAAACCAGTGACTCAGAAATGTCTTTTAGCATGGAGAGACCCACACGTAGCTCAGGCATTGCCTATTTACAGACACCAGAAGGACCCTATAAGACCCAATTGGAGTATATCAGGACCAACCAATTAGGTGCTCGCATCTATGAGGATGGTCTAAGGCGATCAGTGGTTCAACTCAAAAATCCTGACCAACCCTTTGGACTCGAACACCCAGTAGTCAAGTTTGAAGAGGGTGCTTACATTGATAAGGAAGGAACCATGTATGTGGTTACCAACTTACCAGATAGGACAGATGAGTTTGGAAATATCATTCCTGAGAATGAGATAGGAGACCTAGAGCAAGGGGACCTAGGAGGAGAACCCAAGACCCCTAGAGGCAAGTCAGTCTTAACCAGAGTGCTCACTCCAGAATGGATTCCTCAAGATAATAAAAGCATAGAACTATTCGTGAATAGAGAAACGGAGGAAGCCTTTTGGAGATTTAGGCCAGATCAACCCAGCCCAGTAGTCACCATCTATGAATTCAAGGACCCAGAGACACCAGAGAAAGCTGTCTACCTAGATCACACATCTCAGAAATTATTCTTGGTATCAGATCATGACAGACATGCTTACACTTGGCAAGGTGAATCAATTTTCCCTCCAACAAGATCTAATGTTTCCCAGGGCCTCCAAGGAGTCAGATCATCCAAGGCTCATGAAACTCAGAGAGAAAGAACTAGAGAGAGACCGGAGGTAAGCTTTGCAGACACTCTAGGCAGAGACAGATCAGGATATGGAACGGAAAGACTTGAAAGGGAGAGACATAGAGCTCATAGGCATCAAAGAGATGATCATGATTTCCCATTGCCTAGACCACGAGAGCACTCGAGAACCCTTAGACCGTCTCAAGTGGTTAAGACAATGAAGAACTACTTTGATGGATTTGGAGATCCTTATGATCATGTGGCGGAATTCAAACAAGTGCTAAGAGCTGAACAGGTTGAAGACTTATTCACCCAGTTTGAAGCATTTGGTTTGACTCTAAAGGGTACTGCCTTAGCTTGGTTTCAACCTCTAAACAGTCGCAACTATAGAGAGATAGGTCAGCTGCTAGAAGAATTCATTGTAGAATTTTCCAAGAGTGGTATCAGGCATAACACATCATCCTTGATCCACAGCTTCAAGCAGACACCCCAAGAAACAGTGCGACTCGCAGGGAGAAGGTTTAGACAGTACTTGGAAAGATGCCCTGTACCAGAATTACCCACATCAGCCAAACAGGTGGCACTGTTTTTAGATGGCCTGTTGAGCACAAAATTAAGGTCATATGTATACTTGAAAGAGCCTAGGTCCATAGAAGAGTGTATACGGATGTGCATTGACATAGAAGATAACTTGGGTGAGGAGTTAGGACTATCCAAACTCTATAACGACTCTGATAGTTCTACTAGTCATACCTCTAGAGCCTCCACTGAGATAGATGAGATAGCGGAGCAAGTGGCCAAAAAGCTAGGAGTTCAAAGTAGACAAATGCCAAGGGTCACCTCAGTGAAGCGATGTTATACATGTGGAGGAGATCACATGGCTAATGTCTGTCCAATGATGACTCAACCCCAAGGAAACCCTAATGCTCTATATTGCACCATTGAGAGAAAATACACAAATCATACGACCCAAGATTGTCCCTATAACAGGCAGGCTGTTAGACAAAATTATCAGCAACCTTACCAACAGGGTAGGTATCAGAATCAGTACCAACAACCATATTATAGGCCACAACAATATCAACCTCAATACCAGCAGCAATATCAGGCACCATACAGGCCACAACCAGTCCTAGGAAACCAACCGCCAACTCCTACCAATGTGATCCCAGTTAAATATACGATGGCAGAGGAGAACCCTAATAGAGCTTTGGTGCCACTAACCCCATTGGTCTCAGAAAATGATTCTCATGCTCAGGGTTCAAACTACTTCCATGAAGATAGTCCACATGCTTATTATATAGAGTCACCTGAGCAAAGTGAGACTTCTCAGTATCAATATGAGACATCGCCTCTAGAACAAAACTGGGAACCAGAATACTCCAATGTCATGTATACGAATCTAAACCCTAGGCCCCAGTTGAGACAAGTAAGACCACAAGCCCCCAGAGGACCATGCTTTAGATGTCAGGGCGATCATTTCATTCGTGAATGTCCCCACCAACCAGCTCTGGGATCAGGACAGAACATCACAATACAAGGCTTTTGTCCTGAGTGTGGCAAGGAACACCTGCCTAGAGAGTGTCCCAGGAATCCCTCTAATGCACCCAAGGTCACACCCATCAACGTGGTAGGCTTAGTGGCAGATTCAAGTTCAAGCAGCAATAATGTGGCGCCTGTACAGGCAGTTACTAGGGCACAGGCTACACAACAAGCAAAACCATCTGAGCAATCGGAGACAAGTGAGGCAGGAGAGCCTAGTAAGAGGAAACCAAGAACATGGAAGGATACCAGAGAGAAGGCTAATCGCAAGTGGAACAAAAAACTATCCGAGCTAGAAGAAAGCCTAAGGGATACCAAAACAAAAATAGAAGACATTGCATCTCAAAGCCCCTCGCATGCCGAAGCTCCATCCACTTCGCTTCATCCCACCCCACCACCCATTGTAAATAACCCACAACCAAGGTCTGTTCTTGCAGATCCAACCCCAGAAGGCTTGGACATGATGTTCAAGGCCTACCAGGCTCGACTTCAAGAAGGGCCTACAGCGGCAAACCTAGACAAGAGTTACCCTAGAGCAGATTTAGAGATTGAACGGATGAAAATGTGCATGAAAATGGTAGAGCAAGCTCAAGCCATACTTGAGACTAGTCAAAAGTTCAATCAGACAAACTCTATCAAATCGGATTTGCATTTCCAGGGCTTACTAGAACGATTAGAGCAGTTGGTAAACAAACCACAAGTTTCTCTACCTCCACAGGCTCAACCAGTTATTGAAAGAGGAAGCTCACCACCAAGGGGAGCTTATGTTCCTAATTCCACGGATGCTGGAATACCTCCTTCTATTCAACAGTACTCTCAAGAGTTCTTGCGGGAAATACAAGAGGAGAAATGGGCCAAGGAGAAGGGTAATTCCCCTCCTATTCCTGAGATTGATGATCTTCATGATCAATTTCCCCAAGACATTCCATCTATTTACGAAGATGAAGCAGAACAAGAAGACGAAAGATTAGATTTTGAATCTAATACCTTAGAAGAACTGCCTCAATTTCCAGGCCCATGGGAATCTGAATCACTCCAGATTAGAGCTCCCACAATACTAGTAAGAAATGAAGACTCAGTGGTTCCAAGGAACACGGATGTCGTGAAGAACACTAAGGTTTAGTGTCATCTCACTGTAGAAGAGTTGCTCAAAGCAAAACCTGAGTTATGGAATCATGTGAAGGATCAGGTCCCAGAACTTGAGTCCAATATGCCAAAAGCAGGCTCTAAGCAAAGGGTACCAGAGATACCTCTAGACAAAATAGGGGACATGTGTGAGGGTGAAGAAGGTAATACTTATCTTCCAATCACCTACCAAGGTTACACAACCAAAGCAATCACAGATTCAGGTGCTGGTGTTGCTATTGCGACCACCTCTTTGTGGAAGCAATGGGGCAAATCCACATTAAGACCAACTAGAATGAAGCTTCAAATGGCTGATGGTCATTTTGAAAGACCTCTAGGATTGCTAGAAGGGATCACTCTAACCACTTGTGGTGTAGAGTTTGAGCACACATTTGCTATATGTGACTTTGAGAAAAATAATGTCTATGAGATGATCCTAGGAAGACCCTTCCTACGACAATTGCAAATAGTACAGGATTGGGGAACTAACTCCTTGTACTTACAACACTTAGGGGTTACCACCAAGGTCAATTTGAAGGATTACACCTTCAGAGATGTACCACCCCTACAGTGGAATTCTATCCACAAAGTGAAAGAAGATTCCATCTCTGTGCATTCTGAAAGTTCACCTGATCCATCATGGCTGCATGAAGATACTCATTTGTGGATGTGCAAAGTCGCAAAGGAAGAGGAAAAACGTTTAAAGGCAAGGGAAGAAGGAACTTCACTAGGAGATAGACCAGTTAGAGAACCAGCCTACACACCGATGATCTTTCCAGATGAGGAGTTTGAGCCTCATGGCTGGCCAGAAATCTTAGCCACCATGGACATTGCTGTCAATGAGGAACAGTGGACACCTCATTGTGATGAGGAGGGTTATGATATCTCAGTGTTCATGTGTCAACCCTTGCTAGAAGAATGTGACCCTAGTGATGTCATAGAAGAAGAAGAGAATGACGATGATCTGGAGTCTATTGTGATGGATAGTTGCTTTAACTCAGAGCAGCACTATCTAGAAGATATAGGAGTGTTCACCCAGAAAGAAGAAGAACCTCTCACAAGTATTAAAACAGTAAACTCAAGGGATGGAAGTGAGAGTAGTCCAAAGAAAAAGAAAAGAAAAGCAGTGAAACAAGAAAAGGAGGAATCATTGTTTGAAGTACCAGAAAACTTCAAGAAATATGAAGTTGACGATCGCAAAATTTTGGTACGAATGCCTAAGAGAGAGGCCATCATAGGAGAATCATATGATAATAAAGAAAAGACCAAGAAGAGTGTAGTGACCATTGAAGAGAACGAAGAGAGATGCACATATATAGGAGATGACCTAAGTGCAAGAGAAGAAATGGAGCTTGTAGCTCTATTAAGGGAATATAGGGATGTGTTTGCGTGGCACTATAGAGACTTGAAAGGGGTAGATCCAAGAATTTGCTCTCATACTATCCCCATGACTACTGATGCCAAGCCCACCAAACAGAAGCCCTACACATATAATGACACCTATGCAGCCAAAATAAAAGAAGAAATTGATAGGTTGATTGAAGCTGGATTCATCTATGAGATTGAGCATACTGAATGGGTGTCCCCCATTGTAGTAGTGCCCAAGAAGAACGGAAAGTTGCGAGTGTGCATTAACCTGAAAAAAGTTAATGCCGCTACAATCAGAGATAGCTATCCGCTTCCAATCACCGAACATTTATTGGAGCGTGTTGCAGGCAAGGAAGTTTATAGCTTTCTTGATGGATTTTCAGGTTACAACCAAGTAGCCATTGCCCCAGAAGATCAACACAAGACGGCTTTTGCCACCGAATGGGGAATCTTTGCATTTCGTGTGATGCCATTTGGGCTCACCAATGCACCTGCAACATTCCAAAGGCTCATGTGTCATGTCTTCAAAGAGTTCTTACGAAAGAGCTTAGAAGTGTATGTGGATGATTTATGTGCTCATTCCCAAGAAAGAAGATTTCACATCCCTGAGCTCAGACAGATCTTCAACAAGTGTAGAGAATATCGAGTGTGTCTGAACCCAGAAAAGTGTGTGTTCATGGTGCGTCAAGGTAAAATCCTCAGTCATATTGTTTCGAAGAATGGAATCTCAACGGATGAAGATAAGGTACGAGCCATAGCGGAGCTGCCAAGGCCAAGGAATGTTAAAGAGGTACAAGCCTTTATGGGCCATTGTGGATATTACCGTAGGTTTATCCACATGTACGCGATCATAGCTAGACCCCTTTATGCCTTGTTGTCTAATTTTGAGTGGAACGACGAATGCGAGAATTCTTTCAATGAACTGAAGAAACGTTTGTGCACAGCACCAATATTGACCACTCCTGATTGGAATAAGCCATTCCATGTCCATGTGGATGCATCCAATCATGCCATAGGATGTGTGCTAGCACAACCCACAGGTGAAGGGAATTTAGATTTGCCCATAGCATATGCTAGTAGACAACTAAACCCAGCCGAAAGAAATTATACCACAACCGAGCGAGAAGGGTTAGGCATGGTATATGCCGTAAAGAAGTTTAGACACTATTTATTGGCCAACAAGTTCAAGTTTTTCACTGATCATCAAGCTTTGTTATATTTGGTCAATAAACCTTGCAATACTGGACGCTTAGTAAGATGGTTCCTCTTACTAATGGAGTATGACTTTGAAGTTGTTGTCAGGAAAGGTAGAACCCATCTTCGGGCAGATCACCTTTCTCGCATTACTTCAGGAGAGTCACCACAAGGAGTGTCTGATGAACTACCTGATGTTTATCTGTTCAATTTGGAAGTTTTTCCTAAATGGGCAAATAAGTTGGTACCAGTCCTAACTTTCGGCCCTGCAAATAAGAATGTGAAAACATCACAAGAAGAAATTGTAAAATCACAAAAATATCACATATTGGCAGGAAGCATGTACAAACAAGATACTGAGGGTGTATTAGCTTGTTGTGTCGAGGATGATGAACATAGTAGTTGGTTGCAGCAAGCTCATGAGGGATTGCTAGGAAATCACTATTCTAAACAACGAACATTGCAGAATTTGAAACGTTTAGGAGTGTATTGGCCTAGCATGGACAAAGAAATACATGAGTGGATCAAGAATTGTCCAATGTGCAGAGAGAGACCACCAGTGGAGCATGCGACCCTTTATCAAGTATCATTAATTCCAGATTGGAGTGCTCCATTGGTAGAGTTTATGAGATCGGGAAGATTACCCAAAGAGGCCAGTCTAGCAAGAAGACGAAATATGGAGCAAGAGGCTCAAGGCTATGCCTTAGTAGGAGAGAACCTATACCAAAGAGGTAAAGATGGTTACTTAAGACTGTGCGTTCATGAATCAGACTATTTAAGGGTCTTAGAGACTGCACACAGTGGTGTTGCAGGTGGACATTTTGGTCCTGACCGAGTGATTAAGACCATTCTATTCTCAGGACTTTGGTGGCCCACTCTTCATATGGATGCACATACCTATGTGAAGAAATGTGACACATGCCAACGTGCACAATATCCAGTTAGAAAAGACGAGATGCCTTTGAGGCCAATGATGGGAGGGCGTGCATTTTCCAAGTGGGGCATAGACTTCATAGGTCCTATTAATCCCCCTGCTAGAAACTCCCATGCAGAGTATATTATTGTAGCCACAGATTACCTTACCAAGTGGGTAGAAGTGAAAGCCACAACAAAGAATGATGCTCAAACGACGGCTAAGTTCTTATTCGAGAATGTGTTCACGAGATATGGGCTACCAATAGAGTTAGTGAGCGATAGAGGCACACACTTCTTGAATGAAGTCATTGAAAATCTTCTCCAAGAATTCTTGATGATACATAAGAAATCCGCCCCCTATCATCCACAAGCCAACGGACAAGCCGAGAGTACCAATAAGATCCTCTGTAACGTATTGACAAAACTGGTGAATAATAAACGCTCTGATTGGGACAAACAACTTCATCATGCTGTTTGGGCTTATCGAGTTGCCTACAAAACGGTACTCAACGCCACCCCATTTCAGATGGTCTTCGGACAGAACGCTGTGCTACCATTAGATTTCTTAATCCCTGCCTTAAAAGTAGCACAAGAGTATGAGTGGAATGGGCATGAATTGTCCTCTAGGATCTTTGATCTCGAACGCTTGGGTGAAACGAGGCTACGAGCGGCAGCAGGCATCTACGCTGCAAAGAAGAGGCAAAAGGCATACTTTGATGCACACATCAAGGATAAGGGATTGAAAGAGGGAGATCTAGTGTTGGTATACACACTAAAACAACATGCCCGTAAGTTGGAAAAAAGAGGATATGGACCCATGATCATTAATAGAATTTCCACTAGTGGTGCAGTTCAGTTGGCCACTCTAGAAGGAGATATCTTGCCAAACTATATTAGTGGCTGCAGAGTCAAGCTATATCAAGAACCTCTTACTGAGGATATGCTAATGAGACTCAACACTGCTAAGAAGCGAAAAGAAGAAGAGTTAAGAGTGAGAGAAGAAGCACAGGTAGAGGCCAGAGAGCGTATTAGGCGAAATAAGTTAAGGCGATTAGGCCTAGATGTCAACTCAAAAGCCCCAAAATATCACATGGATATGTGTCAAAAGTCAGGCATTGCGACTTCTCAGGTCATTGATCGAAGACCCTTTGTGACCATAGAGATAGGACAAGGGAAGGGTGCAAGGACGGTGAAAGCATTGATTGACTCAGGTGCAGCAAGTAGTGCAGTTAGACTTTCCTACTGCCAAGACTTGGGGTTGAACATCAATCCCATAGAAGCTTATCTCATAGGATTGGGAGGTGTGGAAACCCCTTGTTTGGGCGAGGTGGAACTTCCCATCTACCTTCAAGATGTTCCAATGAAAGTCAAAGCACTAGTATGTCAAGATGAGAACCTTACAGAACCACTTGTCTTGGGTCAAGATTGGATCTATGACCATGCAGTTAACTTAAACCTAAGAAGTCAAATTCTTCAAGTTTGGGTACATGAACAATGCATTACATTAGAATTAGAGAACTGCATGCTCCTAGATCATGGTGCCACACACTCTCTTAGTTCTTCCAAGACTAATCATATGAAAGAAGATGTTGTATGTGTCAAAAGCTCTATGATGCAGAAGGAGTCAATCGTGGAAGACCAGGTTCGAAGGCGGGTGGATCTTTCTTCTTCTCCAAAGACTCAAGTAGCCACAGTAGTGAGCCCACCACACAAGCAAACACAACCGTTCACGACAACTACTACATCAAATAGAAAGACACCATTCGATAAAAAAGCGGTTCCGGGCATGAAGCAGATCTGGGTACGCAAAGGAGAGCAACCACCAGCCTTACCCCCACAAATCCCATCCATGCACACTAACCAGGCCAGAAGACGAAGGAAGCAGCTCAGACAAGCTCCATCACAAGATATCCAACAAGTTTGGGTGCCTAAGAAGTTAGCTGCAGCTCAACAAGGGCAATTACAGATGTGGGTACCGAAGAAGATCCTACACCCACAACAACCTTTGTTCTCCCACATGCAAAAGGTTTCAACAAAGAAGCCAAAAAGAGAAAAGGGTAAGAACCACGTACAGAGACCAAAGGAAGATCAAATCAGCTCTTCAACATTAGTAGGAGGACATGCAAAAAGGATATGGGTTTGGAAGCCAAAAGTGCAAGTAGCCTCCACCGAACCAAAGCATCAACCACACTGGATACCACAGTTCAGAAAGCATCCAAAGAGAAAGACGTCTGAAGTGACCTCTACAGTGCCAAATGATGTTCTAAAATGGACTCCAATAAGGAGGATTACATCAGTTCGAGACTCAATGGATACCTCCACCAAGGTCGGCATCAACCTCCACAAATAACATCGAAAGCCTCGAACGAGCAACAACCATGTGCTCCTTGCACAACCCTGTCTTTTGCACCATTTAGGTCATGCATTTCCAAAGTATGCATTAATATAGGGCCACATTACACGGCCGTGCATAGACACACTGGAGAATCCCATGCACAAGAGCACAGTGACATATGTCGAACATTTCTATTGATACTAACTTTTGTGTTCTTGTTTTGTGATATCCTGTTCCTCAAAAAAAAAAAAAAAAAAAAAAAAGAAGTGTGAGAGAGCTTGTTCCCAGGTTTGGCTTATGAAACATGAATGAGTCATGCTTAGTTGAAGGTGGAACTATTGATTACTAGGCATTTATCAATTTGGATAAAAGTGTGTCTCGGCCAGCAGTGAGATTATTGCTACCTTATCTGGTAGAGGACAAGCATTTGGCATGAACATGGCATCTACAACTATGATTTTCTCTTACCATGGTAGGAATGAAGAGCTTGAAGGTCCGCAACTTGAGTGATGCTTAACTACTTCATGTACCAGAGCATCCAAGGAGATATCTGCAAAAGGTAGTTCTGGAGGAGAAGACTCCTGCATATGGTGAGCTAAAGAGCATATGTGAAACTCAGCTTGGTGTAGTTACCCGATGTTGCTTGCCAAGGAATATAAAGCAATTCAATTCTCAGTATTTCCTGAACCAGTATGGAACAGTAGCACTGGTGAATGGTCTATGTCAATCAGCATGGTAATCTCTTAGAAACCGGCACGTGTCCAATATTCCTCTGAGTGTCAATATAGGGAAGTGAACGTGCATGAGCCCAAGCTCAGAAATGCACATTATTAGTGACAAATGTTGCTTTGAAAAGAGGAGAGGGGATCCACCACTGAAAAGATCTCATCAGTGGACAATCAACATGGACATTCATCAACAAGGTTCCATCCCAAAGGCCGAGTGTACAACACGAAGAGGCAAACATCCATCAACCTTCGCCATGGTAAGTATCTTTACTCTGGAAACACCATAACCATGATAGTTTAGGAAACCTCTTCGTCAGCATACCCTTGAGCACTTAGCTCAAGACCCGCAATTTTTGCACCATACTTCTTCCAATGCATTTTCCAAGTAAGCATGCGTAGGGCTACATTACAAGGCCGTGCACAAGGCACATACTTTTTTCAACCCAGGCACGAACACACTTACCCATCATTCATTATGGGTTATGAGTAGTTGGCATGAATGCTCTCAACATCATCTTTAAAAGAGCTAGCAGACATCATGGGAACAACATCCATATCTCGGAAGCAAATTGAAGCCAGTAGTTGCTCCAAATCACTCTTGACAACCTCTTCTGAGCAACTTGCAGTTTTGAAAGCTCACAACGACACATTCTTGCTGGAATCTAAGGAACCAGCTCATACAACGGATGGACACCACCTCTCAAAGCACTACACAGAACAGCCCTTCCAACAAGGGTCTGTCAGGGACGACAGACTCGAGAGGGGGGAGTGTTGAAGCTCAAAGTCAAGGACAAAGCATGGAAGCACATCAAAAGGTGGACACACGAGGAAAGGGAGCAAGTAGGGAGCTCCAAGAAGTGTATGTCAAATTTTCAGAAGAATCCCCTACAAAAATAGTGATTTTCATCACTAGAAACCATTGTAAATACCATTATCTATTTTTAGTAACTCCATTTTGTTCAAGCCGAGGAGTCCTCGAGCTTGAGGAGTATTAGAAGTACCATCGTACCAATTTTCATAATTTTTAGACTTCGTTTGAGCCCTCAAATAAGCCTTGGAACCTAATTTTTAACTAGGCCGGACACTAGGTCTGGACAGGGCCAAAACTAGTCAAAAAACTATAAAAAGAGCTAGAGAGCTCATTTTTGAGGTTAGCTTGTTAGAGAATAGAACTTTTGTAAGAGAACTCTTTTGCAATCTAAGCTTTCCATTGTTCCTCTCTTTGATCTTACTTTGTGCACGTGTGTGTGTATGTGTGTGCATGTTTGTGTGCTTTCACTCACGCACTTGTGCCTTCACTTGCTCGTGGTCTTCATACCGGTCCTCACGTCTCCGCGGATTGACAAGTAAAGGAGGTGGTGCTTACGCTTGAGCTACACAAGCAAAAATGACATCTGCTATATCAACTCGACAGACGGAATTCACGAAGAAAGAAGCTCCAGGCATGAAGCAGATTTGGGTACAAAAAGGAGAACAACCACTAGCTTTACCACAACCAATCCCATCTAAGCAAGCTAAACATGCTAAAAGAAGCACCCAGAAACGAGGACAAGCTCAATCCCAAGGTCTTCAACAGGTTTGGGTACCAAAGCAATTGATGACGGCCGACCATCATCACATGCAAATTTGGGTGCCTAAGAAGTTAGCTACAGCTCAACAAGGGCGATCACAGATGTGGGTACACAAGCAACTCTTACAGACACAACGACCTATGTTCCCCACCACGCAAAAGGTCTCGACAACGAAGCCAAGGAGAGAAAAGGGTAAGAACAGAGCACAAAGACCAAAAGAAGATAAAACCAACCCTTCTGCCAAAGTAAGCAGACAATCATTAAGGATATGGGTTTGGAAGCCAAAAGCACCAGCAACACCCACCGAACCAACGAACCAACCACACTGGATACCAAAGTTTGGAAAGCATCCAAAGATGAAATGGCCTGAGGTGATCTCTACAAGGTCAAATCCTATTCTAAAATGGGTTCCAATCAGGAGGATTACCTCATTTCGAGATCCAATCGACACCTCCAAACAAAAATTGCATCAAGTCTAGAATTAACATAAAAAAGCCTCGACCAACAACAACCCATGTGCCTTTGGCATAACCTTGTCTTTTGCACCATTCAGGTCATGCATTTTCAAAGTATGCATTAATCTAGAGCCACATTACACGACCATGCATAGATACAATTGCGAATCCCAGGCACATGTGATACATGTACAATATTTTATTGATACTAACAACTTTCTTCTTGTTTTATGCCATTGTTCCAAAAAAAAAAAAAAAAGAGAGAGGAGACATGACCATGCGTTTGAAGAAGCTCATCCAGCAGCAAGGCCATCCATCAACAAAACGACAAGCCAGCGGTCAAACACAATGATGGTGTACAACACGAGGAGATAAAGATCGACAGACCTTTCAACATGGTAAGATATGCATGCTTCAACAACACTATAACCATGATACCTTAGGAACCCTCTTCGTCGGCATACCCTTGAGCACTTCGCTCAAGACCCAATTTCTTGCACCATACTTCTTCCCATGCATTTCCCAAGTACGCATACATAGGGCCACATTACAAGGCCGTGCACAAGGCACCCAATGTTTTCAACCCATGCACTAATATATTTACCATCATCATTTCTGGGTTACAAGTACTGGGCATGAAAACACGGAACACCATCTTTGGACGAACCAGCGGACATCACGGTGACAACAACAAGCGCAGAAGCAATGCACCATGGGAGTTACTCATAATCCACAGTGATAACCTCTTTTGAGTAGCTCACATTTTTGAAAGCTCACAAAGACAATATCAAGCTAGAATACAAGGAAGAAGTCCATGCAAAGGCAGCAATGACAAAGTGAAGAACCAGACAAATGACCAAGCTGCATTGGAAAGATGGACCGGTGCTGTTGACACATGAAGGGCACTACCTCTCAATGTACTACATGGAACAACCACTACAACAAGGGTCTGTCAGGGACGACAGACTCAAGAGGGGGGGGAGTGTTGCAGCTCAAGATCAAGGACAAAGCATGGAAGCGCATCAAGGAAGTGAACACACGAGAAGAAGGAGCAAGTAGGGAGCTCCAAGATTCACATGTCAAATTTTCAGAAGAAATCCCTATAAAAATAGTGATTTTTATCACTAAATATCATTGTAAATACCATTTTCTATTTTTACAGCTCCATTTTGTTCAAGCCAAGGAGTCCTTGAGCTTGAGGAGTATTAGATGTATCATACTACCAATTTTCATAATTTTTAGATTCCGTTTGAGCCCCCAAATAAGCCCTAGAACCTAATTTTTAACTAGGCCGGACACTAGGTCTGGACAGGGCCAAAACCACTCAAAAACTATAAAAAGGGCTGGAGAGCTCATTTTTGAGGCGAGCTTATGGTAGATTTCAGCTTTGTAATAGAGTTCATTTGGTAATCGAAGCTTTCCATTGTTCCACTTTTTGCTCTTACCTTGTGCGCGTGTGTGTGTATGTGTGTGCATGCTTGTGTGCTTTCACTCACGCACTTGTGCACTTCACTTGCTCTTGGTCTTCATACCGGTCCTCACGTCTCCACGGATTGACATTTATGAGGTGTATCTCCTCACGTTGGTACACACCATTTTGCTAGAGTGACAGTATGCGTATATGTTTGGATGTATATGTGTATGTGGGTATGTGTATGTGTGTGTATATATGTGTATGTATTCTGATTTTTTTTTCTGTTTGAGATTAAATTAATAGGAGATATTGTATGGTGGAAAAAAATAAGAGGCGACCTAACATATCACCTGAGACGTGGAAGTTTTTTCATAGACAGATACGTCTTTAGGAGTCATTTCCTCAACAGAAGGTACACAAATTAATAGTTTATATTTATAATTTTCATATATTTTAGTAATTTTTTACATTTAATTTATGTATTTATTTTTTCTTATATAAAAAAGTTGCTGCAAAGAAGAGAGTGGAGTCGGGCCACACATCGCACCTAGGCAAAATGGGCCATAATGGTTTTGTAGCTACATTTGTAAGTATATGTGTTATTGTGAGTATATTTTTTATTTTAGTTAAAATGCAAGCAACTAATCTTTTTTATTTGTTTCAATGCAGCGAAAGGATTTTTTGTGAATATCCTACGAAACATGAGATCAAGTATGCTACACATTTTGGATATTGGCGTTTGAGCGAGTATATGTGAGATCATCCGGATGCCTTTGTGAGTATTATTAAATTTTATATATTTATTTTATTCTTATGAATGGTTTAATTATTTTACTTATTTATGTTTGTTATATGTAATACATGAGTATTATGGAGAGGCACATATGGATGAGGTGGAGAGACAGACACAGGAGGGATGATCTCGATCATCACAGGGTGATCATGATGATGAGGATGAGGATGATCAGGATGATCATGATGCTGTTGATGATGATGATGATGATGATGATGATGATTAGGATTCTAGTTGATTATGACATTGGATTATATATATATATATATATATATATATATATATATATATATATATATATATATATATATATATATATATATATATATATATATATATATATATATATATATATATATATATATATATATATATATTGATTTCTATTATTGTTTATATTAAGCATGTGTTTTAATACTCTAAATTATATAATTCATTCATATGTGTGTACGTAAGTGTATATGTATGTGTGTGTATATGTATGTATGTGCATGTGTATGTGTGTGTATATGTATGCATGTGCATGTGCATGTGTAAGTGTATATGTGTGTATGAGTATGTGCATGTGCATGTGTATGTGTGCGTATATGTATGTGCATGTATATGTGTAACTCTATGTGTATATGTGTGTATATGCATGTATATGTGTATATGTATGTATGTGCATGTGTATATGTGTGTGTACGTATGTGCATATATATATGTGTATATAAATGTGTATATATGTGTATAATATATGTATATGCATGTGTATATGTATGAAACATGCATGTGTATGTGGATGCATTTCCATTTGCATCCATGTGCATGCATGTGAATGTGCATGCATGTGGATGTGCATATACATGTATTTACATATATGTTAATGTGTGTATGTATATATATATATATATATATATATATATATATATATATATATATATATATATATATATATATATATATATATATATATATATATATATATATATATATATATATATATATGCAATAATGCATGCATGTAAGTCTTTTTATGTGGTAGAAATGTTTCTGCATATGCATGTGTATGTCTAAGTGTATGTGCACATGTATCTGTGTGTATATATGTGTGTGTAAGTGCATGTGTATATGTGTGAATGTGCATCTTCATCATGTATAAGTGTATATGTGCATATCAATAAGTGTGAGTATGCTATCTAATGAAAATAACACAATTCAAATGATATACAAAGAATAGAAATTGTACTTACAATAGTTAGCCATACTTTTTGCTTGGTTAGCTTCTTGAATAACCTGTAATAAAGAGACAAAGAAGAGATAGAGAGAGAGATAGAGAATTCAAAGAGAGAAAGATGTAGAAAGAGAGAAACAGAGATAGAGAGAGACAATAAGATATAGCTTAGGCAAAACAATAATTCTGCATATACTTGTTTCAGCTCGTAAGCGCAGCGTAATTGCGAACGTTGGAGAGCTCTTCGATCAGATGTGTGAAAATGCCGATCGAAGAGCCTCCAATGTTTTATTTTTTTTCATCAATAGACCGTCGTGTAAGCAATGGTAATGCGTCGTAAAAACCACTGGAATTAGCATCACATAAGTGACATTTTTTAGCATCACTTATGCAACATTTTTTAGCATCGCTTATGCAATGCGTTTTAAAACTGTCACCTTAGCGATGCTCTATGCGAGCGTCGCACACCTCATCGTGCCATACATAAAAAAAAACATCGTTTTGTTCGTCGTTTAATCAATGGTTCGCGTGCGACGCTCATTGTGACACATTTTGCAATTTTATAGCGATGAAATTGTGTCTCCTTAACCGTCGCTATGCGCTTGTATTCCTTGTAGTGATAGTGCAGCATTCCGAAGGGTTTGTACCTCAATACATACCCATCCACGTAGTTACTAGAGCTCAAGCGCAAAGGCAATGCAACTAGAAAAGCCAAGAAAGATAGCTGAAGCCAGTGAAGTAGGAGAATCAACAGGGAAGAAAACTAGAACTTGGAAAGAATCAAAAGAGCGACAAAAGAGGAAATGGGGTTAAAAGATCAATGAGTTAGAGGAAAGCCTAAGGGAAAACAGAGCTAAAATCCTAGAAATGACATCACAAGAGGTCAAACCACGAATAATCACCTCTAAATCAGGATCAGTACTAGCAGACTCCACCCCAAAAAACCTTGAAATGATGTTCAAAGCCTATCAAGCGAGAATGCAAGAAGGACCTGAAGCAAGAGAATCTGGTAAGAATAACCCTCGAGCTGACTTAGAAATTGAGAGAGCCAAACTATGCATGAAAATGGTGGAATTAGCCCAGACAATGTTTGAGGCATCACAATACCTCAATTGGGAAATTATGGCCAAGCCTGAGTTACATTTTCAAGGACTCCTAGAGAAACTAGGGCAAGTCATATTTAACCCTACAAAAGTCAGCTCTAGCACACAAACTAGCCCAGCGAAACCCTTGAAGAACACTCTATTTGAACATGCTAGCTCAAATTTAAAAATTCATGAAACGGGTTATATAGTTTCACACCCCATCTTGAAAGAGATTCAAGAAGAAATACGGAGATAGGAACAAGAATCTGGACCACCCATACTCAAGATTGATGACTCAGGAGAACAGTTCCCTACAGATATCCCATCTATCTAAGAAGATCAAGTGGATGATTGGCCAAGTGAGCACACTAGTTTAAAATCTAACTCTTTGCAAGAGTTACCTCACTTTACGGGCCCTTGGGAAGACTGTTGAGTTCAAGTGAAAGCCTCCACTATTCGAGTAAGGGGGGAGAACTCAGTTCTTCCTATGAATACCGAAACTATTAGGAACAATAAAGTTCAATGTCGTTTAACTCTGGATGAGCTGTTGAAGATCAAACCTAAGCTATGGAAACATGTAGCAAACTAGTTCCCAGAAATAACCACAACCTCCTCTAGACCAAGTGCTCGAGGAAAGGTGCTTGAGATACCCCTAGATAAAGTGGGCGATGCGAGTGAAGGAGAGGAAGGTAACACTTATTTGCCCATTACGTACAAGGGTCACACTACCAAAGCCATTCTAGATACAGGTGTTGGAGTAGCCATTGCGACCACCTCACTGCAGAAACGTTGGGGAAAACCAGCCCTTACACTCATAGACTATTCACATAGGGATGTACAACCTTTGCAATGGAATACGATACATAGGAATGAAGAGGAGAAGGAATCGATGCATTCCTTAATGTCAGATCCATCTTGCTTGCATGAGGATACACACCTATGGATGTGTAAAATCGTAGACAAGGAAGAGGAGTGTGCGACAGCAAGGACATTAGTAGTAGGACACACTTTTGGATTCATTGAGGATCCAGCATATGTCCTACTAGTATTTCCAGACGAGGAATTCGAACCCCATGGTTGGGCAGAGATCTTAGCAACTATGGATATTGCAATTAACGAAGAACAATGGACCCTCCATTGTGACGAAGACGGTTATGATATATCCATCTTCATTGTAGGCCTAGTAAAAGAAGAAATAGAAGAAGATCATCTTAAAGAAGAAGTCTCTGAATGCAATAAGCAAGTGAATGATGTGGAATGGAAAGTAGATTCGAACAGACTTGAATGTTCATCACAAGAGGAATTTCTAGGCTGGGTAGAAACCACGTCTCTAGAACTCACCACCCCTAAGAAGAAAAAGGAAAATCCAAGTTCCAATTGACAAGATCAAAAGGTGAGGAAGAAAAAGAGTGTGAAAACTGAGGAGGAAGAACCCTTGATGGAAGTGCCAGAAAACTTTAGGAAATATGCGGTGGAAGACCGAAAAATCATGATCCAAATGCCCTAAAGAGACAAAAGTTCTAGAGAAGCTTATGACAATAAGGAAACCACAAATAAAGTCATAGTGGCAATCGAGGAAGGAGAAGAACGATGCACGTACATAGGACATGATTTAGCTGATGAGGAGGAAGAAATTTTGATTGCTCTGTTGAAGAGGTATAGGGATGTGTTTGCTTGGAGTTAGAAAGATTTGAAAGGCATAGATCCGGACATATGTTCCCATAGAATACCCATGACCATCGAGGCAAGACCCACTAAGCAAAATCCCTATACGTATAATGAGAATTATGCATTAAAAATCAAAGAATAAATAGACAGACTCATAGAAGCCAGATTCATTTACGAAATAGAACACACCAAATGGGTCTCACCCATTGTAGTAGTACCTAAGAAGAATGGTAATCTATGAGCGTGCATTAATTTAAAGAAGGTCAATGCTGCCACCATTAGGGATAGTTACCCTCTACCCATTATAGAACACCTATTGGAAAGAGTCGCAAGCAAGGAAGTGTACAACTTCCTTGATGGATTCTCAGGCTATATCTCAGTCGCTATTTCCCTCGAGAACCAACACAAGATAGCATTTGCCATTGAGTGGGGTATCTTTGTGTTTTGTGAATGCCTTTTGGGCTAATGAATGCACATGCGACTTTCCAAAGGTTGATGTGCCATGTGTTCAAAGAGTTTTTAAGAAAGAACCTAGAAGTGTATGTGGATGACGTTGTGCTCATTCAGGCCTAGACCAAAGCATATCCCTGAGCTCGAACACATCTTCAAAAAGTGTAGGGAAAATCAAGTCTGTTTAAACCTAGAGAAGTGTGTCTTTATGGTCAAACGAGGCAAGATACTCGGCCATATAGTCTCAAAAAATGGAATCTCCACAGATGAAGATAAGGTACAAGTAATCAATGAATTACCGAGGCCAAAGAACATCAAAGAAGTACAAGCATTTATGGGCCATTGTGGTTGTTACCGACGATTCATACATATGTATGCAATCATTGCTAAACCACTCTACAACCTGCTAACCAATTTTGAATGGACAAAAGAATGTGAGAGTTCCTTTAGTGAGCTTAAACAAGGATTGTGTTCTGCACCTATTCTAGCAGTACCTGATTGGAACAAACCTTTTCATGTACATGTAGATGCCTCTAATCATGCCATAGGATGTGTGTTGGCACAACCCACAGAGGAGGAAAATATAGATTTACCAATTGCATATGCCAGCAGGCAGTTAAACGTTGTAGAGAGAAACTACACCACTAATGAGCAAGAAGGACTAGGAATGGTCTATGCAGTGAAGAATTGGCAAATAAGTTCAAATTCTTTACTGGCCACCAGGCTCTTTTGTATTTGGTCAACAAACCATGCAACACTAATAGATTGATACGTGGTTTTTACTCTTGATGGAGTATGATTTTGAAGTTGTAGTAAAAAAGGGGAAAACACACTTAAGAGTAGACCACCTCTCCAGGATAACTTCAGGAGAAGCAGCTATTGGGGTAACATATGAGCTACCAGATGCATATCTCTTCAATGTTGAGATTGTTACTGAATGGGCCAAGTCATTAGGCCCAATACTCACATACGGACCTAAGAACGCTCGAGTAAAAACCCAAGAGAAAGAGGTAGTGAGAGCGTAGAGATATCAACTTCTCGTAGGAAGTATCTATAGACAAGATCAACACAATATCTTTGCTTGTTGTGTAGAAGAAGAGGAGTATAACAATTGGTTGCGATAAGCACATGTAGGTGCACTAGAGCAACACCATTCTAGACAAGCGATGCTATCAAACTTAAAAAGGTTAGGTGTGTATTGGCCGTGAATGGAAAAAGATGCCCAATGACTATGTGACAAATGTCCTAAGTGCAGTAATAGACCCCCACTAGAACATGCTACTTTATAGTAGGTGAACCTAATGCAAGATTGGAGTGAACCTTTAGTTACTTACCTAAGGACACAGACCTTTCTAGAGGACATGACTGTAGCCCGTAGATGCAGCTTGGAAGAAGAGGCCTTAGAATACAAGCTCATTGGTGATAGCTTGTATAAGCTAGGACAAGACAGCTATCTGAGGATATGTTTGCACGAAAGAGAATATCTTAACCTATTGGAAGCTGCGCACCAAGGCGTAGTAGAAGGCCATTTTGGACCTGATCACATTATCAAAGCCATATTATTTTCAGGATTATGGTGGCCCACTCTGCATATGGATGCCCACAGCTACGTAAAATGATGTGATGTGTGTCAAAGGACACAGTATCCCATACGTAGGGATGAGATGCCCCAACGGCCCATGATGGGAGGGTGCACATTCTCAAAATGGGGAATAGATTTCATGGGACCTATTAATCCCCCTACAAGGAATTCCCATGCTGAGCACATCATAGTTGCCACTGACTATCTTACGAAAGACCTTCACAAGATATGGACTTCCTATTGAACTTGTAAGTGATAGTGGTACTCACTTGTTAAACGAGGTTATTGAATATCTTGATGATATATTTAGGTAGTGATGTGTGTGAACACACTAGGACCAGTGGGGCACTTTTTTCCCTCTTTAGGAGGTTTTTTTCCCCCGGCTTGTATATATGCCTATTGCCCTAATGGGCTACTAATCTTTGTACATTCTCTAGTAATACATTCAGTATTGTGTGTTGTGCTCCAAGCTTCTTCTTCTTGTTGTTGTTCGCGTGCTTCCAACTCCAACAATTGGTATCAGAGCAATTTGTCACTTCATCTAGGGCATCATCGACACTCCTTCGGTTGTAGTCTCACATCTGAATGCACTATCACAATGCTTGTGCAGGCTATTTTGTCTTTTTGTGCCAAAGGTATATACTTGTTTCGGTTCTCCAATATAAGCGTCTCAAGTCTGTTATAGGTTTAGTTGAACTCATCTGGGCAGTTCCGTTCAACTTTTTGAGATACAATCGATTTTCTGCATCAAGGTATTTTAGTCACCGGACATGGCTGAAAGCAATTATTTTTATTTCGTATATTGGTTGTTGAGGATAAGTTGGATGGTACCAACTACCCGTTGTGGGCTTATATGATGCGACATGTATTGGTTGAAAAAGGACTATGGAACATTGTGTAGGGTGTTGAAAAATGTCCTATCACACCTGCAACTGTTACAACTGCAGATACTGAAGCTGATGCAGAAGGTGTCAAAGATGATGATATTCTACATATTCTTGTTTGTGGTGCAGTTTTTGCTGCACCTACTGCAGAGCAAATTTGTTGGGATGGCAGAGATGCCCAGGCACATGCATTGATAGCTTTCTCTGTCAAACGTGCCATTATTCCTCACATTCGCTCTTGCAGAACAGCTAAGGATGCTACGGATACACTTACCACATTGTACCAAGCTAGGAATGAGGCTCGTGTTGGTTACCTCCAAAAACAGTTGGAGAGTGAGCACATGAATGAAGGTGATTCTATGGACAGTTTTCTAACAAAGATCAAAGACTTGAATGAACAATTGATTTCTGCTGATGAGGTTATACCAGATAGCTCACTTGTGCAGACCGTTCTGAATGGTCTCCCTGATTCATATCAGAGTTTTTCTTCTACTCTTCGGTTGATGATGAAAGGAAATCCAAATGCCTTGTCATTTGAGGAGTTAGTCTCTGCTCTGTTGCAAGAGGATCAGTCCAGGTAGAACAGGTCCATTATGCATGTTGCAGATCAAGCTTTCCTGGCTAGTCAGAAGGGCAAACGAAAATGGAGCTCTTCAATTAGTAAGCAGAAATCTACTAATTCTGCACAATCGAAGAGGGAAGACAAAGATGATAAGAAATCAGAAAAGCAAAAACTGTTTTGCAAGTACTGTAAAGGAAATGATCATATCATAAAGAACTATCCAAAACTGGCTCCTAAAGATGCAAAGAAGAAAGAGGCTGGAATGGTTGTTGCAAAGGCCTCTACACCAAACACCGAGTCTACTAATCGTCTGTAGGAAGAAGAATGGGCGTTTACTACTGTTTGCAATTTTGACCCATCTTCTCATGAGCAGTGCATCTCTGCAGTAGACTCAGATGTTTGGTACTTTGACATTCGGGCGACCAAACATATTACCTAGTAGCATAGTTTCTTCTCTTCACTTGAGCCTGCTCCTACAGGGAATATTGTTAAATGTGCCAATAACTCCTCTTATCCTGATATGGGAGTTGGTAAGATCATTTTGACTACTGCTGATGATAGTTTTTTCAATTTATCAGATGCTTTATTTGTGCCAGGGATCAAGAAAAATCTATTATCAGTTTTTGCATTAGCCAAGATTGGTTTGGTTGTGAAATTTGTTGATGACAGATGTACAGTTCATGATCTGTCAACTGGTGACATGATTATTGCTTCTGGCATTTTATGTCGTGGGCTCTATAAGCTCATAGAATATGAAAGATTTGTAAATGATTCGGCATGTGTAGTACGTGATTCTCAGGTTATGTCAGATGCAAAGCTTTGGCATGCACGCTTTGGTCATCTGAATTCTGCTAGTTTGCTACGCCTGCAAAAATCTGAAATGGTGTCCTCCTTGCCCAAACTTGAGGCACCTGGAAAACTTGTTTGTGAAGGCTTTATTTTGGGCAAAATGCAACATTCCTCCTTTCCAAAAGATGGTTCAGTTTGGGCTACTAAGAAATTGCAGCTTGTACATAGTGATATATGTGGTCCTATGCACATAGCTTCTTTTGGAAATTATCTTTACTTCGTGACTTTCATCGACGATTTTTCCAAGCATGCTTGTGTATATCCATTGACGGCAAAGTCCGAAGTGTTCATGTGCTTCAAACAGGTTTTGGGTTTGGCTGAAAATCTGTGAGCATGCAAAATGGGCACCCTCCGTTCTAATCGAGGGGGGGAATATATGTCTTCTAATTTTAATGCATTTCTAGCTGAACGTGGGATAAAACACCAGTGTACAATGCTGTATACATCTCAAAAGAATGGAGTTGTTGAGCAAAAGAACAGGTCACTCATGGAGATGGCGAGGTGTATGGTCAAGGGTCAGGCTTTACCACATAATTTGTGGCTTGAGGTTGTCATGTGTGCAACATATGTACTTAACAGGTGTCCCACTAAAGTGTTGCAGTCTATCACTCCATATGAGGGTTGGCATGATCCCAAGCCATCTGTTGATTATATGCGTGTTTTTGGTTGTTTGGCATATGCATTAGTGCCTAAACAACATCGTAGAAAATTGGATGATAAAGGAGTAAAATGTATTTTTGTTGGATATAGTTCTGAAAGTAAAGGCTATTGTCTGAATCATCCACAGACTAAAGCCATTCTGGTTAGTTGTGATGTTTTTGTGGAAGATGCTATTCAACCATTGCTTTCATGTACTAAGGAGACATATGTTAACTCCAAAGACATGTGTGATACTTTGCTGCCTCTCTTTACAGGTGGACAGTCTAGTGTTGGTCTTAATGAGGCAACTTCTCAGGCTTTGTAGATTCATGTGATGATGCAGATCATTCCATTTCTGATGCAGATTTACATGATGCACTTCTTGATGAGAGAGCTAATATTGAGCAGGCAAAAACTATGCCAAAATGGCTGTGTAGACTTTGCGTGACAGCAATTTAGATGCACCTCTATCATATCATACTCGATCAGGATCTCATAGTGCCTCTTTTGCACTAGATTGCTATGCTATGGCTGCATTTAGTCTCTGTGATGAGAATGAGCCTATTTCATTTGATGAAGCACAAAATTCAGAAAATTTGATGGCTGCTATGCAATTTGAATATGTTGCTATAATGAAGAACGGTACTTGGTCTTTATGTGACTTGCCTCCTAACAAGAAATCCATTGGCACTAAGTGGGTTTACAAGTTGAAGCATAAGCCTGATGGAACAGTTGACAGGTATAAGGTGAGGCTTGTTGCAAAGGGTTATGCATAGGAAAGAGGCATTGATTCTGATGAGACCTTTGCACCTACATGCCGTATGACTATTGGTCGGAGCATCTGTACACTTGCAGCCCATCATGGTTGGAATGTACATCCGTTGGACATTAAAACTGCATTTCTGAATGGTGACTTGCATGAAGAAGTGTATGTTTTTCAGCCCCATGGCTTTGTGCAAAAAGGGCATGAAAACCAGGTGTGCAGATTAAATAAGGCATTATATGGTCTCAAGCAAGCACCATGTGCTTGGTATGAGAAGATACATGCCTATCTGATTGCACATGGTTTTGAGAACAGTCCAACTGAAAGCACCTTATATGTTAAGCCTGCTAATGATGTACTTCTGATCATTGTGGTTTATGTTGATGACATGCTGCTCACTGGTCCTCATGATATGCATATTTCTGATTTTAAGGCTGATTTGCATGCCTCATTTGAGATGTCTAATTGGGGGCATTTGCATCACTATTTGGGCATTTAGTTTATGCAAGTTGATGGTGGAATGGCTTTGTGTCAAACGAAATATATTGACACATTATTGTAGCATTTTGGCCTTGAAGACTGTAAGCCTATTGTCACTCCTATGGAGATAGGTTTATGATTGAGTCTTCATGATGCTGGAGATGCATTTGATGTTGTTCTCTATCAGCAGGCTCTTGGATGCTTGATTTACTTATGCATTACTTGGCCAGATATTCAATTTTTTGTCTCACATATGAGTAGGTTTATGCATTGCCCAGGAGTCAAGCATTGGCAACCAATTAAGCGCATCTTTCGCTACTTGAGTGGTACCCGGTTACTTGGGTTGTTTTATCCCAAGGGGGGATCACTACCGCGAGATTTGCATGCTTTTTCTAACTCTAATTGGGCTGGTTGCTATGACACTCGTGTGTCCACTAGTGGCTTTTGCTTCATGCTTGGTAGCTCATGTATATCTTGGTTGAGCAAGAAGCAGCCTACTATGGCCACTTCTAGTTGTGAGGCTAAGTATAGGGCAGCTTTCATAGCGAATGCATAGTGTGTGTGGCTCAGATGCCTTATTGCTGATTTGGGTGTTGGTTAGTCTTCTGCCACCACCATCTTCACTAACAGTCAGAGCGCATTGGCAATTGCGAGGAACCCTGTGTTCCATGCTTGCACTAAGCACATTGAGGTGCATTATCATTATGTCAGGGAGAGGTTCTCTGCTGGGGAGATCAGCTTGGCATATGTGCCCATGCAGGAGAACATTGCAGACCTTTTCACAAAGGTTCTATCTAGGGAGAAGTTTGAAGCTTTCTGCAAAGCTTTGGGCTTACTTCCTTTTGTGGAGTGACTTCCACATAGCTTGGCACTTCCTTATACATGAGTGCTAGCTCCTTGTTCACCGCATCACTCCCAGGGGGGATTTGTTGATATATTTAGGTAGTGATGTGTGTGAAGGCACTAGGATCATGGGGGCACTTTTTTCCCTCTTTAGGAGGTCTTTTTCCCCCGACTTTTATATATGCCTATTGCCCTAATGGACTACTAATATTTGTACATTCTCTAGTAATACATTCAGTATTGTGTGTTGTGCTCCAAGCTTCTTCTTCTTCCTTGTGATTTTCGCATGCTTCCAACTCCAACATATCTATTACAGGACTTTATGGTTGTACACAAGAAATCGGCACCGTATCATCCACAAGCTAACGGACAGGCTGAGAGTACTAATAAGATTTTGTGCACCATTCTCACCTAAATTGTGAGCAATCAACGTTCGGATTGGGATCAACAATTACACCATGCTTTGTGGGCTTATCACATAGCATATAAAACAGTGCTTAATGCTACACCATTCCAAATGGTGTTTGGTCAGAATGGCGTGTTGTCTTTCGACTTTTTGATACCCACACTCAAGGTCGCTCAGGAGCACGAATGGATAGGTCATGAGCTTTCCTTAAGAATACTTAACTTAGAGTGTTTGGGAGAGACAAGACTGTGAGTAGCAGCATGAATTTATGCTACTAAGAAGAGACAGAAAGCCTACTTTGATGCTTATATTAAAAAGATTTCAACTTCTTAATGATCTGTGTCAACAAGGTATTGAAGCATTTTTTCTATCTTTAAGAGAAATAAGTTGGATTCTCAAAAAGATTCAGAGCAAATCTAAAATATCATCCAACCACAAGATACTAGTATGGCAACCAACATGAGTGTGTCGACCCTCTGGCATTCTATTGATGAGTTTTTACTCAAGTAATGCTTCACTTCAGACTAAGTTCATGCCTTTATTCAGTCTTTATGACTCCTTATTGGGAATGCAATTCTTGTGCATTTCTTCAAGTCAGAGGATTGAATTTACCAAGTTACAACAAGAGCTTTTTTCTTGACTTAGTCAGTCTATTCCTTAGTTGAAAGGATCAATTCAAAGTCACAGTCTCACTCTTTCAAAAATTTATCAAATATTTTTGATCGACAACACTTAAGCTTGAAGTGTTTCAAGGAGATCTTGGAAATTACTTACTTCATATCTTCTGTTTCCTTGATCTTGAAGTTATCTTGAAATATCTTGAGATACTACTTTTATCCTCCTTGAATTTAAACTCCTTCTTTGAAGTTTTAATTCCCTCGAGGATCAAACCTAATTTCAAGATCCAATCTAGGACTAAAAGACAATTATCATCCAACGATCCAATGTCCCATACCATCTTTCCTACATCAACCTGAGTATAAAATCTCGTGTCCCATACCACCATATTTTATATTCACATTAATGTGTGGGTGATAGTTATCTTAAAGTCTAAACATCTCTTGATAAAGTACCTTTTCACTTCAATTCTTTAAAAGAATTTTGAAGTTTCAGGCATTACCTCAAACTTGATATTCAAGGTTTTGATTCATTCATATGATCATCTCACAATCACATGCTTTGCTTTGGAAACTTAAAAACCTCTTGATAGAATATCTATTCCTCTTTTCTAGGGTTTTCAAATCAAAACCAATCAGAATTCCAAGTATTTGAATTTTTCACAAATTCAAGTTCAATTGGTTTATTCTTGAACAATTTGTAGTGTCAAGAGCTTTTGACTTCTTGTTTTTAGATTCCTTTCTAACTGATGTTTTAGGTACATACCCTAGCCAGGACTTTATAGGAATCTCTCTACTATGTAAGGCTAAGCATCCGCTCATGCTTTTTGGATTTGTACCCAAAATCCTTTTAAGGATAGGCAAACATTATGTTTTACCTTTCCACAAACTTAATTACTGTCCACACGGTTGCAGACTACATACTTTGAATTTTTTCACTCTGTTGAGACTTGGAACAACTTATGATTTTCACAATTTTCCATTGGATAAATGAAACCTGACTAAATAATTCCCAAAAGGAATTTTATTGCCAATACTTGGGCAAACTTTAGAGTAGTTCCAATTGCGAGTTCTTAGATAATCATGGTTAAGCTTGATCAAGTCTGGTTGACCTTGCGACTAGAATAAAGACTTAGTCTTTATCTTTAAGATCTCCTAGACAATCAAAAGCTTCTTTGCTTACCCACGGGATTTTAGAGATCTTTCCCTCAACTTAAATCCAAGCATACACTGATGCCTCTCAGATTCTAAAGCTAAGAATCTTTGATACCCCTTTAGGTTATATCAATATTTGGACTTAAGTACCAATATGAGTGGTTTGGGAATTGCTGGGAACTACTTGCTATTAAATTTACTTGAAAGATTCTAGTCTCACATTTAGGGAGATATTTTTCTTTCAAGAACTTTAGATTCCTACCAAGGAATCAAGTAATACTAAGCCAATGATTCATCTTAGAATCTTTTGCTTTCCAGCCAATTATTCATCTTGGAATCTTTTTCTTTACTGGAATGATCTTCAAAAGAAATTCTTGACTTTTGGACAAGACCAAGACTTAAAGCTTTATTGCTTTTCCAAAAGATATTCCTTTTTAACCAATGAAATAGTTAACCAGACTATTTCATTTTATTGGCTTATCTTTTAGGAAGTAGCTTAATTCCCAGAGATTACTTTGACTTTGGTTTCTTCTTTAAGATCTAATTAGCTTAAACAAAACCAAGCATACTTTTCTCATCCTCCAAAAAGTGCTTTAAAAAGTTTTCATGCTTTCCATAAACTTTGCATCTTGACTAGAGATGTAGTCATGGAACCTAGCATCCAACTATTGAACACTAAAGTTCCAGTGATGCTAAAGTTTATTCACTTCTTTGATTTTCATTACTCTTTAGGAGGAAATCAAAGAAAAAACTTCAATAGTTCCATGATTTTTTTACAAATGTGGAGCATATCAACTATCCTTTGAACTTGAAAGTTCAAATGATTTAAGTTCCATTTGATTTTATATGATTCTTATCACGTCTTGGGATAGAATCAGATAAAACTTCCAAAGGAAACTTTATCAATCTACTTGGAAGCATGATTTCTTAAATCCAAGCTAACAACTACATCTAAGCTTGTCGTTAAGACTCTCTAATTTTTCTCAAACTTAGAGGCATCATGGAAATTTTCAAGTAGCCTATTTTCTTGTCATTCCAATGAGCAAGAAAATTGAACACCTGACTTTCGAAGGGCCTACTTTTCATAATCAAGACTCCTAATTTGTGATGCCGAAGTATCACATTTGGGAAAAACAAACTAGCTACTTGAGCTGCACGGTAGCCAAGAGCCTTGCAACTACCTAGTTTGCTATTTTCCCTAACTATCTAAGTCGAGTTAGAAAAAGAAGGCAATGAAAGTATAAGTATTCAACTACTTAACAAACAATCATGCATATGCAAATGCCTATTCTTGCATGCAAATGCATGTGAGTGCATGCATATGTTGGCATTCTCCTTTCATGCACCAAACTTAAATCAAGCAATTCTTGAGCTTGAAAATGCATGTTCCCAATCATCCATGCACAAAAAAACGTTCTATTTGCTATATTTTAAAAAGATATAGCCATTCATGTGCATAATCTTGAGCATTAACTATCTTGTTCAAAGAAGAAAAAAACGTGTTTTGTGCATGAAAACATTTTTTGAAAAGGAGAAATACGCCAACATTCTTTCGCAAATGCATGCCTATGCTTGATAAGTGTTTCCATACTTTGATGCTCTTCTATTTTGCTTTCATTAAATTGCATGGAATGCTTTCAAAATTGAAGATTTCTTCCCTACTTCAATGATAATAGCAATGCATTCTATATGAAAGCAGAGAGAAAAGAAAATGTTGAAATGAAAACATCAACTTGTAAGGTACTTACCTCTAATTCAAGCTGCGTCCTTCCATTGGTCCTCTAGAAGAGCCATTCTCCATAGCCATGCTCACAATTGGCTTCAATCCTGTGATCTTTTGCTTTGTGTGATAATCGAACATCGATTGTGCTCTTTTCATCCTTGAAAATACTTGGAAAAAGTACACCGTCGGGTTGCTCGAGGTAAAAGGATGGGATATGCTTACTACTCCTATCTTGGTTCAAAATCGATATCAACCAAACATTGCTTTAATCGCATCCCTATAAATCTGGATGTCTTTTGAACAGTAGCAATGATGCCTTCAAGTCGAACAACATGGATAGTAGAGCGGCCAATAAAAAATGTAGAAAGTCCCTTGCTCTCATGGATAGATGAGAGCATTAATTTACTAGAGGTCACGGGTCTAGCCCTAGCCGGCATTGTCTGAAGGAATTCTCTTTTGCTTCTGGTGGAGAAGGTTTTGTAGCACCCGAGAGCTCTAATCTCCTGGATAGATGAGAGCTGTTATCTCTTGGATCACGGGTTCAACACCCATGGGTGGCAGCAGGACATCTTATGCGTCTGTTACTTTTTTGAGTGCCTACCGAATATGAAATTCTTATGGCTTCGAGGTTATAATGTTCGATTCGAGTGCTGTAGCCACCTCTTGAGATGTGTTTTCATATTGTTTTTCATGTTCATTTTCTGCAGCGTGGTAGAATAAGCTATGAGAAATTGGAAATCAAATCAAGTCACCAACATGCTTACGCCTTGTGGATAGAAGAGTTGCTCCTCTGTGTGACGTCGCGAATTCGAGTCTCCGTAGTCTACGCCTGAGGAGGGCTCCTCCTTGTACGACAACTGGTGGTGCAAAATATAATTTTATCAATTTTCAGGCTCAATGAAATCCTCATTAGGCACGTCTGCGTGGATAGATGTAAGCCCTTGATTCAATAGCATCGTGGGTTCGATCCTCACCTCCAACAACCCGTAAACGGGTTTCCTTTTCTTTTATTGTGGCCGATCCGCAGCGTCCGATTCTAGTTACATGTCTTAAGAAGAGATTTTTTAATAGATAGCCCATGCATGCACGATAGTCTAGTGGTATGAGAAATTACATCAACTAGTTGTTCCGGATTCGATGCCAAAGATCTGCACCTCTGACTTACCAGTCCTTTTGTTGCTTTGTTATCTCAGCTCCAACAGATCACATATATAAGCCGTCTCCAAATAGACGTCGAATGCAGTGTGTTCTCATGGATATATTGGAGTTGCTATGTAGAGGTAGACTCGAGTTCGAATCCTTGTTGTTGCACATACACACTCTGGTACGAAGAGTAATTCTCTAGGGGTTAGTATCCGTACATGCAAAAGAAGTAATGCATGAAAACGAATTCGCTAAAGAAGATGATGAATCCTACAAGAATTCTATGAGAACTTAAGGAAGACGATAGGCCACCAAGATCACCATGGAAGCTTGCTCTGATACCAATGCAAAGATTATGACCACCAGATGCTAGAAAGATGACTATCCTCCCAACCAAATGCTTCTATATATGGCTGTCTCTAGGGGACTGCCTTCTTGGGCAGGTGGATACTAACCATCCATGTGTTAGCCATGTAATTGCATGTGTGCCAAGTGTCCCAACTAACCACATCTAAGTCAAGTGGATGCTCCTAGAAGGCTCTAGAGCTCTTTGGGCAAAACACTCTCCCCATGTATCCCATGGGGTTGAACTTAAGACCTCCTCCTTCACATCATTGAGTCTTAACCACTAGGCTAAGTGGATTACTTGGTTACGAGAGTAACCACTAGGCTAAATGGATTGGTTACTTGGCTTAGTGGATCCTTGAGTAAATGACCTTCTAGTAAGTCTAGACTCGAAATCTTTGGTCATACACATGGATGACCAAATGGTGTCCGATTTTAGATCCGTCTAAACCGATCGGATCTTTAGATCATAGACTTACTTTATTATAGATACATAAACACACATGTATACATACACATGCATATATACACATGCATGCATACACACATACATGCACACACATCACACACACATGCATACATACATACACACATGCATACACATACATACACATGCATATATACACATGCATGCATACACACATACATGCACACACATCACACACACATGCATACATACATACACACATGCATACACATACATACACATACATACACACATGCATACACATATGTGCATGCATACATACACATCACACACAAATGCATACATACACACATGCATATATCACACACACATGCACATACATGCATACACATCACACACACACACATAGACAGACATGCATACATGCATACACACACATGAATAAATACACACATACATGCACATACACATGCATGCATCTTGTATGCATGCACATACATACTTACACATCACACACACATGCACATACAGACATACACATCATATACACACATGCATTTATCACACACACATTCACATACATACATACATACATACATACATACACATCTGTTGGCATCATATGGGGAGAAGCAAGTACGGCATACATGCAGATCTAGCACTAAGGCAACCCATTAAATTTTTCCAAACCTTACATCATTTTAAAAGTGATTCTCATCACTAAAAACCCTTGTAAATATCGTTTCACCTTTTGTAGCTCCATTTTGTACAAGCCAAGGAGTCCTCGAGCTTGAGGAGCCTTAGAAGTAGTTGCCTGCCAATTTTCATATTTTTTAGATCTCGTTTGAGCCCTCGAATAAGCCCTGGAACCTAATTTTTAACTAGGCCGGACACTAGGTCTGGACAGGGCCAAAGCTAGTCAAAAACTATAAATAGAGCTAGAGAGCTCATTTTTGGGCTAGCTTCTTGTAGTTTTGAGCTTGTATGAGAACTTGGTGATAATAGAAGTGATTCCATTGTCTTACTCTCTTTGTTCTTGCCGTGTGTGCGCGTGTGTGTGTATGTGTGTGCATGTTTGTGTGCTTCTCACTCACATATTTATGCCTTCACTTGCTCGAGGTCTTCATACCACCCTCATGTCTTCCCGGATTGACATTAAAGGAGGTGATACTCATCACTGAGCTACACCAAATTTTGGCACCGTTGCCGGGGATTCGAGCTTTGAGGACGAGCGTGTGATGGTAAGATGTAGAGAGGACACGTTGGAATGGTAAGTAGTAGGTAAAAATCTGATTTTTCTCCATCTCCATCTCCATCTTCATCTCCATCCTCATCTCCTTCTCCACCTTATATTCCCACTTCCAAATCCTTTCCCTCATTTGTTTTGTGCGAGTTTGAGAGAGAGCGAGTGTGTGTTCTTGTTTGTGTGTGTTTTTGCATGTTTCTTGAAGGTTTCAACTTCATCATCATCTCCAGCAAGCTCAGCAGGTACGGATTCTGTGTGCGCAAACTCTGAGGCGTCGAGCTCGAGCTATCGCAACACATCGAAAAGTTGCCCCAATCACGATTCTGAGTGCACGACACTGTGTAGCCCTAGAGCTCCTAGGATCACTAGACATAACAAAAAAATTCACCATATCCCGACCTATCGCGACACCTCGAGGTATCGCGACACTCCCAGGTATCGCGACACCTCAACCTATCACGACACTCCCAGATATCGTGACACTCCCAAGTATCACGACACCTCGACCTATCACGACACTCCCAGGTATCGCGACACCTCGACCTATCGCGACACTCCCAAGTATCGCGACACCTCGACCTATCGTGACACTCCCAGGTATCACGACACCTGGACCTATCGCGACACTCCCAGGTATCGTGACACTCCCAAGTATCGCGACACCTCAACCTATCGCGACACTCCCAAGTATCGCGACACCTCGACCTAACGCGACACCTCGACCTATGGCGACACTCCCAGGTATCGCGACACTCCCAAGTATCACGACACCTCGACCTATCGCGACACCTCGACCCGACCTATCGCGATACATAGGCTTAACGCATAAAATTTTAGAGTGAATTAATTGAGTGAATTGAGGTATATTTGGGCTTAATTTTGGACACATTGGGATAACATTAGAGCCTTATGAGTGGGCAAAAAGACCTAGAAACCAGGGAGGAATTTCTTGAACCCTGAGAGCCTATTTTGACCCCTAAGTGCCTGAATGGTCATAACTTCACCATACGAACTCCAATTGATGAGATTTTGTATTTTTAAGTTGGCCATTCGGTAGAATTAGGTGGTCATAAGATTTTGGGGGTACAGTGAGTTACTCCAAGGGGGGGCTGTAATTGCTAATGTGTGTCAGTCAATCCATTGTGATAAAGGAGCTATATTAACTTGGGAACTTTTGCAGGAACATTGTGTGCAAGCAAGGCATTCCAAGGCAAGCTAGCAAGGGTGTGTACCAAGCTTGGGAGAAGGCTTTCTGGGCTTGTGCAACAGTCTGAGCAACCAGAGGATTGAGGTTGGAAGTTCTCTCAACCCTCCTTTGTCAATTCCTAGCCTAGGCTAAGTACGACTTAGGTGTGGTAATTAATTAGGGCAACGTTAGGCACGAATCAAGTCCAAGAGAACTAATCAACCAAGTGCAAGCATTAAGTAGGTCTTAAGTGCGAAAACCCGAAGGGACAAAAGTAAACTTGAATCGATCACTTATCAAGTGGGAAATTCACTTAAGTATTCCTGACGACGTGATATCAGACAAGATCATAAACATAATAATCAACTAAAAAGAACAAAGTGATTGGTGCCAATTAACCTGCAACGAGAGTGTACTTGGGACCAAGGGGGTAGAGAAACCAGGCATATGAACCTTAGGTCAGGCAGACACTTAGGCCGAGACAGACAAAGCCTCAGATCTTCTGAAGCTAGTGTCAACCACACTGCTAGGTCTTGGGCCCAGCAGTTGAGTGATTACCCATACACTCCCCGATCGGAAACAAGTGATTCTGAGATGTCTTATAACATGGAGAGACCTGTAGGCAGTTCAGGGGTGGCTTATCTAGAAAAGCCAGAAGGACCTTACAAGACTCAATTGGAATACATCAAGACTAATCGTCTAGGTGCTCGCATCTACGAAGACGGCCTGAGAAGATCTGTGATTCAGATCAAGAACCCCGATCAACCCCATGGACTAGAACACCCGGTAGTCAAGTTTGAGAATGGAGTATACCTAGATAAAGAGGGGACTATATATGTAGTCACCACTCTTCCTGATAGAACAGATGAGTTTGGAAATGTGATTGTGGAGACCGACATGGGTGATATAGAGCAAGGGAATTTAGAGAGAGAGCCCAGAACTCCCCGTGGTAAATCCGTCTTGACCAGAATCATGACTCCAGAGTGGATTCCACAGGATAATAAAAGCATAGATTTGCTTTTAAACCGAGAAACTGATGAGGCTTTTTGGAGGTATAAACCTGCCCAGCCTCAGGAAGTAAGTGCTCTCACAATCTATGAGTTTAAAGACCCTGATAACTCAGGCAAAGTAACCTACCTAGAGAATACATCAGAGAGGATCTTCCTGGTCATCGAGCATGGCAGACATGCCTACACATGGAAGGGTGAATTTGTTTTTCCCCAACCAAGGTCCAATATGTCCTACAGTCACCAAGGAGCTGGCACCTCCCAGGCTCATGGAGCTCAAGGAGATAGAAGTAGAGATAGACCTGAAGTAAGCTTTGCCAACCCCCAGGGAAGAGAAAGAAGGAGAACAGGGACGGATAGAGAAGAAACCGAGAGATTTAGAGACCCAAGGAACCAAAGAAATGCTGATGATTTTCCTTTGCCAGGGCCGAGAGAACACACTAGGACCCTGAGGCCAACTCAACTGGTGAAGTCCATGAAGAATTACTTCGATGGCACTGGAGACCCTTATGACCATGTGGCAGAATTTAGGCAAGTCTAGAAAGCTAAACAGGTAGCGGACCTATTCACACAATATAATGCTTTTGGTATAACCCTTAGGAACACTACCCTTACGTGGTTTCAACCACTGAACGAGAGGCATTTCAGAAACATAGACCAGCTCCTAGAGGCATTTATCATTGAGTTTTCTAAGAGTGGCATAAGGCACAACACTTCCTCACTAATTCATAACTTCAAGCAAACACCTCAAGAGACGGTCAGACTAGCAGAAAGACGGTTGAGGCAATACCTAGAGAGGTGCCCGATGCCTGAGTTACCCACACCAGCCAAGCAAGTGGCTTTGTTCTTAGATGGCTTGTTGAGCACCAAGCTTAGGTCATATGTGTATTTGAAGGACCCCAGAACTATAGAAGAATGCGTGCGCATGTGCATAGACATTGAGGATAATCTAGGCGAGGAGTTAGAGCTATCAAAAATCTATAAGGATTCGGATAGCTCTAGTAGTCTCACATCTGGTCAGTCCACATCCATTGAGGAACTTGCAGAGAAGGTAGCTCAAAAACTAGGTGTCTCTAGCAAACAAATTCCAAGATTTGCCCCAGTTAAGCGGTGCTACACTTGTGGAGGTGACCATATGGCAAATGTATGTCCCATTATGGCTCAACCCCAGGTGAATCCTAGTAGCCAGTACTACACCATAAAGCGAAGGTACACCAACCACACTGCACAGGATTGCCCATATAACAAACAAACTGTTAGGCAAAATTACCCTCAGCCATATCCACAACAGGGTAGATACTAGAATCAGTACCCACCACAACAATACAACAGATCAAAGCAACCTTATCAGCCACCTTATCAAGGGCAGCAGAGACCTCAACCAGTCCTAGTGCAGCAACCCCCTGCTCCAACCAATGTGATCCCAGTGAAATATGCATCTGCTGAAGAAAATCCGAACAGAGCCATAGTCCCAGTCACCCCATTGCTATCAGACAGTGATCCAAGTGACCATAGTTTTGACTCCACACATATTGATAGCCCCCAGGCTTACTACATGCAGTCACCTGAGCATAACGAGTCATACTATTATGAGGACCCAAGCGAAAATAGTGGGGAGTCTGAGTATGCTTATGTCATGTACACAAACCCCAACTCTAGATCTCAACCTAGGCAGGTACGACCCCCATTTCCTAGAGGACCATGCTTCAGATGTCAGGGAGATCACCTTCTATGTGATTGTCCACTGCCTGCCCCTACACAACCCCAACCAGTGACAATTTAGGGTTTCTGTCAAGACTGCGAAAAAGAGCATCTCCTACGAGATTGTCCAAAGAACCCTAATAACATGCCTAAAATCACTCCTATCAATGTCACTGGGTTAGTGGTAGACTCTACGGGAAGTATAACTTCCATAGCCCCAGTGCATGTGGTCACTAGAGCCCAAGCCTTGCAGCAAACTCAAGGAGTAGGGAAGGAAAAGAGTTCTGAGGTTAGTGAGACAGAGAGTATAACCAAGAAAAGGACAAGAGCATGGAGAGATAGCCGAGAGAGAATGAAAAGAAAATGGTCACAGAAAATGAGCGAACTTGAAGAAAGCTTGAGAGAAACCAAAGCAAAGATAAGTGAACTCGCATCTCAAAACCACTCTCACACCACCCCTCCACCACCTTTCCCTTTACCCGCCAATCCATCTTCTTCCATTCCCCAACCCTGAAGATCTAGACATGATGCTTAAAGCATATCAGGCCAGAATCCAAGAAGGGCCCAATGTAACAGATCATGAGAAATGTTACCCTAGAGCCGATCTAGAGATAGAGCGAACAAAGCTTTGTGCTAAAATGGTTGAATTGGCGCAAGCCATGTTTGAAGCCAGTCGCTTGTTCAATGGCTCTAACCCCATCATAACACCATTGCACTTTGATGGTCTATTGGATAGATTGGAGAGGTTACTTGCAGAGTCTGGAAAAGGAGCCACCTCCCAGGCTAAGGAGAGGGCAAGTGATAGAATAAGCATTCCTCCCCAGGGAGCTTATGTGCCTAACTCCACTGAACCAAAAACCTCTTCTTCTATGAATAGGTATTCACCAGAGTTCCTGAGAGAGATTCAAGAAGAGAAGTGGGCAAAGGAGAGTGAAGTCCCTCCTCCCATTGAACTTGTGGATGATGCACATGATCAGTTCCCACAGGACATCCCTTCTATTTATGAAGAACAAGAAAGTGCCCACTCTCATGAGAGGTTAGACTTTGAGTCTAATTCCTTGCAAGAGTTACCACATTTCACAGGCCCATGGGAAACCAAGTCTACTTGCCTGAGAGCACCCACAGTCATGATAAGAAACGAAGATTCAATCATACCTAGGAATACAAAGGTAGTAAACAACACTAAAGTGCAGTGCAATCTCACTTTAGAAGAGCTACTCAAAGTTAAGCCAGAAGTGTGGAAACACGTAGCCAAACAAGTGCCAGACATAGCGAAATCGCGTTCCCAGGTAGGATCTCATAGAACAGTGCCTGAAATACCATTGGATAAGATAGGAGACATGAGTGAAGGAGAAGAAGGAAATACCTATCTCCCAGTTACCCATCAGGGATACACAACCAAGGCAATTTTGGACTCAGGTGCAGGAGTTGCAATTGTTACAACTTCCCTATGGAAGCGTTGGGGCAAGCCAGCACTCTGACCGACGAGAATGAAATTGCAGATGGCCGATGGCCATATTGAGAGGCCCTTGGGATTGCTAGAAGGCATAACTCTCACTACATGTGGTGTTGAGTTCGAACATACTTTTGCTATATGTGACTTTAGCAGAAACCAAGCCTACGAGATGATTTTGGGAAGGCCATTTATGCGACAATTGCAAGTAGTACAGGACTGGGGAACCAATTCCTTATACTTGCAACACTTAGGTGTTACAACCAAAGTCAATCTCAAGGATTACTCTCATAGAGACGTACCGCCCATTCAATGGAATCCCATCCATAGAGCCAAGGATGACATGGAGTCAGTGCATTCCATAGGATCAGTATCCTCATGGATGCATGAAGACACCCACTTATGGATGTGCAAAGTGGCAGTAGAAGAAGAGAAAAGAGAAAAAGCCAGAGAGGTAGGTGCGAAAGAGACACATAGATCAATTCAAGACCCAACCTATGCACCTGTAGTATTTCCCGATGAAGAGTTTGAACCTCACGGCTGGGCAGAAATTTTAGCAACAATGGATGTAGCCATCAATGAAGAGCAGTGGACACCCCACAGCGATGAGGATGGCTATGACATTTCAGTCTTCTCAATAGAGCCAATCATGGGAGATGCAGTTTTAGAAGAATGTGAACCTAGCCCTGATACATTTGAGGATGCAAGTGACTCCGACTTAGAGTCAATCATTATGGACCCACCTTTTGCATCATATGAAGAATACTTCTATGAAGTTGAAGCTTACCCCCAGAGACACAGAGAAATCACGAATGATGTGAGGTTAGCCACACAAGTAGCCACTAAGAGTGGAGGAAAGAAAAGAAAGAAGAAGGAAGTCACTCCGGAGGCAGAAGAATCCTTGTTTGAGGTCCCTGAAAACTTTAAAAAATATGAGATAGACGATAGGAGAGTCATGATAAGAATGCCTAAACGTGAGGCACAAGCAGGAGAGGCCTATGATAGCAAGGAAACTACCAAGAAAATAGTTGTCGCCATAGAAGAGGGAGAAGAAAGATGCACCTACATAGGCCATGACCTAACGGAAGAAGAAGAGCAAGAGTTGGTAGCTTTTCTAAGAGAGTACAGAGATGTATTCGCTTGGAGCTACAAGGACCTGAAAGGTGTCGATCCAAACATATGCTCACACACGATTCCCATGACCTCAGATGCCAGACCATCTAAGCAGAAGCCCTATACATACAATGATAACTACGCTGCTAAGATCGAGGAGATAGATAGATTGGTAGAAGCTCGGTTTATCTATGAGATTGAGCACACTGAATGGGTATCCCCCATTGTGGTTGTGCCCAAGAAGAATGGAAAATTGTGTGTGTGTATTAACCTTAAAAAAGTTAATGCCGCCACGATTAGAGACAGTTATCCGCTTCCTATTACTGAGCATCTACTAGAAAGGGTAGCAGGCAAGGAAGTGTACAGCTTCCTGGATGGATTCTCTGGCTACAATCAGGTAGCCATTGCACCAGAAGATCAGCATAAGACGGCTTTTGCCACAGAGTGGGGCATATTTGCCTTTCGGGTAATGCCATTCGGGCTTACCAATGCACCTGCTACCTTTCAAAGATTAATGTGTCACGTGTTTAAAGAGTTCTTGAGGAAGAATTTGGAAGTCTATGTTGATGATCTTTGCGCTCATTCCAACATTAGACAGACCCATATACCTGAACTCAAACAAATCTTTGATAAATGCAAAGAATATCAAGTCTGCGTGAACCCAAAAAAGTGCGTTTTCATGGTCAGGCAAGGCAAAATTCTAGGACACATAGTGTCTAAGAATGGCATATCCACTGACGAAGAGAAAGTGAGAGCCATCGCAGAACTACCTAGGCCAAAGAACGTCAAGGAAGTACAGGCTTTCATGGGGCATTGTGGTTACTACCGCCGGTTCATTCACATGTATGCTGTCATTGCAAAGCCCATGTACGGACTTCTGACTAACTTTGAGTGGACTGATGAATATGAGAATTCCTTCAATGAGCTTAAACGGCGATTATGTTCAGCGCCAATCTTGACCACACCAGATTGGAATAAGCTTTTCATGTTCATGTAAATGCATCCAATTATGCTATTGGGTGTGTACTCACACAACCTATGGGCGAAGGTAATATGGATCTTCCAATTGCCTATGCTAGTAGACAGTTAAATGCAGCTGAATGGAACTATACCACCACCGAACGAGAAGGATTAGGCATGGTATATGCGGTTAAAAAGTTTAGACACTATTTGCTTGCAAATAAGTTCAAATTTTTTACTGATCACCAAGCTCTACTGTACCTGGTAAACAAGCCATGTAATACAGGCAGATTAGTAAGATGGTTTCTCTTACTAATGGAATATGACTTTGAGGTAGTAGTGAGGAAAGGGAGGACTCATTTGAGAGCAGACCATCTCTCTAGGCTCACATCTGGAGAGGCCCCACAAGGAGTGTCAGATGACTTACCTGATGCTTACTTGTTTAATTTGGAAGTTGTACCTCAGTGGGCTAAGCCATTAGTGCCATTATTGACATATGGGCCTAACCACCCAATAATAAACACACAAGATAGGGAGATAGTAAAAGCCCAGAAGTATCATATCATGGCAGGAAGTGTGTACAAACACACAAATCACGGGGTATTAGCCTGTTGTGTGGAAGAGGACGAGTATGCAAAGTGGTTGCAATTAGCACATGTAGGTGCATTAGAGCAACACTACTCAAAACAACGAACCCTACAAACATTGAGGAGACTTGGAGTATACTGGCCAACTATGGAAGCAGATGTTCATAGGATGTGCAAAGAATGCCCAATCTGCTGCACTAAACCACCAGTGGAACATGCCACTCTTTATCGAGTGTCTTTAGTGCCACATTGGAGTGAACCATTAGTAGCCTTCTTGAGGACGAAAACATTTCCTCAAGATATGACTTTGGCCAGACAAAGAAGTTTGGAACAAGAAGCCTTGGATTACACAATCATTGGTGATAATTTATACAAACGTGGTAAAGATGGTTACCTAAGACTGTGTGTTCATGAGAGCGAATACCTCAAGATAGTAGAGACTGCTCACCAAGGTGTAGCAGGAGGACACTTTGGTCCAGATAGGGTGATCAAGGCAATTCTATTTGTAGGATTTTGGTGGCCCACCCTTCACATGGATGCACATACCTATGTGAAGAGGTGTGAGGTTTGTCAGCGAACCCAGTATCCCATACGCAAGGATGAGATGCCATTGAAGCCTATGATGGGTGGACGTGCATTCTCTAAGTGGGGAATAGACTTTGTGGGTCCTATTAATCCCCCAGCTAAGGGTTCACATGCTGAGTATATCATCGTGGCCACAGACTATCTAACCAAGTGGGTAGAAGTGAAAGCCACTAAAAAAAATGATGCTCAAACAACAGCAAAGTTCTTATTTGAAAATGTGTTCACGAGGTACGGATTGCCAATAGAGTTGGTGAGTGATAGAGGCACACACTTCTTGAATGAAGTCATAGAAAACCTTCTCCAAGAATTCTTGGTGATACATACGAAGTCTGCTCCCTATCATCCACAAGCTAATGGCCAGGCTGAGAGCACAAATAAGATCTTATGCAATGTGCTGACTAAACTGGTGAATAACAAACGCTCTGATTGGGACAAACAGCTACAACATGCTGTTTGGGCATACCGAGTGGCCTATAAAACGGCACTCCAAGCCACACCTTTTCAGATGGCGTTTGGCCAGAATGCAGTGCTACCATTGGATTTTTTGATACCTACATTACGAGTAGCACAAGAGCATGACTGGACTGGCCATGAACTATCCTCTAGAATCTTTGATCTTGAACATTTAGGTGAGACACGATTGAGAGCTGCAGCAGGAATCTATGCAGCCAAGAAGAGGCAAAAGGCGTATTTTGATACACATGTGAAGGATAAAGGATTGAAAGCAGGAGACCTAGTCCTAGTCTACACACTGAAGCAGCATGCATGAAAATTAGAGAAAAGAGGCTATGGACCAATGATTATCAATAGGATCTCCACAAGTGGAGCAGTACAACTAGTCACCCTAGAGGGTGATGTACTACCAAGTTACATAAGCGGATGTAGAGTCAAGCTATATCAAGAACCCTTGACTAAAGAAATGCTCAATCGACTTAATACTGCAAAGAAGCGCAAGGAAGAGGAAAAGCGAATTCGTGAAGAAGCACATGCCAAAGCTTTAGAACGCATTCGACGAATGAAACTGCGAAGACAAAGTAGAGATCAGGCCATGACTGACAATCATGAAGCTCATGGTTATCACATTGCCATGTGTGAGGCTTCAGGTAAGCGGACCCATACGATAGTTGATCGGCGGCCTTTTGTGACCCTAGAAATAGGACAAGGAGACAGTACAATGAGCATGAGAGCTTTAATTGATTCAGGAGCCGCCACTAGTGCAGTTCGGCTTTCTTACTGCCAACAATCGCAATTGGAGGTAAAACCCCTAGAAGCATATCTAATAGGATTAGGAGGTGTCAAAACCCCTTGCATGGGAGAGGTGGAGCTTCCCCTCTACATTCAGGAGGTACTAATGCCAGCAAAAGTGCTAGTATGTGAAGACGAGGATCTTATCAAGCCTCTTGTCTTGGGCCAAGACTGGATCTATGATCATGCAGTCAACCTCAACCTAAGAAGTGGACTTCTTCAGGCTTGGGCAGGCCAAAGCTGCCTTATGATTGAATTAGAAAAACCACCACTCAAACCAGTAGAAAAGGCACCAACCCTTAGTCCCTCCAGGAACCCACATGAACATAACAATGTTGTACTTGTCCAAAGTTCTATGGTGGAGAGGATTGTCAATCTTACCGAAGGTATAGAAGTCAATGAGGAGTTCCCAGCTGTTCGGTAAGAGGTTCTCAAGGAGGCACAAAACAAGCCACACCATCAAGGTCAAAAGTGAAGGAGTACCCTAGGCAACCTCCTAGGCATACCACATCTATTTGGGTCTCTAAGCGGTCAATGAAGGCTAGCCCCAATGCTAGACAGTTATGGGTGCCCAAGGCCTGTTTACGAGCCCAAATAGCTCCAACTCTAATCACTGGCATAATTCAACACTCACAAGTCCTCTCGACAAACAAATCAGGAACTCTACCTAAATCCCACACTAACCCACACTCAGTCAAACCGAGTAATGTCTGGAAATGGGTACCCAAAAGGTCCCAAAGCCAACACAATCTACCTCATAAATCTTTACCTGTCATTAGCTCTAAGAATTACGAATCCTCGATTAAAGTTTGGTGAACTAAACCCTGTATCAAACCCCTTGACCCAATTGTGTAAATCCATCCACTCTGATGAAGGTGCATTCTGAGTCCATTGCATAACCAAAGTATGCATCTAGGATGACACTAACCTCTAATCACCACTCACATCTATCACAAACACCTCACCTCTAACCACTAACCATCTGGATTGTCATGTTAGTATTGTGGAGGGAACACCATTACATCCTGTTTCCTATGCAACACTAATGTGCCTTTCTTCTTCTAGCAGATAAGCACCCGATTCCCATGGCAGCAGCAGCAGGCACGAGCTCTCAGGCAGGCACTAGCACTCAAAGCAATTGGGATACCATGCCTGTGGAGGCCCCACTGACAGCAAGGCCTGAAGAGCTTTTGAATGTGAGAAGAATTCCCATTCCGGATCCACCAAGTGGCCTTATAGAAAGAGTAAAGGGGCATTCTCATTGGTTCAATGAGATGCTAGGAGATTTGGGAGACGCAGATCATATCTGGGAATCCAAGTTGGAATGTGGAGGAGTGTGGTGGACCTTTCAGTTCTTCTCACAAGAATTTGAAGCATTGCAAAATGTTGCCCCTCTTCAAGATATTTGGCAAAAAGCAGGATTGCAAGATTATTTTAGTGCAGCCTTGCCTAGACCTGATTTTCTTTGGTGCTACTACTTGATTGCAACTCTCAAGGCGACAGGAGACAAAGATCATTCAGGCACATTCCTGGTGCCCTCTCTATCAAACCAGGAAGAAATGAAGAAGTTTGAGTTGAATATCACTTTAATCAGGGAGGCCCTTCAGATGTATGGCACCCATGTACCCTCCGATCGAGATCCTTTGATACCAGAGTCGATGAAGAAAAACAAAATCAAGAAGTTGAAAGAAATGTGTGCCCTCACCCCCAACATCGCCATACCACTGCGGATGTGCCTTCAACACTTCGCATTTCCAGCGCAAGACCGGTTCACCCAGCCTCATAAGAAGATCTGGTATGGGTTATACCTAGTAGAGACCGGGAGCTTACCTATGAAAATGCTAGTATGGATCCTTGATCAGTTATATGAAGTAGGCAAGCGAGGAGTGAGGAAGCCTACTTTGAATGGTTGCTGCGCCATTACAAGAATCATCTACAGATGCGTGGCTTATGATGTGCCAATTGCACGAGCCCTCAAGTACTCACAATTGGAATTCTTCCAGGGGCAGAAATCAGGGGTTCAACCCACTAAAAGAATGCGTGGATCACTTTCACAGGTTCTGATTCCTCGCGAAATTGCCACAGAGACCTCCTGTAGAGAAGAAGAACAAGTAGCCCCTTTCACGATCCATCTCCAAGGACTACAATCAGGAGACTTGGTACAACCCACTCCATCAGCCCCCCCCCCCCCCCCCCCACTACCCACAGATGCTGAGTTTGCATCGATGGCTACATTGGCAGAAGATCCATCCTTTGACTTTGAAAGCTTCTTACAAACAACACACTTGTCTGAGAGTGAATTATTTTCTGACAATGACGGTCCCGGATCATCATCCCAAAGAGAACGGCCACAGAGTGAGGCAAGAAGGGTACATTGGGAAGATGAGGCACAACACACTCAGGTGGGAAGCACACATGAACAAGAGGAGATGCAGAGGAATGAATAAGAGGAGAGTGAGGAGGAAACCCCTGCTTACACTGCACAACTTAAAAGTCTCTACAAAACAATCAAGCAGGTACAAAAAAGACATAAGCTATCAGAAGAGGCAAATAGAGCACTAGTGAACCAGATGTTACAAGCAGAGAACACGGATCCCCACTTTGTAGAATCATTGAACCTTTTGGCGGAGACATATGGGATTATAGAAGCTATGCGGATCATGTTACATCGCAACCCTCCTCAATACGATCAACGAAGGATCGATACACGACCACAAAGGGGGAAGATGATTCAAATGGAAGTCTCTACAGCCCTCCCTACCACCACCCAAGAAGATGTTCACATGGCCAGCCCAACTAACATTGATGAACCAGAGGTAAATACACAGATACCATCTCCACCATCACCTCCCATCCCGCCCTCCGAAACCCTCACTACCAGTATTCTTGAACAACCAGTAATAGCCATTAGTGAAACTATGCCACACACCACCATTTCTCCATCCTGCCCTTTACCTCCATCCACTAGTTCCAGCCAACTTCTTGAACCCCATATAGGCCACCCCGCCACCGACCAAACTATAATAGGTCACCCTTCATATTTCCCAGCCCTCGGACAGCCACTTGCCACTACCCAAATCTTAACACACTCATTCCCGTCTACCGATACTATCCCTCTTTCCCAACCAACACCCATCACCCGACCTCCATTCTTAACAAGCCTTGTAAATATACTTCAACAAATAGAGAATTATAATAAAAAGTCCCTCTCCCAACCCACCTCCCCCACATTCACTGCCACCACTAACACACCACCTACCATTCCCGTATTCACGATTCACACTTCACACACCATCACGTCCAATCCTATGGACATTTCACCATCCATAGGAGCACCCACCACCACAATTGTTCCCACATCCTCACATTTCACTTCACTTATAGGCACATCATCCACTTTTCCCTTCCCCATTTCCCAACCCTTTGCATTTTCCACCTCTACCACTGCATCCACATCATTTAGTCATGCACTAGACACCATGTTCGAAGCGGCCACTCAACTTAAGCAAGAGTATAGATTACTGGAAGAAAATAACACAGAGCTGTGCAATCTCTCGGCTCAACTCCAGGCACGTGTCAATGCCTTGGAGCTAAGTAATACAGCACTACAACATGAGGTGACCACCCTCCAACAATCTCAGGTGGAGCTCGAAGCCAAACATATAGAAGCGACTAGGGCAGCAGAAGAACAACTCAGAGATCAGCTAGCCCGTAATGCTAGACTACAACGAAACATGGCTCTACTCCGACGCCACCTAGCAGCTGCACAAGAAGAAAATAGGAGATTACAACAACAAAATCAAGACAACCTCGAAGCCGCCATAGAAAGTACTCCAGGGGCACCCATTGACCCTGCTAGCTTCCGGGCCGTCCCTTCAGAAAGCATACAACAAATCTTGGAAACCTATGCCAACCTCTTAGAAGCACATGATCAGCTGGTTGACCAAGTAAAAGAGCTACAGAGATCCCAAGTGCCTACACCACAACCACCAGAAGCTAAAAAGATGGTCCATGCAGCCACTTCTCCAGAGCCCGAATCTTCAACAACCAATGAGGTACTTGAGCTACGACGACAAGTGGCAGAATTAAAGATCAAGTTGTTACAGTATGAATGACCCCCTTCTCCACCTGATCAACCACTAGAAGAAGAAGCAGTAATCATTCCAGTGGAGGAAACATTCGAAGACAACTATGAGCCTCAACCCCTTCCAAGAGGCAGTATCACGGAGGAAGGACAAGACACTTATGAAGAGCCCCCTTCGGCATGGATGAAATAGGTAGAAGAAATGGGGACAACTCAGGAGGAACATATCTCCACTCAGATGCTGGCAATGAGGACCATTGAAGAAACCATACTTCAATCAGAGTATTTCAGACACCTGGCCCCTAGAAGACTGATAACTAGTTCTGAATTACAATATAAACCCTATTTTGTATTATTGGCCGACTACAACACAGAAATCAAAAGAGTCACTAACAGGTACCCCACGTTCGCAACACAATTCAAACCAGAGGATATTCCTAAGGCAGCCAAAAAAGGGACCATATTCCAACCCATCTGGAGGCAAAAGTTACTCGAAACCTATCCGGAAATGCTTAGAACATGGGACCATGCTCCCATGAATTTGAAGTATAACCCTTGCTTTGGACCGGTACAAAGGAGACGATCATGGAAAGCATTTGCTATATAGGTTCGGAACAACGCAAATTGCAAACAATGGCTGAATTACCCCTCGATCGCACCACCAACAGGCACACCTACAGTAGCATATATGATAGCTACCATCAGACATTGGATGCCATGCCTCCACCCCATGCCAGATGTCGCTGCACAGATGATGCTCAAAATTTTGGACATGATGCAAGTGGTGCTAAAGACTTTTCGAAATGTACGTAATATGCAGCCGCCAATCCCGGGCTTCATCAACGGTAACTATGACCTACTTTATGATATGAGCACAACCCCGAGCATACGAGTCGCTTATGCATGGCACGCAAGAATCAGGTATCTCCCTGCTTGCTACAAGCAAACGTTTGATGACATGTTCACCACGGGGTTCTAGGAAGCACACTCAGAAGTGTTCGCGCCACGCCCAACCCACCTTCTACAACTATTCGCATGTGAACAAACAATGCACTCAAAGCTCTACACCACACCACAACTTGACATGCCTGGAGCAGTAAATTGGGATGCCCTGCAAAGAGATTTGGTCCGGGGACTACAGATTAAAGAACAAGAATTGGCAACCGACATATTACAACAGTACATTGATCAAACCGTGGAGCAGAGGTCTGTCAGAGACGACAGACGCTAGGGGGGGGAGAGTGTTGGCATCATATGGGGAGAAGCAAGTACGGCATACATGCAGATCTAGCACTAAGGCAACGCATTAAATTTTTCCAAACCTTACATCATTTTAAAAGTGATTCTCATCACTAAAAAACCCTTGTAAATATCGTTTCACCTTTTTGTAGCTCCATTTTGTACAAGCCGAGGAGTCCTCGAGCTTGAGGAGCCTTAGAAGTAGTTGCTTGCCAATTTTCATATTTTTTAGATCTCGTTTGAGCCCTCGAATAAGGCTTGGAACCTAATTTTTAACTAGGCCGGACACTAGGTCTAGACAGGGCCAAAGCTAGTCAAAAACTATAAATAGAGCTAGAGAGCTCATTTTTGGGCTAACTTCTTGTAGTTTTGAGCTTGTATGAGAACTTGGTGATAATAGAAGTGATTCCATTGTCTTACTCTCTTTGTTCTTGCCGTGCGTTCGCGTGTGTGTGTATGTGTGTGCATGTTTATGTGCTTCTCACTCACATATTTGTGCCTTCACTTGCTCGAGGTCTTCATACCACCCTCATGTCTTCCCGGATTGACATTAAAGGAGGTGCTACTTATCACTGAGCTACAACATCACACACACATGCATTCACACATGCATACATGCTTACATGCCTACATGTATGCATACACACACATGTAAACAGATGCACATACACTTTGATGAAAGAGATAAAAAATATGTACTTACGCCATTGGATTTTGAGTTTGACATTGGTTCACCTCACAAATGATGCCTTCATGAGATGTCAATACTTATGTCACACTCTTGACAATGCACAATAAGTGTATATTTTATTTGTTATGTGTATGTGTATATGTATATACATGTATATATTTATTAATCTTGGTATATATATATATATATATATATATATATATATATATATATATATATATATATATATATATATATATATATATATATATATATATATAGCGCGATGACTTGCTTTGCATAAAGATTGGGGACACATGATCAAGACATGCGTGGTTCTCCCAACATAGAGAGTGGGGTCATCTCCATCCATTGTATATTTGAAGGCTCGCTCTCCATAATGTTAGAAAATCCCATACGCTTTAAGAAGGAATAGTCTTAGGCCTCATGCTTGCCTTTCCTGCAAAATTGGCACACCATATTAGAGGAGATGCTTGGGTTGTGTATCCCTAGCTTGCATAGAGTGAGCACCATAAATTAAAATGGGTCTTAAGATCTTCCAGTTCTTGCCATAATTGGGCCACTTTGTCGTTATCTTGCCTTTGAGTGCTTTCTTGTTCTACTAGGCCTTGCAAAAATTCAAGATTCTAATTCTTTTCATAGTTAAAAATGGAATAATTATTCAAAGAAGATATTTTACCTTGACGTGTTCTAGAATGGATGCATGTAGTATCTATTCTCATTGTTGCTGTTTGTGTTAAGTCAAAATTTCCAACTCATTCAAGGTTTTCTCAATGAAATTACTTGGTCTAAATGAGATGATGAATTTGTTCTTAAAGTTCCTCTAGTTTTGGAAGTGTTCTTTAGTATATTGGCTATACCATTCTTTTGTTATCCCTTCCAAAGTGGATGGGAGGAGGGCAATGAATGTGGCTTGCTATTTCTATAACCCAAGACTCCTATAGGTGGACAAGAAACTATGGTTATGATCTTTTGGATCCTCGTGAACACTACCCTAGATGCACTTTTTACTGTAGTGTTGACTTGTTGTTTTTCGCATGTTACCACATACATGATACACTCATATGTACTGGTACTTTGTACTTAGGGATGGTATTTGACCCTTACTTCAATTCTATTTATAATTAATAGAGAGATCTATTCTAGCCATCCATTTTCTCTATGTGTGTTTCTATATTTGTGTTTGTGCTTTTTGTGTGTCTCTTGCACTTCTAAACACATCCAATAGTCATACTAGAGTAGGTTCAACTCCTTTTCAATTTTCTTTTTGCATCATGGAAAACATGCACTTTTAAAAATGCATATTGACTTCCAAGCATAGAATATATATATTTTTAAGTAGCTAGAAAGCATTTCTAACAGTTGTACAAGGGTTTTAACCCCATTTCAAAGCCATTCGTGCAATCACAATTTCCATGAGAGTCTCGATTGTGAGCCGAAGTTTTTGCTCTCATTGAAGTAAAGATCTTGTCACATTCTTGTTCTTTAATGAAATGGGGGGGGGGGGTAGTAGTGACTTGTTTGGCATGCTTCAAGCTGAAGATAAGCTTGATGGGACCAACTATTCGATGTGTTTGTAGATGATGAAACATGTTCTTGTTGCAAAACAACTATGGAACATAGTGACATATGTACATTGGAGACCCCTAGGTTCTTCTATTTCACAATATACTATCACAAATGGAGCTTCTTCTTCAAGTAAATTGGTTACTCCTCAAACTACACAAGAACAAAATTGATGGGATGGAAAAGATGCTCAAGATCATGCATCCATTGTGTTTTCTATGAAGCATCATATAGTTCCACACATTCGCTCATGCTCTACATCAAGACATGCATGACATACTCTTATTTCCTTGTATGTTGTGCCTAATGAAGCACATGTTGCATGCTTGAGGAAGCAACTTGAGGATGTATGTATGGCTGAAAATGATTCTGTGAATTAGTATGTGACTTGCATCAAGGGATTGAAAGAACAATTGGCCAACATACATGAGATTATTCTGGATGCAACACTCATCTCTACATTGTTGAAAGGATTACCAGAATATTTTCAAAGATTTTCCACTATACTCTGTTTGGTTGCAAAAGGGAATCCAAATATGTATGAATTTGATGAGGTTTTGTCTATTATTTTGCAAGAAAAGCAATCTAGAGTGCACTTGCTATCTCACAAAAAGGGTAGACCAAGTATGGTTCAGCTTTGCGTTCATCAAAACCAAAACCCCAACTTTCCTCTTCCACTATTCCTCTAATGATGTTGATTCAGATAATAATAAGTGATGCAAATATTATTGCAAGGCTAGTCATACTATTGATGACTATAGAAAGCTAATCGCAATTTAAGAAGAAGGAATCTAGCATTTGTATTTTTAAAAATTCTTCAAATGAAAAGAATGATGAAGCCAACATGGCTCAAGATTTTTGGGCATATGTTGTTACATGTCATTATGATGCATCATTGCATTCTAAATTTATGGTTGTGAGTGGGGTTGATTGCAATTGGTTCTTTGATAGTCATGCTTCAAAGCACCTAACTTCATGCAAAACATTTTTGCATCTTTGAAAGGTGCACCCAAAGGAGGACATGTGGTGTGTGCAAACAATGCCTCTTATCCTATGAGTGAAGTAGGAAAACTTGAGCTTATGGCTCAAAGGGAGGTGTGGTTAAATATATACTTGATATTAAGGAGAACATAATTTCAGTTTCTTTGATTCACAAAGCTCGATTTCATGTAAAATTTGTTGATGATAAGTTTATTGTAGCTCAGTGCTCAGTAATGAGTAGCACCTCCTTTAATGTCAATCCGGGAAGACATGAGGATGGTATGAAGACCACGAGCAAGCGGAAGCACAAGTGCGTGAGTGAGAAGCACACAAGCATGCACACACATACACACACACGCGCACACACAGTAAGAACAAAGAGAGTAAGACAATGGAATCACTTCTATTGCAAGGAAGTTCTCATACAAGCTCAAACTACCAGAAGCTACTCAAAAATGAGCTCTCTAGCTCTATTTATAGTTCTTGACTAGCTTTGGCCCTGTTCAGACCTAGTGTCCGGCCTAGTTAAAAATTAGGTTCCGGGGCTTATTTGAGGGCCCAAACAAGATCTAAAAATTATGAAAATTGGCAGGCAACTACATCTAATGCTCCCCAAGCTCGAGGACTCCTCGGCTTGTACAAAATGGAGCTACAAAAAGGTGAAAAGATATTTACACGGGTTTGTAGTGATGAGAATCACTTTAGAATGATGTTGGGGTTTTTGAAAAAAATGAAGGGTAGCCTCAGTGCTAAATCTGCATGTGTGTCCATACTTGCTTCTTCCCGCATCCTGTCAACACTCTCCCCCCCCTAGGGTCTGTCGCCTCTGACAGACCCCTTTTCCGCTGTTTGATCAATGTATGTTTGCAGGAGGTCCGTTGCCACTTCGTGTTCTTTGATTTTTAACCCTCTGATTAGATCTCGTTGCAAGGCCTCCCAATCCACTGTACCAGGCATGTCAGGTTGTGGCATCGTGTAGAGCTCGGAGTGCATCGTTTGCTCACATGCAAAGAGATGGAGTAGATGCGTAGGCCGTGGCGCAAATACCTCTGAATGTGCTTCCCAAAACCCCGTGGTGAACATGTCGTCAAACGTTTGCTTGTAGCAGGCAGGGAGGTATCTTATGCGTGCATGCCATGCGTAAGCCACTCGTATGCTCGGGGTTGTGCTCATATCATATAGCAGGTCGTAGTTACCATTGATAAACCCTGGAATCGGAGGTTGAATATGGCATACATTGCGAAAGGTTTTGAGTACGACCTGCATCATGTCGAGGATCTTGAGCATCATCTGGGCAGCGACATCTGGCATCGGGTGGAGGCGTGGTATCCAATGTCTGATGGTCGCAATCATGTATGACACTGTAGGAGTACCGGTTGGGGGTGCGATAGCGGGGTAATTGAGCCATTCCTTGCAGTTTGCGTTATTCTGAACCTTGATGGCAAAAGCTTTCCATGATCGGCGTCTTTGCACTGGCCCAAAACACGGATTGTACCTCAAATGCATGGGGGCATGATCCCATGTTCGAAGCATTTCTGGGTAAGTTTCAAGTAACTTTTGCCTCCACGTTGGTTGGAATATGACCCCCTTTCGTGCCGCTTCTGGTATGTCTTCTGGTTCGAACTGTGTGGCGAATGTTGGGCATTTGTTGGTGACTCGTTTGATTTCCGCATTGTAGTCAGCCAATAATACAAAATAGGGCTTGTATTGCAGTTCTGAGCTAGTGATCAGGCGTCTAGGAGCGAGGTGCCTGAAGTATTCTGAGTGAAGGATGGTGTCCTCCACTGCCTTCATTGCCAGCATCTGAGTGGATATCCGCTCCTGATGAGTTTTCCCCATCTCCTCGACTTGTTTCATCCATGCCGATGGGGGTTCCTCATAGGTATCTTGGCCCTCTTCTGTTACGCGTCCTCCTGGGAATAGTTGAGGCTCGTAGGCGTCGACTAATGCTTCCTCCACTGGGATGGTAACTGCTTCTTCTTCGGATGGTTGCTCTGGAGGGGAAGGGGGTCGTTCGTATTGCATCAACTTCAGTTTTAAGTCTGCGATCTGCTGCCGTAACTCCAGCACGTCGTTGGGCGTTGAAGGTTCTGGTTCGGTTGAAGTAGCAGCGTCTGTCATTTCTTTATGCTCCTGTCGGTGTGGTGTAGACTCTTGGGGTCTCTGTACGTCCTTTAGCTGGTCGGCGAGCTGATCATGTGCTTCTAATAGATTTGCATATGTTTCCAATATTAGTTGTATGCTTTCTGAGGGGACCGCTTGAAATTTGACCGGGTCTATGTGAGCCCCCGGGTTGTTCTCCATGGCAGCCTCGAGGTTCTCTTGGTTTTGTTGTTGAAGCCGCCTATTCTCTTCTTGCGCTGCCGCCAGATGTCGTCGTAGCAAAGCCATGTTTCGTTGAAGCCGTGCATTGCGGCCCATTTGATCGCGCAGCTGTTCCTCCATGGCTTTGCTCTCTTCCACATGCTCTGCTTTGAGTTGCGCATTTGCCTGTTCGAGGGCAGAGATCTTGCGGTGTGACTCCGTATGAATGAACTCCAAAGCAGCGACACGCTCTTGGAGTGTCGCTGAGAGGGTGCAAAGCCCTTTGTTATTTTCTTCCAATAATGTGTATTCTTGCTTAAGCTGAGTGGCAGCTTCAAGCATCGTGTCGAGTGCAAGACTAAATGAGGTGGAAGATGCAGGGGGTTGGGAGGTGGGAATGGGAAAAGTGGATGTCGTGCCTACTGTGTGTGGAAGTGGTGCTGTGAGTGTAATAACCTGTGGTGGTGTTGTGAGGACAGTGGTGGTGGGTGATCCAGCGGATGGTGAGATGTCCATGGGATCGGACATGAGTGAGTGTGATTCGTGAAATGTGAACACCGGGACGGTGGGTGGTGTGATAGTGGTGGCCGTGAATGTGGGGGAGTGAATTTGGGAATGGGATGTTTTCTTATGTTCCTCGACCTGTTGAAGAATGTTTACAAGGTAGGTCCAGAAGGAGGGTTGGGTGGTTAGTGTGGTGCTCGAGGCAGTTACAAGGAACGAGGTAGGTAGAGTTTGGGGGGGGGGAAATGGAGGGGTGGAGGGTAAAGGGAAGGGAAGAGTCTGACTAGTGACAGATGGTTGTCCAAAGGCATGGGGGAAGAAAGGGTGACCTAATTGAGGTTCAAAAGTCTGAGTGATAGAAATGGATGAGGGTGAAGGAAGGAGAGTAGAAACGGGGGTGTGTACAATGGTCTCACTATAGGAGGAGAATGGTTGTGTAGAGAAACAAGTGGAGAGAGGCTCTGATGGTTGGATAGGAGATGATGGGGGAGATGGGGCATGCGTAACTTCTTCCGGTTCATCATTATGCCTTGGGCTAATCATGTGCACATCTTCTGACGTGGATGTAGCTATCGCGGTAGATACTTCCATCTGGATCATCTTTCCTTGTCGCGGCCGTGTATCGATTCTTCTTTGATCATAAGCAGGGCTCTCTTGACAGACCATGGTTCTCAATGCTTCACTGATGCCACAGGTGTCCGCCAATAGATTCAGTGATTCTACAAACTGCGGGTCGATATGCTCTGACTGTAACATCTGGTTAACTAGGGCCCTATTTGCTTCTTCTGACATTTTATGGCGGCTTTGTACTTGCTTGATTGTCTGGTATAATCGTTTGAGTTGTGCCGTATATGCAGGGGCTTCGTCTTCACTCTCTTCTGGGTTATTCCTTGGTGCCTGCTCCTGAGCTTGTATGTTTGGACTTGGAAGAGGTTGTGTCACTCCTAGTTCCTGTACACTGCTTGTCTCACCTCGTGCATGTTCCCTTTGGGTAGAGGTCCCCGGATTGACATTGTCAGGGCAATCTTCACTGTCCGATAGATGGGCCGTCTGCAGAAATGTTTCAAAATCAAAATTTGGATCTTCGGTAAAATTGGCCATCGCTGCAAATTCTGCATCGGTAGGTAGCGGAGGGGCAGAGGGGATGGGCTGTGCCACCTCTCGTGGTTGAGACTCCTGGAGATGAATTGTGATTGGTGCTACCTGGGCTTCCTCTCTAGTGGAGACTTCGGTAGTGGTTGCTGGAGGGATCAGGACTTGTGAAAGGGATCCACGCATTCTTTTTGCAGGCTGACTCCCTGACCTTCGCCCTTTAAACAATTCCAGATGTGCATACTTTAGGGCTCGCGCGACTGGTACATCGTACGCCAGGCATCTGTAGATGATCCTAGTCAACGCACAGCAACCGTGTAGAGTGGGTTTCCTCACCCCCCGCTTGCCTGCCTCATATATCTGATCTAAGATCCATACTGGCAACTTAATGGGCAAGCTGCCGGTCTCTGCTAAGTACAGTCCGTACCATATCTTCTTGTGAGGCTGAGTGAAACGGTCTTGAGCTGGAAATGCGAAGTGCTGGAGGCACATCCGCAGGGGTATGGCGATGTTGGGGGTGAGGGCGCACATGTCTTTGAGCTTCTTGACTCTATTGCTTTTCATTGATTCTGGTATCAGGGGGTCGCGATCTGAAGGCACGTGAGTGCCATACATTTGAAGGGCTTCCCTTATTAATGTTACATTTAGTTCAAACTTCCTCATTTCCTCCAGATTAGATAAGGAGGGCACCCAGAATGTGCCTGAATGATCTTTGTCCCCGGTAGGTTTCATAGTAGCAATCAAGTAGTAACACCTGAGGAAGTCAGGTTTTGGTAGGGCTGCACTGAAGTAAGTTTGCAGTCCAGCCTTTCGCCAGATCTCTTGAAGGGGAGCTGCATTTTGTAAGGCCTCAAATTCTCTTGAAAAGAATTGGAAGGTCCACCAAACCCCTCCACACTCCATCTTGGACTCCCAGATGTGGTCCGCGTCTCCCAAATCCCCTGGCATTTCATTGAACCAGTGGGAGTGCCCTTTTACTCTTTCAGTTAGCCCACTGGGTGGATCTGGAATAGGGATCCTTCGCACATTCAAGAATTCTTCGGGCCTAGCCGTTGGTGGAGCTTCCACTGGCATGTCATCCCAGTTGATGGGGGCACCAGATCCTGCTTGAGAGCTTGTGCCTGCCGCGGTTGCCATGAGAATAGGTTGCTTATCTGCTGGAAGACGAAAGGCACATTAGTGTTGCATAGGAAACAAGATGTAATGGTGTTCCCTTCACAATACTAACATGACAATCCAGGAGGTCAGTAGTTAGTGGTGAGGTGCTTATGATATGTGTGAGTGGTGATTAAAGGTCAGTGTCATCCTAGATGCGTACTTTGGTTATGCAATGGACTCGAAATGCTTCTGTGTTAGTGTAGACGGATTTACAGAAGATGGTCAGGGGGTTTAGTACACAGTTTAACTCTCCACATTTTGATATAGGAGTCGTAGCTTTTAGAGCTAAGGACAGGTGAAGACGTTGGTCTGAGTGTGTGATGTGGTTGGGACCTTGTGGGTACCCATTTCCAGACATTCCTGGGGTAGATGGGAGTGTGGACAATGAGAGGTGTAGGTATCTTGTCACTTCCTGAGTTGTTGGCCGAGAGTGCTTGTGAGAGCTGCTTCATCCTTGTGTCTATAGTTGAAGTAATTTGGGCTTGTAAGCTCGCCTTGGGCACCCATATCTGTCCAGCATTAGGGATGGCCTTCATTGACTGCTTAGTGACCCAAATAGAGATGGTGTGCCTAGGGGTGATCCTAGGGGGCTTCTTAGCTTTGATCCTTGGTTGTGAGGCTCGTTTCTTGTCTCCTTGAGAATCTGCAATTGGAGCTGTAGATCTCCCATCCTTGCGTATCCAGATCTGCTTCACGCCACGAGGTGCTCCATGGTGCGCAGGTTGGTGTTCCTTCCTCTTCATCAGCGGTCTCCCTCGTATAGAGTGATATTCGGTCCGTTCGTTTAGAATCTTCTGTGGATCAATTAGGAACTCCTTCTTGGCTCCTGAACCTTCAGTAAGGTTGACATTCCTCTGCACCACAGAAGTTTGGACAAGCACATCGTGGTTATCTTCATATGGATTCCTGGAGGGACCAGGAGTTTTTGCCTGTTCTATGGGTTGGAGTGCTCGATTTTCTAATTCAATCGTGAGACGACTTTGGCCTACCCAAGCCTGAAGAAGTCCACTTCTTAGGTTCAGGTTGACTACGTGATCATAGATCCAGTCTTGGCCCAATATAAGCGGTTCGGTCAGATCCTCGTCTTCACACACTAGCACTTTTACTGGCATGAGGACCTCTTGTATGTAGAGGGGAAGATCCACCTCTCCCATACAAGGGGTTTCAACACCTCCTAATCCTATCAGATAGGCTTCTATGGGTTTTACCTCCAATTGCAGCTGCTGGCAATAAGAAAGCCGAACTGCACTTGTGGCTGCTCCTGAATCAATTAAAGCCCTCACACTTGTTGTGCTGTCTCTTTGTCCTATTTCTAGGGTGACAAAAGGTCGTCGGTCCACTATCTTATGGCTACGTTCACCTGAAACCTCACACATGGCCATGTGATAGCCTGGAGACTCTTGAGTGTCCGTCATAGTCTGGTCTCTTCCTTGTCTCCTCAGCTTCATTCGTCGGATACGCTCTAAGGCCTCTGCCTGTGCTTCTTCTCGAATTCGTTTCTCCTCCTCTTTACGTTGTTTAGCAGTATTGAGTCGGCTTAGCATCTCCTCCGTGAGGGGTTCCTGATACAGCTTGACTCTGCATCCGCTAATATAGTTTGGGAGGACATCCCCCTCTAAAGTGGCTAGTTGTACTGCTCCACTCGTGGAGATCCTATTAATGATCATAGGTCCGTAGCCTCTCTTCTCTAGCTTTCTTGCGTGTTGTTTCAATGTGTAGACTAACACTAGATCTCCTGCTTTCAAGCCCTTATCCTTCACATGGGCATCAAAGTATGCCTTTTGCCGTTTCTTTGCAGCATAGATACCTGCTGCTGCTCGCAGCCTCGTCTCACCTAAGCGCTCTAGATCAAAGATCCTCGAGGACAACTCGTGTCCATTCCACTCATGCTCGTGTGCTACTCTTAAAGCTGGAATTAGGAAATCTAAGGGTAGCACCGCATTTTGTCCGAAGACCATCTGAAATGGGGTGGCATTGAGTACCGTTTTGTAAGCAACTCGGTATGCCCAAACAGCATGGTGAAGTTGTTTGTCCCAATCAGAGCGTTTATTATTGACCAGTTTCGTCAATACGTTACACAGGATCTTATTCGTGCTCTCGGCTTGTCCGTTAGCTTGTGGGTGATAGGGTGCAGACTTCTTATGTACCACCATGAATTCTTGAAGGAGATTTTCAATGACCTCATTCAAGAAGTGCGTTCCTCTATCACTAACCAACTCTATTGGTAACCCATATCTAGTGAACACATTTTCGAATAAGAACTTAGCCGTCGTTTGAGCATCATTCTTTGCCGTGGCTTTTACTTCCACCCACTTTGTAAGGTAATCTGTGGCCACAATAATGTATTCTGCATGGGAGTTCCTAGCTGGGGGGTTGATGGGACCTACAAAGTCTATACCCCACTTTGAAAATGCACGTCCCCCCATCATTGGCCTCAAGGGCATTTCATCTTTTCTTGTCGGATATTGGGCACGTTGGCATGTGTCGCAACTCTTCACATAGGTATGTGCATCCATATGAAGAGTGGGCCACCACAGTCCTGAAAATAGAATGGTCTTAATTACTCTGTCAGGCCCAAAGTGTCCACCTGCAACACCGCTGTGTGCCGTTTCTAAGACTTTCAGGTAATCTGATTCATGTACGCACAGTCTTAGGTAACCATCCTTGCCTCTTCTGTATAGGTTATCCCCTACTAAGGCATAGTCTTGAGCCTCTTGCTCCATGCTTCGTCTTCTTGCAAGACTAGCCTGATTGGGTAATGTCCCCGATCTTATGAACTCGACCAGTGGAGCACTCCAATCTGGGATTAATGACATGTGATAAAGAGTGGCATGCTCCACTGGGGGTCTCTCCCGGCACTCTGGACAACTCTGGATCCACTCTTGTACTTCTTTGTCCATGCTAGGCCAATACACTCCTAAGCGTTTTAGATTCTGCAAGGTTCGTTGTTTAGAGTAGTGATTCCCTAGAGGTCCCTCATGGGCTTGTTGCAGCCAACTAGCCTGTTCATCCTCCTCGACACAACAAGCTAACACCCCTTCTGTATCTTGCTTGTACATACTTCCAGCCAAGATTTGATACTTTAATGATTTTACAATTTCCTCTTTGCTTGTCTTAACATTTTTGTTTGCAGGCCCGAAGGTTAGGACTGGTACCAACTTATTTGCCCATTTAGGTACAACTTCTAAATTGAACAGATAAGCATCGGGCAACTCATCGGACACTCCTTGCGGTGGCTCTCCTGAAGTGATGCGAGAAAGATGGTCAGCCCTAAGATGGGTTCTACCTTTCCTGACAACCACTTCAAAGTCGTATTCCATTAGTAAGAGGAACCATCTTACTAAGCGGCCTGTATTGCAAGGTTTATTGACCAAATATAGTAACGCTTGATGATCAGTGAAAAACTTGAACTTGTTGGCCAATAGGTAGTGTCTAAACTTCTTCACAGCATATATCATGCCTAAGCCTTCTCTCTCCGTTGTGGTGTAATTTCGTTCAGCTGCATTTAATTGCCTACTAGCATAAGCTATCGGCAAATCTAGGTTTCCTTCACCTGTGGGTTGTGCTAGCACACATCCTATTGCATGATTGGAGGCATCTACATGGACGTGAAAGGGTTTGCTCCAATCCGGAGTAGTCAATATTGGTGCTGTGCACAAACGTCTCTTCAGCTCATTGAAGGAAGTCTCGCATTCCTCATTCCATTCAAAATTCGTTAACAGCCCATAAAGAGGTTTAGCTATGATGGCATACATGTGGATAAATCTACGATAATATCCACAATGGCCCATAAAGGCTTGTACCTCTTTCACATTTCTTGGTCTGGCCAACTCTGCTATTGCTCTCACCTTGTCTTCGTCTGTTGATATTCCATTCTTCGAAACAATGTGACCTAAGATCTTACCTTGGCGTACCATAAACACACACTTCTCGGGATTCAGGCACACTCGATAATCTCTACACTTGTTGAAGATTTGCCTAAGCTCAGGGATGTGGTAACTCCTTTCTTGGGAATGAGCGCATAAATCATCCACATATACTTCTAAGCTCTTTCGCAAGAACTCTTTGAAGACATGACACATGAGTCTTTGGAATGTTGCAGGTGCATTGGTGAGCCCAAATGGCATCACACGAAATGCAAAGATTCCCCATTCTGTGGCAAAGGCCGTTTTGTGCTGATCTTCGGGGGCAATGGCTACTTGGTTGTAACCTGAAAATCCATCAAGGAAGCTGTAAACTTCCTTGCCTGCAACACGCTCCAAAAGATGTTCGGTGATTGGAAGAGGATAACTATCTCGGATCGTAGCGGCATTAACTTTTTTAAGGTTAATGCACACTCGCAATTTCCCATTCTTCTTGGGCACCACTACAATAGGGGACACCCATTCAGTGTGCTCAATCTCATAGATGAATCCGGCTTCAATCAGCCGGTCAATTTCCTCCTTTATTTTGGCCGCATAATTGTCATTATATGTGTAGGGTTTTTGTTTGGTGGGCTTAGCTTCAGTGGTCATCGGAATCGTATGAGAGCAGATCTCTGGATCTACTCCTTTCAAGTCTCTATAATGCCATGCAAACACATCCCTATATTCCCTTAATAGAGCTACCAGTTCTGCTTCTTCTTCTGCACTTAGGTCGTCTCCTATGTACGTACACCGCTCTTCGTTCCCTTCAATGGTCACTACAATTTTTTTGGTCTTTTCTTTATTGTCATATGCTTCTCCTATAATGGCCTCTCTCTTAGGCATTCGTACCAAAATTTTCCGGTCTTCCACTTCATATTTCTTGAAATTCTCTGGTACTTCAAACAATGATTCTTCCTCTTCTTGTCTCACTACTTTCCTTTTCTTTTTCTTTTGACTTCCTTCACTTCCTTTCTTTGAATTTATCGTTTTAATACTCGTAAGGGGTTCTTCTTCTTTTTGGGTTAACGCTCCTATGTCTTCTAAGTAGTGTTCCTCTGAGTCGAAGTAAGTATCCATTACAATGGATTCTAGATCATCGTCACTCTCTTCTTCTTCCATGGACTCACTAGGGTCACACTCTTCCAACAAGGGCTGACACATGAACACTGAAATATCGTAGCCCTCCTCATCGCAATGGGGTGTCCATTGTTCCTCATTGACTGCAATGTCCATGGTAGCTAAGATTTCCGCCCAACCATGAGGCTCAAATTCCTCGTCAGGAAATATCATCGGAGTATAGGCTGGGTCTTTTATTGGTCTATCTCCTGGGGGAGCTCCTTCTTCTCTCGCTTTTCGGCGCTTTTCCTCTTCCTCCGCGACCTTGCACATCCACAAGTGAGTATCTTCATGCAACCAGGATGGTTCAGGTGAACTTCCAGAATGCACGGAGATAGAATCTTCTTTCGCTTTGTGGATAGGGTTCCACTGTAGGGGTGGTACATCTCTAAAGGTGTGATCCTTTAGATTGACCTTGGTGGTGACCCCTAAGTGCTGTAAGTACAAGGAGTTGGTCCCCCAATCCTGCACTATTTGCAATTGTCGTAGGAAAGGTCTTCCTAGGATCATCTCGTAAACATTATTCTTCTCAAAGTCACATATGGCAAACGTATGTTCAAACTCTACACCACAAGTGGTTAGAGTTATCCCTTCAAGCAATCCGAGAGGTCTTTCAAAATGACCATCTGCCATTTGAAGTTTCATTCTTGTTGGTCTTAAGGTGGGTTTGCCCCATCGTTTCCACAAGGAGGTAGTTGCAATAGCAACTCCCGCGCCCGAATCCACAATTGCTTTGGTTGTGTAACCTTGATAGGTGATCGGAAGATAAGTGTTACCTTCTTCACCTTCGCTCATGTCTCCTATCTTGTCGAGAGGTATCTCGGGAACTTTCTGCTTAGGGCCTACTTTTGGTAAATTGGATTCAAGTTCTGGAACCTGATCCTTCACATGATTCCAGAGCTCCGGTTTTGCCTTGAGGAGTTCCTCTACAGTGAGGTGACATTGAACCTTAGTGTTCTTCACCACATCAGTGTTCCTGGGAATCACTGAGCCTTCATTTCTTACCAATATCGTGGGCGCTCTGATCTGGAGAGATTCAGATTCCCATGGGCCTGTGAAATGAGGCAACTCTTGTAAAGAATTAGATTCAAATTCTAATCTCTCTTCCTCTTGTTGCTCTGCTTGATCCCCATAGATAGAGGGAATGTCTTGGGGAAATTGATCACGAAGATCATCAATCTCAGGAATAGGAGGGGAATCACCCTTTTCCTTGGCCCATTTCTCTTCTTGTATTTCCCGCAAGAACTCTGGAGAGTACTGTTGTATTGAAGGAGGTATTCCAGCATCCGTAGAATTAGGAACATAAGCTACCATTTGTGGTGAGCGTCCTCTTTCAACGACTGGTTGAGCCTGTGGAGGTAAAGAAACTTGTGATTTGTTTACCAACTGCTCTAATCTTTCTAGCAAGCCTTGGAAATGCAACTCTGGCTTGACGGAGTTTGCCTGATTGAACTTTTGGCTAGTCTCAAGTATAGCTTGAGCTTGTTCTACCATTTTCATGCACATCTTCATTCGTTCAATCTCTAAGTCGGCTCTAGGGTAACTCCTGTCTAGGTTTGCAGCTGTTGGCCCTTCTTGAAGTCGAGCCTGGTAGGCCTTGAACATCATGTCCAAGCCTTCAGGAGTGGGGTCAGCTAATACTGATCCTACTCGGGGTGGTGGTTGGGTTACGTGGGGTGTATTAGAGGGTGGAGGAATGGAGGGAGATGGGGGAGGTAATGGTGGAAGTGTGTGGGAGTGCGGTTGAGATGTGATCTCTGTGAGTTTTGCCTTGGTTTCTCTCAAGCTTTCTTCAAGTTCGTTTATCTTTTTTGCCCATTGCCTCTTCTCTAGTCCTCTTTTTGGTTATGCTCTCTGTCTCACTTACTTCAGGGCTCTGTTCGGGACCAACACCTTGGTGTTGTTGAAGTGCCTGGGCTCTTGTGATCACCTGCACAGGTGCAGTGGAAGTCACGCTTCCTATGGAGTCTACTACTAATCCCACAACGTTGATAGGAGTGATCTTAGGCATGTTATTGGGGTTTTTTGGGCAATCTCGTAGGAGATGCTCTTTCCCGCAGTCTTGGCAAAAGCCCTGAATGGTCACTGGCTGAGGTAGTGTAGGGACAGGTAGTGGACAGTCACGTACAAGGTGATCTCCCTGACATCTGAAACATGGCCCTCTAGGAAATGGGGGTCGCACCTGCTTAGGTTGAGGTCTGGAGTTGGGGTTTGTGTACATGACATTAGAATACTCCGGTTCCCCGCTATTTTCACTTGGGTCCTCATAGTAGTATGACTCGTTATGCTCGGGTGACTGCATGTAGTAAGCCTGTGGGCTATCAATATGTGCGGAGTCAAAACTATGGTCACTGGGGTCACTGTCTGATAGCAATGGGGTGACTGGGACTATGGCTCTATTCGGATTTTCTTCAGTAGAGGCATACTTCACTGGGATCACATTGGTTGGAGTAGGGGGTTGTTGCACTAGGACTGGTTGAGGTCTCTGCTGCCCTTGATAAGGTGGTTGATAAGTTTGTTGCGGTCTGTTGTATTGTGGCGATGGGTACCGATTCTGGTATCTCCCCTGTTGTGGATATGGCTGAGGATAATTTTGCCTAACAGTTTGTTTGTTATATGGACAGTCCTGTGCCGAGTGATTGGTGTACCTGCGCTCTATGGTGCAGTACTGGCCACTAAGGTTCGCCTGAGGTTGGGCCATAATGGGGCATACACTTGCCATATGTTCGCCGCCACAATTGTAACACCGCTTAACTGGGGCAAATCTCGGAATTTGCTTACTAGAGACACCTAGTTTTTGGGCTACCTTCTCTGCAAGTTCCTCGATGGATGTGGATTGACCTGATGTCTGTTTACTAGAGCTATCAGAATCCTTATAGATTTTTGATAGTTCTAACTCTTCACCTAGATTGTCCTCAATGTCTATGCACATGCGCACGCACTCCTCTATCGTTCTAGGGTCCTTCAGGTACACATATGACCTGAGCTTAGTGCTCAACAATCCATCTAGGAACAAGGCCACTTGTTTGGCTGGTGTGGGTAACTCTGGCATAGGGCATCTCTCCAGGTACTGTCTAAACCTTCTTCCAGCTAGTCTGACCGTCTCTTGAGGTGTTTGTTTGAAGCTATGAATTAGTGAGGAGGTGTTATGCCTGATTCCACTCTTAGAAAACTCGACAATAAATGCCTCTAAGAGTTGGTCTATGTTTCTGAAATGCCTCTCATTCAGTGGTTGGAACCAAGTGAGGGCAGTGTTCCTAAGGGTTAGACCGAAAGCATTATATTGTGTGAATAGGTCTTCCACTTGTTCAGCTTTCAACACTTGTCGAAATTCGGCCACATGGTCATAAGGGTCCCCCGTGCCATCAAAATAATTCTTCATGGACTTCACGAGTTGGGTTGGTCGTAGGGTCCTAGTGTGTTCTCTCGGCCTTGGCAAGGGAAAATCATCAATGTCCCGGTGATTCCATGGGGTTCGATGTCTCTCAGTTTCTACTCTATTCCTTTCTGTTCCCGTTCTTTCTCTTCCCAGGGAGTTGGCAAAACTTACCTCAGGTTTGTCTCTACCTCTATCTCTTTGAGTGCCATGAGCGAGGGAGGTCCCGGTTCCTTGATGACCAAAGGATACACTAGACCTTGGTTGGGGGAAAACAAATTCACCCTTCCAAGTGTAGGCATGTCTGCCCTGCTCAGTGACCACGAAGATTCTCTCTGATGCAGTGTCTAGGTAGGTTACTTGGCCTGGACTATCAGGGTCTTTAAACTCGTAAATTGTGAGGGTGTTCCCCTCCTGAGGTTGAGAAGTTCTATATCTCCAAAAAGCCTCATCGGTTTCCCGATTTAAAAGCAGATCTATGCTTTTATTATCTTGTGGAATCCACTCAGGAGTCATGATTCTGGTCAAGACAGACTTACCGCGGGGAGTTCTTGGCTCTCTCTCTAAGTTCCCTTGCTCTATATCTCCTATGTCGGCCTCCGCAATCACATTTCCAAACTCATCAGTTCTATCAGGAAGAGTGGTGACTACATATATAGTCCCCTCTTTATCTAGGTATGCTCCATTCTCAAACTTGACTACCGGGTGGTCTATTCCATGGGGTTGGTCGGGGTTCTTAATCTGGACTACTGATCTTCTTAGTCCGTCTTCGTAGATGCGAGCACCTAGACGATTCGTCCTGATATATTCCAACTGAGTCTTATAAGGCCCCTCTGGCTTTTCTAGATATGCCAACCCTGAACTACCTACTGATCTCTCCATGTGATAGGACATCTCAGAATCACTTGTTTCTGATCTGGCAGTGTATGGGTAATCACTCAACTGCTGGGCCCAAGACCTGGCAGTGTGATTGACACTAGCTTCAGAAGATCTGAGGCTTTGTCTGTCTCGGCCTAAGTGTCTGCCTGATCTAAGGTTCATATGCCTGATTTATTCACCCCCTGGAACCCAAGCACACTCTCGTTGCAGGTTGATTTGCCCCAATTACTTTGTTCTTTTTAGTTGGATAGTATGTTTATGGTCTTGTCTGCACTTGCGTCGTCAGGAGTACTTAAATGAGTTTTCGCACTTGATGAGTGATCGATTCCCGTTTACCTCTTTGTCCCTTAGTGTTTTCGCACTTAAGACCTATTTATTTTCTTGCACTTGGTTGATTAATTCTCTTGGACTTACTTCGTGCCTAACGTTGCCCTAGTTAATTACCACACCTAAGTCGTACTTAGCCTAGGCTAGGAATTGACAAAGGGGGGTTATGAGATTTTCCAACCTCAATCCGCTGGTTGACCCGACAGCTATGCAAGCCCAGGAAGTCTTCTCCTAGGCCCGGTACTCACCCTTGCTAGTTTGCTTTGATTGCCTTGAGTGCCCACAAAGTTCCTGCAAAAACTCACCCGTTAGTATAGCTTTATTGCCACAAGTATTTGAAAGACCTGCTTCAATAATTTTTAACCCCCTTGGGTAGCTCACTGTACCCCCTGTCTCTGAGAATCACTTAGTCCCACCTATCTCGGGTTTCTATGCTTTTTGCCCCCTACCACAGTTCTAAGCTTTACCAATATGTCAAACTCCAAGTTCACTACCCTTCAACCACTGAAAAAAAAAAATTCTCTCTCAATTTTCATGCGTTAATGGCCGTGTATCGCGATAGGTCGGGTCGGGGTGTCGCGATACCTTGAGGTGTCGCGATAGCTCGGAGTGTCGCGATACCTTGAGGTGTCGCGATAGCTCGGAGTGTCGCGATACCTTGAGGTGTCGCGATAGCTCGGAGTGTCGCGATACCTTGAGGTGTCGCGATAGCTCGGAGTGTCGCGATACCTTGAGGTGTCGCGATAGCTCGGAGTGTCGCGATACCTTGAGGTGTCGCGATAGCTCGGAGTGTCGCGATACCTTGGGGTGTCGCGATAGCTCGGAGTGTCGCGATACCTTGGGGTGTCGCGATACCTCGGAGTGTCGCGATACTTTGGGGTGTCGCGATACCTCGGAGTGTCGCGATACTTTGGGGTGTCGCGATACCTCGGAGTGTCGCGATACTTTGGGGTGTCGCGATACTTTGGGGTGTCGCGATACCTCGCGGGGTGTCGCGATAGCTCGAGATATGGCGAATTTTCCTGTTCTATCTAGGGTTTCTAGGAGCTCTAGGCCTGCGCAATGCCGTGGTGCACTCAGAATCGTGATAGGTCGAGCTTTTCGGAGTGTCGCGACAGCTCGAGCTCAACGCCTCGGGGACTGTGTATGCAGTTTCTGTACCTGCTGAGTATGCTGGAGATGATGATGAAGCTGGTACCTGCAAGAAACATGCAAAAAACACACAAATGCAAACACACACAATCGCTCTCTCTCAAACTCGCACGCAACAAATGAGGGAAAGAAAGGGGAGAGGGGATATGTAGTGGGGAGGGAGGTGGAGGTGGAGATGGAGAAGGAGGCGAAGGTGAAGATGGAGATGGAGAAAAATCAGAAGTTTACCTACTACTTACCATTCCAACGCGTCCTCTCTACGTCTTACCATCACACGCTCGTCCTCAAAGCTCGATCCCCGGCAACGGCGCCAAAATTTGGTGTAGCTCAGTAATGAGTAGCACCTCCTTTAATGTCAATCCGGGAAGACATGAGGATGGTATGAAGACCACGAGCAAGCGGAAGCACAAGTGCGTGAGTGAGAAGCACACAAGCATGCACACACATACACACACACGCGCACACACAGTAAGAACAAAGAGAGTAAGACAATGGAATCACTTCTATTGCAAGGAAGTTCTCATACAAGCTCAAACTACCAGAAGCTACTCAAAAATGAGCTCTCTAGCTCTATTTATAGTTCTTGACTAGCTTTGGCCCTGTTCAGACCTAGTGTCCGGCCTAGTTAAAAATTAGGTTCCGGGGCTTATTTGAGGGCCCAAACAAGATCTAAAAATTATGAAAATTGGCAGGCAACTACATCTAATGCTCCCCAAGCTCGAGGACTCCTCGGCTTGTACAAAATGGAGCTACAAAAAGGTGAAAAGATATTTACACGGGTTTGTAGTGATGAGAATCACTTTAGAATGATGTTGGGGTTTTTGAAAAAAATGAAGGGTAGCCTCAGTGCTAAATCTGCATGTGTGTCCATACTTGCTTCTTCCCGCATCCTGTCAACATTTATGGTTCATGATTTTTGAAATATTGATATTATCATGATATATGGTACACTATGCAATGGTTTGTATCACTCGGATACATACAAGAGGGCTACCTCAAGTGCCTTGGTTGCTCATACTTCCTCCATGGCTGAAATGGAGCTTTGGCATGTTCATTTTGGTCACTTGAACTTCAATAGTTTTCTTTACTTGCAAAATAAGGACATGGTTATTGGTTTTCGAATACGTGGGTCCATTTAAAATAATGCATGTGAAGGTTGAATTCTTGGAAAAATGCATCATGCTTCTTTATGAAAACATAAACATACACACACTTCAAGAAAATTGAAGCTCATTGATAGTGATGTATGTGGTCCTTTCAAGAATCCATGTTTGGGGAAACATGTATATTTTGTTACCTTCATTGATGGTGCTACTTGCCATACATGGGTGTATCCTATGAATGCAAAAAATAAGGTATTTTCTTGCTTCAAATCACTTTTATCTATGGCGGAAGATTTTTCTAGAAAAATGCTTTTGAATCTTTGCATCACTACCCTAAAAAAAGCATTCAAAATCATCACTGATGAGGCTTGGAATGGACATGAACCTACAGTTAGTCATATGCACGTGTTTGGTTGTTTGGCTTTTGCTCTTTTGCCATCACAAAAACTTCAAGAACTTGATAAAAAGGCAAAGAAATTTATATTTGTTTGTTATAGAGCTAAAATTAAGGGATATTGTTTGTACCCTCCATTGATGGACACAATTATTTTAAGTCAAGATATGGTATTTACTGAAATTTAGTTTTGCCTCTACTTGAATGCAAAATATAGACAACAGTTAGCTCACAAGATGTGTTTGAGACACTCATGCATTTTTTCCAAAGGTGCTTGACTATGGCTATGTACACCAGCTAATTGAGGTCAAAGGGCTGAAGAATTTAAACAAAATAGAGCTACAAATGTTAAGAATTTCTAGCCAAACATAGCTAAACATTTCTAGCCAAACATGGTTGAAACTGTTATAAATTTGAGGTCGCATATGGCTTAACATTTGCATTAAAATATGGATAAAATGAGCATGCAATTCAACCCATGCATATATGGATATTGATGATGTATTGCATAAGAACGCATGTGAAGCACACTTTGCAAGACAGCAAATTGAGTGCACTTGTACTTGGTAAAACAATATCAAGATCTTGCCATGCATCCATTAATTTTTTAGATTGTCCTCTTATTACAATAACATGTAATGAAGAGCCACTTACTTTTGAAGATGCATGTGATGATCACGTTGGATGAGTTCTACGCAATCAGAAATGCATTCCATATAGAAGAATGGTACTTGGGAGTTACGTGCATTGCCAAAAGGAAATACTACCATTGGTACAAAGGCAGGTTTACAAGATTAAGAGAAAGTCACATGGTAGCATTGATCACTACAAAGATAGATTGGTTGCCAAAGTATATGTGAAACAATATGGCATTCACTATGAAGACATTTTTGCACCTACTTCATGCATGATTACCATTCATACCATAGTTTCATTGCCTTCCAAGAAATTTTGGAAAGTACATCAATTGGTTATAAAAATAGCTTTCTTGAATGATGATTTCCAAGAAGAGGTTTATGTAAAACAACCTCCTAGATTTTCCATGAAAGGGAAAGATCATATGGTATGTCAGTTGCATAAAGCCTTGTACGGTTTTGTTAGGCCGCCAAATTGGATTGTAATTTTATTTTTTTATTTATTCGCACACACCGGAAAGTCATGATGAAGAGTTGTAACTTTCTATTGATTAATGAAAAGGCAACCACGGCGTTCAGCAAGAGAAGGGGAGTTCGCCAAACTGTCTGTCTTGGCGACCGTGCTAGAGTTGTTGTATTGCAGATTTGCCCAATTTCTGAGTACTGTGTCTTGTTCTTAAGTTTCAATGATTAATGATTAACACAATAATGTTGCGTTAATGTTAATACGCCTATGCGAATTCGTAGTTGTTAATTCGCGTAATAAGCATACTACGTAGTGATAATCATTGAACTGGAAGATAGTTAACGATTTGATTACATGATTGAATTGGGAAAATTAAACAAAGGGCCTTTGCAGTGTCAGACCCCTATCCATCCCCAAGAACCGAGAAATGAGATTAAAAGTAGCTTACAAAAGTGCTTTTAACAGTTTCAAGCAAGCTCCACATGGATGGTATGAGAAAATCCATTAGCCCTTGATTGCTCTTAGCTACATATGCAATACCTATAAAAACACACTCTATGTACACAAAGATGGAGCTAATCTTATAGTGCTTTTTCTTTATCTTGATGACATACTCTTGACAAAGTCATGTAATGCAAAATGTGACATCCTTATGGATGATTTGCAACATACTTTTAATCTCTCTTATCTTTTTCTTTTGAGCTATTATCCTAGCATCCAATTTGTATTTTTTGAGGGGGAAATTATTATGCATCAAGCAAAGTATGTTAAAAAACTACTTCAATGTTTTGATTTTGAGGATTGCACTCCAATATCCAGAGTAGTGGAGACAAGATTTAGGTTCTCAGTTGAGGATTCTATTGATGTATTTGACACTTATCTTTATCCTTGGAGACTTGTGCATATCTTGGTTGAGTAAGAAGCATCCTACAATGGGGACATCGAGATTCATGTTGCTACATATTCTCATTGATGGTAAGAGAGCATTGGCTATTGTACAAAATCAAGAGTTTCATGCACGTACCAAAAATATTGAGGTGCATTATCACTATGTGAGAGAGCATCTTCATGTACGAGATACTAATTTGGCATATGTGCCTACACGAGATAATGTGGAAACATACTCACCAAGACTCTTCCATGGGAAAAGTTTGAAGATTTTTGCAAAGCTTTAGGCTTATTGCCTAGTGGAGGTTGATCTATCACTCCCTATATGTGTTCGCATCATTCACTCTAGGGGCGTTTGTTACACTTCTATGTTCCTCAAGTGGCTTTGATGTGAGCCTTTTCCCTATACATGAGCACTTTTTACTCTAGTGTTGGCGAGAGGGTTTTTCCCCATGTTACCACATATACGATACACTCATATGTAGTGGTACTTTGTACATGGGGATATTATTTCACTCTTACTTCAATTCTTTTCATCATCAATAGAGAGAGCTATTCCAACCATCTATGGGGATATTATTTCACTCTTACTTCAATTCTTTTCATCATCAATAGAGAGAGCTATTCCAACCATCTATCTTCTATTCCACATTATTGTTGTGAATCATTTTGTTAACAATTTTCACTATCATCTATTTCTACAAAACGTTGAGAGGAAAACAATAGTATAATGTAGAAGCCTAAAAATAGTTCATAAAAGTATTATATAAAGCTTTTTATTTAGAAAATAACATCACATATTCCATAAATCACATTAGATATGTTTTCTAAGACAATTTCAACCATTGATGTGATTTCTTTTCCCCTTTTCTTCCCGCTAGTCTTTCACTCCACAAAGCTAAGGCTACAAGGTTCATTAATAAAGAAACTAAAGTTGAATTCTCTACGGGAATTAGTTGAAAAGAGAAAGATAAAGCTTGAAATTTAGAGAAGAAGAAATAGCATAGGATTTGGGGACAATCATATCTCACAGTAAAATATCCATTGAGAAATATGGTGGGAGAATATACACCTTCATTATGTAGCCTTGAAAAATAGATGATTTCACAATTATACCAATAGATACCACTGTTCACTCCAAGTAATGGTTCTGTGAACTCTTGAAGACTTAACCATAGATCTTTTGCATACTCAAAGTACACAATACCTAAGAAATATATTAGATCTCTAAGGTTTGAGATCTTGAACTCCTTCCCAATTCATTCTTTGATTTCCTTGATGCCTTCTTCATGATCACATGTAGTAATCAAGTCATCTACATATACACACAACTAGAGAGATACTTCACCTTCTCTTTTGTAGAACAATGATGGATCTTTTTTTCTTTGTTTGTATCCACAATTGATCAAGTAGTCTACAAGCCTTTGAATCTATGCCCTGGAGGCTTTTTTGAGACCATATAATGCCTTCTTTTACATGTAAAAATAATAATTTATGATTGTATCTTCAAACCCTAGTGGTTGGTCCATGTATACTGCCTCCTCTAGCTCTCCATTCAAAAAGTCCTTCCTCAAATCAACTTGATACACCTTCCAATGCTTTCTTGCTATAATTACAATGACTGTTCTGATGGTAATCATCTTAGCCATAGGGCTAAATGTTTCTTCATAATCTACTCTATATGCTTGAGCAAATATTTTAGCTACAAGTCTAGCTTTATACCTAGCAATGCTATCAGTTGAATGCTTCTCTACATTATATACCTACTTGTTTCCAATGACCTTTATATCCTTCTTCCTTGGCATGAGTATCCAAGATTGATTATCTTCCAAAGCTTTCATTTCTTGCTTTAAAGGCCTATTCAGGAAAAATGGGAATTACACAGGATTTTGAGACTGTCCTTTGTGTCCCAATGTTTTACATTTTGACTCATTCAAACACTACAAAATGTTATTTTCTCTTGATTGGAGTATATTAAATTGACACTTTAATATTAAGGATAATTGTATTATAAATAGGTTATGAGGGTTAGGCTCAAACTTAAGTAGTTAACATTTTAAGTAATATAAATGGGACTTGAATAATTCCCAAATTTCCTGAATAGGCCTTTTTATGGCCTCTTGCCATTCCTTGAATGTATTAAGTTATTCAAATCATATGGGTTCTTCAACAATCTTACTCATATATGCATAGTGTCTAGCCATGAATGAATCATACGTACATTTTTCAACTCGATACCTTAGCTTATCAGACTATCTTATCTCACCATTCCATTGATTTGGATATATATTGTTGACCTTTGAACTTTCCTCCTTCTTTGCATGATGGTATACATTGAGCTCATTCCATAAGTCTTAATCTTCTTCTATCTCTATGATCTTAGCTTTTCCCTTACTCCATGCATCACTAAGCTTGCTTGATGTAGGACTTTCTCCATTCCATGAAGGGTGATTACTCGAATCATTTGTTCCACTAAGGTCTATGCTTTTTGGTTCTTCACTTGAAGTCTTCTTTTCTTCATCTTCATTTTCTTGCATAGATACATTTGAAGAGTACCAAGATAAATGATCATCAAATTTGACATCCCTTGATAGCTTTATTTCCTTTTTTGTGGGAGGTATAGCATCTATAACCCTTTTTGTCACCTACAGACCGTATAGACACACATCTCTCTAGTCTATCATGAATTTTTCTTCTTTAGTCACTTGGGATCAACACATAGCAAGTGCATCCAAACACTCTCAAGTGTCATACATATGGTTTTCTATTTTACAAAGATTTTGTTAAAATTATTTCTTAAACTGTGATCAAATCTGGGTTCTTGGGATGGTTAGGAGTCTGTAAAACAAAGGCCCTGTTTGTATTTTCCCAATTCTTACAGATGCAATTTTACCAACTTATCGCTCCAAATCAAACTATCTGTCAAATACATATCTGTTTTGCACATTGTAGTGTTCTTCACCGCAATACGCCTACGTGCACTTCATCACTTCCTGAATGATCGCTTAACTTAATACTTCATCAAACTTAATACAATGATGAACTTAATTAACAGAGAGATAAACACTCAGAGTAATTAGAACACTGCGCTACACTCCACTTCAGGCATTTGCCCAGACCACAGTCTGGCGACATACCTTCTGTTCACGCACACTTCCTTTATTAATCAAAAGTTACAACTGTTGTGCTATGCCCTTTTGGTATGCGTGCGACTTTTCAGGATTACATATTACATTCCGGAGGCACACACTAGCACGCACGATGGAATCCAACCCAAAAAGGAAAAATAAGAAGTGAAGATTCATCTATAATGCCCTGTACATACATGGAGCGGGCTAACTTAAAGGTTCGGGCAATCTTCTACTGCAAGGAATCTAACATATTCTTCAAAATCTGAGGCTCAACTAACTGTGCATCAGTTCTAACCGAACTGGCAGCTATTACTTGACTTGTTAAAGACTCAGCCTGAGTCTGCAAAAATGCTTCCTGTAAATAGAAATCATTTGTGAGAGTGACATCTCTGTGCAACTTCATTTCAGAGATTTCTGCATCATCCTTGACAACCGGTCGGCCTGAACTCCTAATTGTTTTTCCCTATGTTCGAGTTCATGAGATTGAAATTGCATTGTCTTGTAAAAATCTTCTCTTTCCTTTTGAATTGCTTCAATCTCCTTCTTCAACTTAATATTCTAGCCAATTTCTTCTTCCAAAATCGGCTTTTGTGGAACAGCTCCTCGGTGACCTGCTTGAGTTCGTTCTCAATGTTTATAACATTCGTGGCTAATGTCTGAGAAGCTTCTTATAGTATACTGAGCTTACCCCATGTGTCATGAAGCTTGTTGCCTAACGCTGTCATGGCATCCTGCTTATATGCAACCTCCTGCTTTAATCCGTTAATTTCGGTGTCTTGTTTGGCAATAATATTGTCTTTTTTTGTCAATTGTTCTTGCAGTTGCTGGATTTGGGTATGCAGGGAGTGAATATCTATTTTGGCTTCAAGAAGTTCTTCTTGGAGAGGTGCTATATCTGCTTCCAAGAGGTCTACTTTAGTTTGTAGCTCCTGTCAAAGAGTTTGTTGTGCCGTCTTCAATTGAAGAGGTAATTGTTGGGATAATTGAATTAATAATTGGCCCATAGGGGCCAATTCGGTGAACATAACAGGGGTGGGGAGAGAAGGTGTAGGCTGCGATGGTTGGGAAGAAAGAAGGTGTGGAGATGGAGGTGGAGAGTAGTCGGGTGAAGATAGAACTTTGGATGCAGCCTCACGGATTGCAGTGGGAGGCGAGGAAGGAGAAGCAGTAGTAGCGGCAAGAAGTGTAATTGGAGGGGGAAGAGGAAGAAGGGGTGTCTGCACTAGGACAATGCATGTTTCCTGTTGGAGTGGCGACGATACAACGATAATTTCGGTAATGGTTGCTTCAGCACTTTGCAGTTGTGTTGCCGTGTTTGTTTGATCATCTACTACTGGTGATGAGGATGGATGACAAACCACAGCAGTGCTCTCAACCTCTATATCCTTCACAGCCATGTCATCCAAGGATTGTGCTTCATCCTACTGGGAAGATTCAGCCATATCTTCCATGATAATATCAGGATCTTATTGTTTAATTAGAGAAGAGTGGGGAGATGCTACCTGTAATGAAGTGGCTGTATTATAAAATGCTTCAACTTCTTGAGCAGCGGTTGTTTCCTTCACTTGACTTTGGGACGGGCTGATGCAACTGCGCTTGCGTCGGAAGAAGTGGAGAAGATCTTCATTGTCATCATCCTCCAGAAGCTGTGTAGACTCCTCATGTAAGAGCACAGTATTCGTTGGGGGTGGTTGTTCTACTTGAATCACCGGAAGGAGAAAGGTGAGCAGGTGCAGCAATCGAGTCCTAGGAATCTCATTCTTGGCTAACTACTTCGAAGCCGCTTGGCATTCATGGTGAATGCACCAAAAAAAGAATGAAGTGAAGTTGACGGCCTCTCGAGATGTAGTATCGATCATGGAGTAGAAAGGATATGAGATGCCGTACGTGCATTTTTGGAGGTTTAAGGCAACTACTAGGAACTGGAGCACGGTGCACTCTAGTTATAGACGACATAAAATGGAAAACTCGTAAGACGAGTGCCTGGGAAAAAGTTCCTTCATGGTCCCCATGGGAAGGAGAGGGCCATCAACCAACCCCTCATGAGGGAGACGGAATCCCTCAGCGATTGTACTGAGAGTAACAATGACACGGGGGTTCAAACATGCCAATGGCTAGCATTATTCTGTAGCAGGTGTGGTGGCTATGGCAGAGATTATCTGTGCACAAAAGGAATGACACTCCATTGAATGCCAAGGCAATTCAGCAAAGGCCAGAAGACCACGAGCATGCAGGAACTCGCTCACGTTCAGCGCGAGTCTAGCATGGAAGGTGACAATATTTGCGAGGGCTTCCATAGCGCAAGCAGAAACACACAATAGCATAGGGAATACAAAGGTCACAAGCACACAAGGATGCAATACCAAATAATGGCATGAAGAACAGGATAAAGTAGAAACACTAAAAGATTCATACGAAAAGGAACCTAATCAGCATGCAGTGTCGGAAATATACAGTTATAATGGCAACATGCACACATTAACAGAATCGAAGACACAGAAGGCGGCTACTAATCATGGTTAGGTAATAAACAGAAATATTACGATCAGTCAATCAACCGAAATCATGCCAAAAGGAAAGGAGTGTCGAGTCAGAATAGTGGGAAAAAATGAGTGAAAATTAAAAATACTGATCTCGTGTCATGAGGATGAAGGCGGTGGATAATAGGGACGAAGATTTGATCCATTGATCACCTTAGGAAGAAGGGTACCAGTTAGGATGGATAATCGAAAAGTTGCTAGTCCCACTTGTTCGGCAATGCGGTAAGGACTAAACCAGCGCAATTTAAACTTTTTGGCAGATCAATTAGATTTAGCATTATAAAAGAGCACTGTGTACCTAAGTCAAGAAGACTCAAGGACTTGTGCCAAAGAGAGTGTACCTCATTTGCAACACAAGTGCATATAGTGGGAAATTGACACACGCTTATATGTCAATCCGATCAAACAACCTAACCAAGTGTATGAAGACATGTGCACACATGATGGAAAATGATGTGGTTCAGCCGATATGCATGAGAAAAGACTAATCCACCTCTCAAACTCATTGAAAGACTGAAAGTGTCTGCCACGATACCTCTTACATCAGTTTTCAGTAAATCAAGGATTTCTCCCAGCTCGGAACTCCAAATATAGTCAATAGCATACTCGTTTCGAAGCTCTCGATGAGACGCATCTATTGGAAGTGGTTTCACTTGTGACAACGCTGCTTTAAGTTATGACCAAAATAGTGAATGGTAGGAAGTACCCACACTCACGCCACAACTCCTATAAGCTCACACACACACACTACAGTAGCTCAAAAACAATGGGGAGGGGTAGACAACAGTCCTACACACACATTCCAAGCATTACACACACCTACAAGATCAAAGAAAAGATGGAAATCTGTAGGAAAGATGCAAATTCGAGATTCAAGAGCTCCTTCTTCACAATGGAAAAAAGTCTCTACAAAGAGTTACAAAGTGACTTATATACATGTGCCCTAAGTTTGGTCCTTTCACACAAGAGACCGGCACTTTATTCCAAAAAAGTGAATTTCCTACTAATTTACAAGGGATATTTTACAACAAGTTGGGATTATGCAACTAGAGGACTCCTCTAGTGCATTTACATAGCTTTGAGGGAATTCTCTAAGGCCTCGAAGAAGAAAAATTATGCCCATTAATTTGAAAATTTTGGGGCTCTTCTCTTGTGCTTCTTTACTCTGCAACACTCTCCCCCTCTTTGTCTCTGTCGTCCCTTGACAGGCTTTACTTCTTGTCTTCAGCTTGTTTAAGAGGTCTGAATGCACGCACCCAGCGGTCGAAGCGGCAACAAGGACTGTTAGAGAATTTGTTATTTTATCCGATGTAAGTTCTTTGCTTCTGTTTTCCCCTTGATATCCCGTACATCACAAATCTAGGTTGCTGCATTCAGTCGGGCTGCCACGCATGCCACCAGTGACTAGGAATGTGCTATTCTTAGTCACCTCTTTCTAGCTTTTGGTCTTCTGATTTGTCCTGGTTGCACACATCTGACCCTGTTGTATTGTTCTGAGCCTGTTTGCTTTGTTGACCATGCACGCTATCAGCGGAAGGATTACTACCTGCCAAATATTATCTTGCACTTCTTCATGTATGGTTCCTGGCCCTGGTCCGTCCTTCCCATGAAATGTCCTGGTTCTGATTGATCTTTAATTGCAATCCTCAAGACCTAGATGATTCGCGTTGTTGCCTGATGTGTGCCTCTACCGGGCTTTGGGCAGAGGATGGTTCTTCTATATTATGATCTTCATTCTTTATTGAGCCGTTTTCGACTTTGATATTCTTCTTCTTCTTTTCTTGCTTGATTCCCCCTCCACACATCCCTCCTCCTGAACTCTGTCGTCCCCGATAGGCGTTTTGTGGCGACGTGTATAGGTCTGTATGGCTGCTTGCCCTTGTTGGTTTAGCTAATTAGTGTGACATATCATAAATTCCTTCCATTGTGTTGACTTCACTCCCTCCTCTGGTGCTTGTCGATGATCCGCAAAAAAGCTTGTCTCATAAGCCACCAGACATGCATTAAGGTTCGAAGTCATTTTAACAAAAATTTCTGAGTCTATTTCGAAGAAGCCGGTGAAAAATGCTTCTTCAAATGTCTGCATGTATGTTGATGGCAAAAACATAAGTTGAGAATAATACGCCATAAGTGTTAAGCGGCTCGGAATAGTAGATAGATAAAAAATGAGTGCTTCAGAGCCTTGTGTAATGCCGATGAAATTCAAAAAAGTATATTTTGCGTGTTGGAAGACTTTGATTATAGTAAGTAGCATACTGAATATCTTATTGGTCATTTTAACTGCTAAGTCCAGGACTGTGGAATATCTGGCAATCCAAACTTCCATTGTTTTTACCATATATTCTTCCGTTGGTAGGTAATTATGAGGCAGACTAGGTAATAAGGGGTAATTCAGCCATTGATTATTGATGCTTCCCTGGCGCTGTCCTTCCCAAAATTGCGACCAGGAGCGTTTGCGGGGTACTGGGCAAAAAGATGGGTTTATCTGAAGCACATATGGTGATGCTTCCCGCTGTACCCGCAGTGTAGGATTCTTTTCCAAAAGCTTCCTCCTCCAGATGGGATCAACCCTCTCGAACTCCTCTTGAGTGTAATTGAAAGTATCTTTGTTGAACTAGAGGTTTATGTCAGGTTCTTTATTTGTCGTCGTCTTTATATATTGTCGTGTTTGTTCTTTAAGTAGTCCATATGGTACACTGAATGGCTTCAAAACTTGGTCCGAGTTTTTGCTCTCTATTTTAGCTTCCTTCATGATTTGTATTATTTGATCTTCAAATTCAGCAGTAAGCTGGGACACCACTAATGCCCTTTCCGGTCGGCTCAGTTCTGCAATGTCCCGAGTATTATGTTCAATTTGGACCTCCTATTCCTCCCTTATCAGTGAATAATGCGAGGGGGGAGAGAGAGGACGTACCTCAGTCTCCTCAGTAGCCGTGGCGGATTGTGGAACTACTGGTGTCCCCTCAATTGTTTGTTGCGCTAATTGCTCTTGAAGCTATTTAATCAATTCATCTTTCTGCTTTATTTCTTTAGTAGCCTGTGCAATAGTATCCTTGTGTTTGAGAAGTTCTTTAGCAATGATATCAAGATGAGTTGTGTCCTCTTTACATTGCAGGAGATAACGATTCTCAACTTTTTTCCATTTAGTTCTGAGAGCTGCAGTGTCATCCATGTACCTCTTTTCCCATTCGGCAATGGTGAGTTGCTCCTTCTTGAGCTGATCTTCATACTTAGCTATCTTTGCCTCCAATTCTTTGATATCTTTCTTTGGTCTTTCTTGAACTTCCATTGGCTGATCACTGAGAAGGGCTGTCATGAGCTCCTTGTTTTGGTTCCTTAGGTTTTCTACTTCCTCCATGTATACCTTGATCTGTGATTCCAGTATTTTGCTCCTGGCATTCATTCGTGCTTTCTCAGCCTCCTTAGCTTCATATCTCTTTGTGAATTCTTGAAGTTGTTCTTTCAATCTGGCATTCTCCATCTCTAGAATTTTGTACTGTGTTTTGACTTCTTAAACTTCATTTTCTTTCCTTAAGATCTGTTCCTTTGCTTTCTTTAACTCAGTAGAAAGATTCTTACCAATTTGTTGAAGTTCATTCTTGTCTTGCATCGCTTGATCATAATCTTCATCAGCCTCAAGCATTAATTGTTGGGTGTCCAGTGCGGTTCTGATCATGTCTTGTACGACAGGCTTGAGTTGAGCGATGTCAACATTCAACCATGTCCTTGGTATGCTCAGAGCTTCGCCGGTTTGCACATCTTTTGCCTGCTCCACATGGATGGTTTCGTTGTGTGGTTGTCTAATTTGTAGGTGTATTGTTGGTTCGTTTTCTTCTTTATCCAAATCAATAGATTTTGTGGCACTCCCTTGAAATGTGACATCCATGGGGGAGGGTTCTGCCACGACCCTTATTGGGATGAAGGGTTCTTCTTCTTCTACTGTCGCTTCGTGAGGCTCTGTCTTTGGTATTTTGATTGAATCTTCCCTTGGAAGTGTTGCCTCCCGGATCTGAAGAGTGGAACTTTCATTAAGTTTAATCACATGCGTTCCTTCTTTGTTGGCGACTATGCCTTCGGTGTTCAGCTTTTGGTGGGTAGAGTTGTTATCCACTTTTATGTCCTCTTCTTCATTGTAATTTACTGCATTTAATTCCACCCATTGTCCATCATCCTTGGATTCACTTTGAATATCCACATTCAATAATGAAGTGTCAGGTTCTTCTTGTACATCTGAAGATGAGCTTGAATTATCCAACCCTATTTCTTTGTAACGGTGTACTTTTGTGAGTTTCTTTTTCACCTGCATCTTATGGTACGCCTGGTGATAATGATGTCTTTGCACGGGTAAATTGACTTGGCCTTTTGTATATTGGTGCGTTTCTTCAAGGGCCTTATTAATTTAAGTCTTCCTCTGTAATTGGCCCTTGCTCTTCAATCGTTGTCTTAGGAAGTACGTGTGTCCTTTTGGTGGCTGGAACTTCCTCTTCCACTTGCTTGACTTCCCTGAGTCTCTTCGTGCCTCTCATTCAGGGATGAGAGCTAGTTTCTGCTTCTTCAACAAGTTGCACTGCTCTTTTCTTTCTTGGTATCATCGCAACTTTGACATATTTGGCCATGGTCGTTGCTAATGGCATTTCTTGCAGATGCTCTCTAAAGCCTAAAGCATGGTAAATCAATATAGTCAGAGCCACGCTGCCATTGAGGAACTTCTTATTATTCCATTGCTTTTTTGCCTCTAATAACCTTTCTTGGATGTAAGGAGTCAGATTAATCTGATTGCCAATCTGCTTGATGGCATGTGAGAGCAATTGAACAATAATCTTTTGAGGGGCCGTGTACCGATGCATATTCGGGAAGCAGAAGTGCTGGTGAATAAGCCTTACTTCCTCTTCTATGTCAATTCTATTGATATCCAGGAATGTTCGTGTTTTTGCACCTCGACTCTCTTCTTTCACTACCGTAGTTCCATCTTTTTCCCATCCAAAAGCTTCCTTAATCAAGTCATGTGTGAATTGAATAACGACCCATTCACCTACTTTATCCATCACTTTAGCCTCTGGCACTAAGGGATCATGCAGAGCTGGCTGTAATGTATTCATGACCTATGTGCATCTTTGAAAGTCGAGCTTATAGATTGGCAGTTCAAAATATTTATGTATGCCCGCTTTCTTCATGTTGTCTATTGTAGACGGGAGTCCATGCAACACTCTGAAGTCTTGGGACATGATTGGAAATTGATGATCGGTATCCATGATTTTATCGTTGCCAGGAAGAGATACTCCCCAGCCGGTTGATCTTCCCTGAACCAGTGTCCCTTTGCCTTGGTGATACTCTGGAGTGGAAATTCCAGTACTTCCTCTTGTACTGTTGCTTCAGAATCTTCAGAAGCCATCTGCACTTGTAAGGAAAAGCGCATTAGCTTCAAGGGAAAGTATAGAAGTTGTGTAGTGCATTGCAGTGATTTGTTGACGTTCCATCACTCTGTTCCCATGCTTCTATAGGTGAGATCTCTTACCACATCTTTTTATTTCTGTCCTGAAAGAAAACAATCATTAGTGTAGCCGAAGCATATATTTATGTACATAGTAGGTCCATTCCTAAGAAAGTTGAAGCTATGATCTTATCTCAATTGGAGAATGTGCACCACTATTTTTATCATGTACATCATGTGCCGAATGCTTGGCCTTGTAGTGTGGCCCTATCATGCATACTTTAGGTGCATTTGATATTCTATGAGTGCAATTGGAATCTTTGTCGTCTCGATGGTCCACTCCTTGCAGTTGCTGGGGTTTCCAAATCCATTTTGTTGTCATGATGTCCCTTGTCCTCTCTCTGGTCTGTCGATCTTCGTGTGTTCCCTTTGTATCGTTGGGTAGCTTAGCAATAGAATTGTTGCTCTTCATGTTTTTAGGATGAGTATGTCTTTGCTTTGTCGTTCGACTGTTTCGAAGTAGTGTATCCTCCAGATTGCTTATCTCTTGCTTGGCGGCCTGCTTGACCGTCTTGGGGATCCATATTTGCTGTCATGCTTTCTGAGCGTTAATCAAAGACTTAGGAATCCATACTTGCAAGAGTAGTGTTGTGTCAGATGGTCGTGATTTTGAATTGTTATTCGTCTTATTTTCCCAATGATTTGGTGATGATATTTCCGATTTCTTCGCTCGATCTTTGCGTACCCATTTTGAATTGTTCTTTCCTTGATGTAAATTTCTGAATGTCGTCCTCCACATTGGTGATCCTTTGGCTCGGTGAGAAGCTCCATGAGGGTTGGTTTTCTTAGTGTGTGGCTGTTCCTCAGCTGAATGAGGTGATGTCACCTCTTCTTTGGACATTTTAGGGTTTGCACTTCTACTTCTTCTAGATTGGTTTTTGAGATATTAGGACTGTAATCAGGTTCCAGTAGCTCTTTTTTGCATCCTTCCGCACTCTCGGTGGTTGTTGGTTGGAGTGAAGGCTTCTCTCCTAATAAACTAAAAATTTCCTTGAGCCCTATTTTGGCTGAAATATAGCCTTGAGCTAGGTTGATGCCCACTTCATTCTCAATGATCCAATCCTGTCCTAGGATCAAATCTTCTATTAAATCCTCATCTTTGCACACTAAGACTCGTTCCATGGAAGAATTTCCTAGGTGGAGGGATACATTAGTGGTTCCCATGCATCCTATGATTTGACCTCCAATTCCTATCATTTGAGCTTCTGTGGGAGTCATCCTCAGTTGAAGGTCTTTTATGACCGTATTACGTATGCAACTAACTCTTGCTCCTGAGTCTATCAATGCATCTATCAATTTGTACTCTGTCGTTCCAATCCCTAGGTTTAGGTAAGGTTGTGACCTGTAAGCTCTAATTGCATCCGATGTATGGACTTGATTGATAGTTAGCCATAGGGATAGGTTCCCCTCCTTGGAGATATCATTCATCTCTTTGCCTAATCCACTCTTTCCTCTTCTTGATGCGTTCTAGGGCTTCTTGTCGTGCCTCCTCTCTAATCCGTTCTTCTTCTTTCTTCCTATTTTGAGCACCTACTAGGCGTGCTAGCATTTGATCCTTCAATGGCTCCATGAACCTTTTAACTCTGCATCCACTTATGTAGTTAGGAAGAATGTCTCCATCTAGAGTGGCTAAATTATCTGCTCCACTAGTAGAGATCCTATTGATGATCAGAGGTCCATATCGGCGTTTTTGTAACTTCTTGGCATGTTGTTGTAAGTTGTACACCAAGACTAAGTCTCCCTCTTTAAGTCCTTTGTCTTTTATATGCGCATCATAATATGCCTTTTGTCTTCTCTTGGCTGCATGGATTCTTGCCACCGCTTGTAACTTAGTTTCATGTAACTGCTCGATTTTGTCTAGTTGTTGGGATAACTCATGTCCGTTCCATTCATACTGTTGGGCTACTCTCAATGTTGGGATTAAAAAATCAATTGGCAAAATTGCATTCTGTCCGTACACTAAATTGAATGGGGTAGTTCCAATGGCAGTCTTGTATGCTACTCGGAAGGCCCAAATTGCATGACGCAATTGTTTGTCCCAATCAGACCTCCCATTATTGACAATCTTTGTCAATACTGTACATAATACCTTGTTGGAACTTTTCGCTTGACCATTGGCTTGGGGATGGTATGGGGCTGATTTTTTGTGGATCACTAAAAATTCATTCATTAGGGATTCTATTACTTCCTTAAGGAAATGCGTTCCTCGGTCAATCACAATCTCAATTGGTAATCCAAAACGGGTGAATATATGCTTAAAAAGGAACTTAGCAGTGGTTTGAGCATCGTTCTTTCTTGTAGCTTTTGCTTCTACGCATTTGGTCAAGTAATCTGTGGCTACTATGATGTACTCAGCATGTGATCCTTTGGCTGGTGGGTTGATGGGCCCTATGAAGTCAATACCCCATTTGGAGAATGCTCTCGCACACACCATAGGTCTTAATGGCATGTCATCTCTCCGAATTGGTTATTTAGCCTGTTGGCATGTTTCACGACTTCGCACATATGTTTCAGCGTCCATATGTAAAGTTGGCCACCACAAGCCTGCGAAGAGAATCATTTTTGTTGTTCTGTTGGCTGAAAAATGACCTCCTGCTGCACCGGCATGTGCCATCTCTAATATGGGAAAATATTCTCCCTCATAAACACATAATCATAATTGGTTGTCTTGTCCTCTTCTAAACAAGTTTCTTCCTATGAGAACATAGTCTTTGATCATCTCCTCTAGGGATCGTTTTCTAGCCAAGCTAACTCCTTCCTCATGTTCTCTTGTCTTTAGGAATTTCACTAATGTTTTTCTCCAATTGGGTGCTATGGTTGAGAAAGGTATGGACATATGATCCTCTGGGATTGTCTCCTGGTATTCTGCACAATTACTTACATAATCATGGACATCCTTGGGTATGTCAGGCCGGTACACTCCTAATATTTTTAATTCTCGGATGGTTCCATGAATCCCTTGATGTGTTCTCCATTTGTTCACATGTGCTTGTTCGATTAGCTTCTTTTGTTCATCCTCCTCGACACATCTTAGCAAAACTCCATTGGGTTCCTTATAGTACACGATTCCAGCAATAATGTGCAAATTTCTCGATTGGAGAATTTCCTTTTTGCTAACCTTATTGATTGAGTGTTGTGGGCATGGGTGAGTATAGGAACTTATTTCTCTACCCACTTTGGACAAACTTCCAGATTGAACAAATACGTGTTTGGCAGATCATCGGGTACTCCGCTTGGTGGTTCTCCGTGTGTTAACCTAGAAAGGTGGTCTGCTCTTAAATGCATATTTCCTTTTTTTACTACCACTTCAAAGTCGAACTCCATTAATAGTAAGAACCATCTTACTAATCTTCCCGTGTTACAAGGTTTATTGACTAAGTACAGTAAAGCCTGATGGTCTATGAAGAACTTGAATTTGTTGGCTAAAAGATAGTGTCTAAATTTCTTCACTGCGTAGACCATTCCTAATCCTTCTCGTTTGGTAGTGGTATAATTCCTTTCAGCTTGATTCAGTTGTCTACTCGCATAGGCAATTGGATGATCTAGCTTTCCTTCATCAGCTGGTTGGGCTAAGATACATCCTATTTCATAATTAGAGGCATCAACATGAATATGAAAAGGCTTGTTCCAATTTGGCGTTTTTAGAATTGGGGCTGTGCTAAGTCTCTTTTTTAACTCATTGAATGCTTTCTCGCACTCTTTTGTCCAAGTGAATTGAGTTAAGGCCTGGGTGTTGGTAAGTTCTTTGCCCCTGGACTCCTAGTTTCTTTGCTAATAATTCTGCTAATTCTTCCATATTACTGGAGTTGGATGTAATGGTACTCCGAGAGTCTTCTGATTTAGTGGGGCTAGGCATGCTCTTGAGGTCCTCAACTAGATTGTCTTCTAAATCAATGCATTCCTGAAGACACTCACTTAGGGTTTGTAGCCTCTTCACGTAAACTAGCATTCTTAGGGTTCCGTTTGTGAGTCCGTCCAAAAATAATGAAATCATTTTTTGCTGAGTGGGTCTCTCAGCAAATGGGCATCTATCCACATACTGATTGAATCTCCGGGCAGTTGTCTTCACTGTTTCATTAGGGTTTTGTTTAAAACTATGGACCAAAGACGCAGAATTGTGTTTAGTCCCTCTCTTAGTGAATTCCCCAATGAATTCTTGAAAAAATTGCTCCATGTTTCCAAACTGATTAGGATCTAACGGCTGGAACCAAGTCAGAGCCGTTCCTGTGAGGGTGAGTCCAAAAGACTCATACTGCACAAAGAAGCTATCTACTTGTTTTGCCCTTAGTACTTGTTTAAATTCAGCAATGTGATCGTAGGGTTCTCCTAATCCGTCGTAATGATTTCTTACACACATGGCCACTTGGATAGGTCTTAGTCTTCTCATTGGTTCTGGCAGTCTAGGCATTATAGGAAAGACCGGGACAACTGGTCTAACTAGAGGTATTCCAGGCTGCCCTCCTACTGGTGGTTGTGGTCTCACTGGTGGTCGGTACTGATTCCCTACTCGTGGGTGGGCCTGATTGTTTGTTTGCACTCCTTGAGTCGCACATTATACATGAGTACGGTTTGGAACACTCCATTGGCTAGTTTGTCCTGGCGTGGTGTGTTCTATCTCTTGTTGATTTCCAAAGGGGTTTTGCGAGGTAGTTGCCTGATCTCTCTGGGGAAATACAGGCAAACCCATGTATTTCAGACGAGCTCTGTCCGAAGCACTAACCAACTAATATCTTTTCTGCTTTTTGTCTAGGTATGTGATTCTAGTTTCATCTTCTGGATCCTTCAGTTCATAAAATGGCATAGGGCTTTCTTCTCTTCCTGGAGCTGGCAAGTCTGTTTGAAGTAATACATCTGACCCATGATTATATAGACTTCCAACAGGTAATCATCTTGAGGTATCAAGTCTCCTCTCAAGACTCGTGTTACTTGGGATCTACCTCTAGGGGTTGTCTCTAGTTCCTCAGGGTTGGTTCTTCCTGGGTTTTCTTGTTCCACTAACTCTCCCCTTTCATTGATCATCTCAGGAAATTCCGTCACTATGTATATGTGACCTATTTTGTCCATATATGCTCCTCCTTCATACTTAACAGCAGGTCTAGGCATGATTGTGGCAGCCATAGAGGTTACCAACCTAGCCACTGATCTGTTGAAGACATCCAGGTAGATGGGAATCTCCTGGGCATTAGTAGACACATACTGTAAGGAGGTATGGTACTCTCCCTCTACTGTGGTCATGAAGTTTCTACTTGGAGCTGGACCATGCATGTCTTCTAAGGCCATCGGTATCTCCTCCTCGGAATCACTAGAGGTATCTGAATAGACAGAACAGTGACTGGCCTGAGTGGTACTCCCAACAGAGGATATGACACATTAGGGTGAAAAACGGCCGAAAAGGGGCTGTTTGCTAATGAGAGATTAAGGAAATTGACAAATAGCGTCTTTCCACGTGTACAAGAATATAACATTGCTGTCTCTTTTAACCGTATGGAGAATTTCTTTTTTTAATACAATTTTCTTTCAAAGCGCCGCTAAAGTGATGAAGAGTCTCGTATTCAGTGTACAATTTTTCGGTTTGATGCAAAAAAAGATACTTTTGCACACTACACAAAGCATATTCTCGAATTTCCAAGAAGGAATTGATTTTTGAAGATACGAAATATTTTTGGGCTCACAAAATGTCATGATCATTCAACGACAGGGTTAATATCAAATCAAAAGTTTCCACGTGTACAAAGCCTTTTTTTCTATAAATACTGCCAAAATTTGTGAACGTCGGTTTCTCTCTTTGAACATTCTTCTTCTCCTAAGTTCAAATGGCTTCTTCTTCTCGTCGTCCTTCCAATCGCGTAACTTCATGTGAGGTTTACAACAGAAGAGAGGATTCTTTGTGGAAACCTCTTTCTGTGAAAGTAAATGACTGGGTTACTATGCTTCCTAGCTGTAGAGGTGTCCATAAAGTCAAGCGTGCCAAAAGAGACAACACAAGAAACCATTGGAAGGGACGTATTCTCAGTTTCAAATTGAAGAGATGCGGTTGGTTTGCACGAGTACAGCATGTGTACACCGCTAAGGATCTTGTTCTAGAAAATCATCTTCAATTCCCTTCGTACTGTAAGTGAAGTTTGACAATGCTCTTCTATCATTCCAGTTGATTTTGTATAATGAAACATATGTTTTTGTACTGCAGATATCTTTCCTTCCAATATTGTGGAATGGCAACCTGTTGAATGTTTAACAGGAACATTCAGAGTTCTTCATAAGGAATATGCAGAACTCATGTATGCAGAGAAATCTGTTCAATTCTTCAATAGCATAGAGTTATTTGTCCATTATGCAGATTATCAAGTGCCGTCAGGGAGGAGTTCTTATGGAATTCTTGTACACGTACCTAGTCCTTGCATCTCTTCATTAGATTGGGATGCTCCTGATCATTCAACAGTTTCAAGTTTTCTCTGCAAAATTAAATTTGACATCCAGAAGGCAATGTCAGCAGGCCGAATTTCGAGAAGGATAAAGATTCAATGGTTTTTGCCTATTCATGTCTTTGTAGCATGCTTTAAAAACATGTTATTACAGAAAACAAAAACAATGTGGTTGAATAGGAGAGTCCCTATTTCAGAGATTGATGATGTTTTAGGTAGGGAATGGGATAGCAAAGAAGTTCAAAAGCTAGGTGACATTATTTTATGTAAAGTTAGTCCCAATTCTCTTTCAATCTCATATCAGATTTGTCGACAATCTCTGGTTCTAGGATATGACTATAGAAGGTGGAAAAAAAAGCTTGGACTTTGGATAGCCTTGGACTCAGAGGAGAGCTGTCCAGAATTTGAGTTAGAAGTATTGATTCATCCAGATTTTCAATCAAGGAAAATAATTGTCACTGCAAATTGGAATCTCAGAAATGTAAGGGAGCTTCTAGAATACCTTGATGAGGTATCATCTCAGTGTAGATTCTCAATTGATGATGCAATAGTTAACATTAGATCAGAGAAATCATTATCTTGCATAAGCTGCCTGCCACCAAGGGTGATTAAGTTCCAACCTTTAAGATTGTAACAAGTTAACCCTGACATTCTTACATAATGTATCTTCATCTAATAGAAGCTTCTATTGATACTTCCATTGAATTTTCTTGGCAGGATGGTTACAAACAATGTGTGTTAAATTATTAATTTTAAATGTCTTAGATATTTTTTAGGTCCTTAATTTCATATTTCCATTGATTTTTTTTTGCAAGAGTGAATTGATGACTAAGAAATAATTATACAGGAACTTGCATAAGATAATTCTAGATGAAGAAGAGATCTAGAATTGAATATCTAATTTGAATTTAATAATTATAGTCTATCAAAGGTGCACACTAGGCTCAGCTAAATAATTTGATTCTATGCAACTTTTTTTGTCCTCAAGTAATGCAAGAGAAATTATCATGGTACACATAACAAGTAATATAAGAGAGTGTGGAGAACTTGGTGCAAATTCCAATCCAAGGTTTGGTATTTCAATATTAGAAGAGCATGTCTTAAGGCATAAAGCAGAGGAGGCGAGATAAGTGAAGATGACCGATGCAAGCGACTAGGGCAATCTGAAATTGTCGGATGGCCCTTATCGCTTACATCGGTCGTGTTAGCAAACTACCGCGAGAGAAATTATCATGGTACAAATGCAAACTACCAAGTAATATAAGAGAGAGTGGAGAACTTGGTGCAAATTCCAATCCAAGGTTTGGTATTTCAATATTAGAAGAGCATGTCTCAAGGCATAAAGCAGAGAAGACGAGATAAGTGAAGACGACCGATGCAAGCGACTAGGGCAATCTGAAATTGTCGGATGGCCCTTATCGCTTACATCGGTCGTGTTAGCAAACTACCGCGGGAGACTTCAAGAAGTGACCTTGCGTAAAGATTTGACTCACGAGTATAAAAACTAGCAGCAGCGATGAAATGGATAATACGACCGATGCAAGCGATAGGGGCAATCCAAGATTCTCCGATTCCCCGTATCGCTTGTATCGGTCGTGTCCTCTTAATTCTTTATGTCCTTCTGTAACTTCTCGAATTTAAACACTTTCCAACAAGAATGAAGTAAAAAACCCACAATGCATTCATAATTGTGACATAAATAAATTTAATTGGACCATCCAGTGAACTTTTGTCAAACTCTCAAGAGGTTCAATACAACTGTGACCATCTTCCAGATGAAGATTGGCATAACTACATACAAATTGTTAAAAAATAAATATTCCAACCTCGGTTGGCTTTACAATTGATTTCAATCTACGACTCAAAAATTGATTTAACCCTTTCTATCCTTTTTAGAGCCTTGCTTTCTCTGTTGCTTCTGTCCCTTTTTGGAGGTTTCAGCTTGACTCTTTATGTTGTTCATATGCTTTAGTGGTGAGTGAAGAGGAAGCCCTTTCTTTTTATCTTCAGATTGTTTTCTATCAGGTGGAGGGGGTGGAGGTGAGTCTGGATCATGTGGGCAGATTGCATGTTTCATGATACTATTTATTGCTCTCTCTCTGATCAAGATGATCCATGCATCTGGGTAGTCTGATAAATTCAATCCAGGACTGTAGAACCTTCTTTCCAAGAATCTTACAGCATTTGCAATCACTCTCCAGCCACATGATGTTGAGTCTCTCTGCAATGGAACATGAATTTGGCTGTATCCAAATTGCTTTTGTTCATTCATTTTAGCTATTCCTGGAAAATTCTGATCAATATGCATCTTGAGAAGCTTTGCAGCACTGCATTGTAAAGTGAAAATCAAAACGGGGCATGGCTTTAAAATAGAGAACAACAAAATGTATAGTAACTTACACTTTGCAATTCCCATGCTGTGATGGAAGAGAATTTAGGAAAAGAGCTTGATATGCATTGAAGTCCACAATAATCAAACTCCAATGGCCCCTGTCAATGAGTTGCATGTAAATATACTTTCTTAAATGAAACAAATATGTTTCCAAAATGAAGATGAATACTTACTTTTCAATGTATGGGTAAATTACACATTCTACTTCTTCTGTAAAACCCCGTAGAAAGGACTTGGCATCTCCATGTTTATGTAAAAAACATTGTGTCACCAGAGGATCTAAAATAAATACTTTTCTTTGAACCTTTTCCTCACATTGTTGAAGAAGAACCCTACAAATCAAGAAATAAAAATGCAGTTAAGGAACTAGAAAATTATGCAAAACAAAAGCATTTTAAGGCCTCTAGATATACCTGAGTGAAATGTTGACCACACTATCTGATATTTCAAGATGAAGCTCCCTCAACATTTTGTTATCTTCAGGTCTAATGTCAAGAAACAATTCACTTTGCCATGGCATTGCAACATTAACTATAACCTGCCCATCTCCTTTCTTGAGGAGCTCTTTATTTGCTTTCTGTAACTTTTGAATCTGGGTTAAGATGGCACTTTCCTCTGTAAATAATCCCTGCTTTTTCCTCTCCTCCTCACTATTTGCTGCAACTCTAGTCTCATGATCATGAGTGACTTGAGCGTTGATCTCTTCAATGACAACTGTTGTTTTAGGTGCTCGAGCTGGAGGTATATTTAAAATATCGAAGAATTTTTTGTCGTGGTGATCAATAGGAACCAGAGCTTTATCAAACTTATATCTTATTCTTGAAACAATAACATAATCCTTCGCCATTAAAGTTACCCTATGAGAATGAGCAGCACATAAGTAGGCATCATTCATGAAATCAATAGCAAAGTCCTCTGCAGCTTCTTGCAGGCATAGCAGTGCTTGAGTTTGCCACCTCACATTGACAAAGGATGAGGTCTTCATCAAAGAACAGAGGTTGGATGAGATCTGCTTGACAACTCTCATAAATGGAAGTCTTGGGATCAACAATCCCACAGACTTTTGGGCTCTTCTTATTTCCCTCAAAGACTTAACATGGTAGTTGACCCTTTTTTTTGAAGGCTGCTCTGGCACTTTGGCTTGAACCTTCTGGGAATTTTGCTCCTGGACATTTTCCCCTTGGGCATTCTTGTCATGACCCTCAGGGTACAACTTCCTTGCTGTCTTTTTGGTTCTAGCCATACTCTGCAAAAAATCAATCTTTAGGCAAGGAATTAGGAAAAGTGGAATATTCCACTGTCAAAACTTACTCTCTAAAAGCTATGATCAATGACTCTTTCCACTATCAGAGGCACGACCGATGCAAGCGATAACAGTCATCCGGAAATGCCCGGATGTCCCTGATCGCTTGCATCGGTCGTCTTTAAATTAATCATCAAATATCAATAAATAATATCTGACAATGCAAAACACTCAATTATCACTAAGATAAAGATAATTGGAAAACTATAATCAATGACTCTTTCCACTATCAGAGGCACGAGATGAAAAGGAACGTCCGAGATATGGAAACCAAGACATTAAAGATGCTACCTTGCTTACTATAAAGAAAAATTTGAACAGCCAGACAGAAGAGTCAGCTTCTCAAATCCTCTACTAGCAGAACCCGCTTCCTCCTTTTTGATGGAGACCTCCCACACCTATATCTCACGAAACCCCCCACTGGTGTCCTGCTCCTCGAAAAAGATAACCACATGCATGTCAAGGATTTGAGAAGCTGACTCTTCTGTCTGGCTGTTCAAATTAAGCAAGGCAGCATCTTTAATGTCTTGGTTTCCATATCTCGGACGTTCCTTTTCATCATAGCAAAGGAAACCAAAATTTGTAAGCTATGATCAAGGACTCGATGATATTAAAAAACATGACCGATCCAAGCGATTAGGGTTATCCAAAAATCTCGGATGTCCCTAATCGCTTGCATCGGTCGTGTCCACATTACCTTACGTAGAGAGCGCTCTCTATAGAAATTGTGAAGTAGGCTAAAAACGTGGTGGCAATGGAACCTCGACGCTTGGCAAGTGTTGAGAGAAAAAAATGAAGGAAATGAATAGGAGGAAGCTTAAATAGGTCCCAAAACTGAGTTGATCATTGTGCCACGTGGCATGCTCCGATTGGTCCACGTCAGATACCCGTTGCGAATTCCAACGTCTTTTGCCACGTGGCATGATCTGATTGATCCACGTCATCAATCCGTTGCATCGGGGAACGTACACTTTACCACGTGGCACTCTATGATTGCTCCACCTCATTCGACCGTTTCTTCCCTCCTCACTAGAGACACGACCGATCCAAGCGATAAGAGTCATCCGTAAATGCCCGGATGTCACTCATCGCTTGCATCGGTCGTCCCTGAATTCATCATCATATTTCAATAAATAGAAGTTAAAATAAAGGTAACAATGCGTTATACTCAAGCAACACAAAAGAAACCAAAATTTGCAAGGTATGATCAAGGACGATGCTATTTAAAAAACATGACCGATCCAAGCGATTCGGGTTATCCAAAAATCTCGGATGTCCCTAATCGCTTGCATCGGTCGTGTCCACATTACCTTACGGAGAGAGCGCTCTCTATAGAAATTGTGAAGTAGCCAAAAAACTTGGTGGCAATGGAACCTCCACGCTTGGCAAGTGTTGACAAAAAAAAAAAAAGCAAATGAATAGGGAAGCTTAAATAGGTCCCAAATCTGAGTTGACCGTTGTGCCACGTGGCATGCCCCGATTGGTCCACGTCAGATACCCGTTGCGAATTCCAACGTGTTTTGCCACGTGGCATGATTTGATTGATCCACGTCATCTATCCATTGCATCGGGCAACGTACACGTTGCCACGTGGCACTCTGTGATTGGTCCACCTCATTCGACCGTTTGTTCCCTCCTCGCCTATAAATACCTATTTCTTCACAAACTCAAATTTTCAACCTTCAGAGAATTTCTCACCTACATGCGTATTTTTCTTTCGTTGCCGACACGACCGATACAAGCGATTTTCGCCATTTGACCTACGTTGATTCGCTCTAGTCGCTTGCATCGGTTGTGTTCTCCTAATAGACATACAAGAGAAGCTGCAGCTTAGATGGAGGTAATGAATGAGATCCTTAGTGTCTCTCCATCAGAGAAACTTCTTGATTTCATGGTTCAAGAGGGTTTAAGTGTAGATTATTTTCCTGATGCAATGACCATATTCAACCCCGAAATTGATTTTGAAAAACTCTTAGAGAACTCGAAAAGTTTTCTTAAGGATGAGTGGGAGATTTTCTTGGGGTTGGTCGATGGGAGGATCCTTTCTATTTCTCAGAAAACCTATGTCCATCCTCACATCTTTGGGAAGGATCCAACAGATAGGGCTAAAATCACAAGAAAATGCAGAAGGATATCCCCTTTGCCAGGGAAGCTTGATTTTTGCCCAGAGCATGAAAAGGACTGCTGCTTGCTCCCTTTAAACATTGCTTTCTTGATATGGCTTGATCATATCTTAGTTGAAAGGGAGGAAAATGTTCATGCTGAAGACGAGCCTTGCTTAGAGCTGGCACTTGAGGCTAGCTCAACAACTATGAAAGGTGTCATGGAGATTGTTGAGGAGATCAATCTGCAAGCAGAAGAAGAGCAGGTCAAAGATTTTGATGTGGCCACTTTTAAAGCAGAGACTGCAATAAGGGAGCCAAGTGAAGAAGTTCAAGTGTCTGAGAAGTCCCTACTTCTCCCAAATCTACCTTTTTACTTTATCTCTGGGAAAGAGTTCATACCTCTATTTTACATTCAGGAACTTTTCAATCTAAGGGAGGACTACTGTCTTGCAGCTATAGCTGAGGCAGAAGAAGTTGCAAGGAGATTCATCAATAAGAAAGGAGAAAGAAGAGAGGAATTTTTGCGTCTTGATTTGGATTTGTCTAATGAAGAATTCAAAGATTCATCACAAGCTCTTTCAAAATGCTTTGAGAAAGCTATCTCAGAGAAGCCAAAACTTGCTGATGAAGAGTTTGATGAGCATCAGAAGCAACTTGGAATATACTCGTTTGGACGTGGCTATTCATTCTTGGATGTCGCTGAGGACAAAGGAACAATTTGTATTGACTCAAAAGAGCTCATTGAGGAGGAAGATGAGGTCAAGGTATGTTGTTTGATATATTCTATCAATTAAAGTTTTGTCCGAGATCTCTATTTTTTTAAGTGAGAAAATGACCACGACCGATGCAAGCGATACAACCTAACGGATAATCTCCGTTGGGCCTTATCGCTTGCATCGGTCGTGTTCGGACTTGAAGAGGAAGATGAGGTCAAGTATGTAGTAAAATATATTCTCATGATTTAAAGGAAAAGGAGATGAGATGGGCTTGATGCAAAATCTCTATCTTGTGTCAGTTTGTCCAAGTTCTCCATTAGAAGTGTCAGAAGTCGATCACGACCGATGCAAGCGACAAGGCCCATCAGATATTTTCCGTCGGTCCTCATCGCTTGCATCGGTCGTGTTTGGACTTTAGGAAGATGACGTCAAGGTATGCAGTTAACTATATTCTCAAGAACTTTAGGTTAAGGATTTGAGATGGGAACAATGCAAAATCTCTTTCTTGTATCAGATTTGTCAAAGTTCTCCATTCGAAGTGTCAGAAATGGATCACGACCGATGCAAGCGATTATGCCCATCGGATATTTTCCGCTGGGCCTCATCGCTTGCATCGGTCGTGTTTGGACTTTAGGAAGATGACGTCAGGGTATACAGTTAACTATGTTCTCAAGAACTTTAGGTTAAGGATATGCGATGGGACCAATGCAAAATCTCTTTCTTGTATCAGATTTGTCCAAGTTCTCCATTCGAAGTGTCAGAAATGGATCACGACCGATGCAAGCGATTAGGCCCATCGGATATTTTCCGTTGGGCCTCATCGCTTGCATCGGTCGTGTTTGGACTTTAGGAAGATGACATCAAGGTATACAGTTAACTATGTTCTCAAGATCTTTAGGTTAAGGATATGAGATGGGACCAATGCAAAATCTCTTTCTTGTATCAGATTTGTCCAAGTTCTCCATTCCAAGTGTCAGAAATGGATCACGACCGATGCAAGCGATTAGGCCCATCGGATATTTTCCGCTGGGCCTTATCGCTTGCATCAGTCGTGTCTCTTGCTTTTCTTTCTAATAGTTTCAAGTTACTTCACATGTTTCCTTAAGTGTGCTTGCACTTCATCTAACCATGTTTTTCATTTTTATCACAGTTAACTTTATTGGATGAAGACAATTACCTTGGCAGGGGCAAGGGAACAAGAAAAGCCTTAGAAGAGAAAGGAAAAGCAAAGGTGGATATTCATTCTATTATCCACTATCTTCCAAAGTTGGACCCAGCCACTTTTTGTGTTATTCAGAAGCACTATAGTGAGGAGCCAGACTTTGGATTATTCTGCTTGAGGACTCTATCAAAATACATGGGTTTTACTCCAATACCCTTTAATGCTTTCAGAGTTTTACTGCTTGAAAGAGCAACTGCATTCAGAATTTTTGGATATGCCCCTGGACTCAATGCTTCAAGGGCAGGGTACTTTCTTTGTTATTCAAGCTATGCAATGGCTGCAGGGGTGTCAAATTTAAAAAGCATTGCTGGATACAGGAGAAAAGAGTTCCTGAGATATAGAGGTGATTTGCCAGAGCCAAGCTCTTTCAAAAGGCTCAAGGAATGACTTGATTTTTTCAAATTCTATACTCAACAAATGTACATATACAGAAATTGCCCAATGTGATATAAGACATTGCAAATTGATACATGATTTGATTCAGTTTGTGATATTGATACATGATTTGTCTGGAGATAGCCATATCCTTCTGATTATATTTGGCATGAGGTCCTTTGTAATTGTCTTCTAAAGAGCTTGAAGGTCTGCAACTTGAGTGATGCTTAACTACTTCATGTACCAGAGCATCCAAGGAGATATCTGCACAAGGTAGTTCTGGAGGAGAAGACTCCTGCATATGGTGAGCTAAAGAGAATATGTGAAACTCAGCTTGGTGTAGTTACACGATGTTGCTTGCCAAGGAATATAAAGCAATTCAATTCTCAGTATTTCCTGAACCAGTATGGAACAGTAGCACTGGTGAATGGTCTATGTCAATGAGCATGGTAATCTCTTAGGAACCGGCACCTGCATGAGCCCAAGCTCAAAAATGCACATTGTTAGTGACAAATGTTGCTTTGAAAAGAGGAGAGGTCCTTTGTAATTGTCTTCTAAAGAACCAATCAAAAAGCTCTCTGAAGGCATTGCTCTTTGTTACTCCTCCTCCTTTCCTTGTACACCTAAAGAAGCTTGTCCTTGCTTGATAATGAGATTTTTCCATGCCTTGGGTGTTCCACATGGCAAGTGGTTCTTTTTCTGCAAAGAATGCACCATGCACAAGAAGAATATGCTGGAAAGCAGAAGAATTTCATTAGATCTTTATTTCAATTAAAAATAAATAAATTGAATAAAATATCTTTGGAGCTCACCAAGTAGTATGTTATGTCTTTGGCACCCCATGCCTCTATGATGGTTTCTATAAGCTCTGTGGTCGCCTTTCTGAAATCTGTCACATAACTTTTTGATGTTACGTGCTGCCTCATGATCTTTAAAAGATTATCTAGTTTGACCCACACCTCCATTCTCTTTTTTGCTATTTCTGGTTTGCTTTTTACATTAGTCGTGACCTCACAAAATGTTTTCCATGAATTCCACATGGCATTAAGTTGTTTGCCATCATGGTTGCTGAAGAATCTCCTTGCTTTTGCACCTCCCATTGAGACATCCTGTAAAACATCACCTGTATTTTGTGAAAGCTTTGGATCTTTTCTTAGATGAACATCACCACCATGAAACCCCATTTCTGAAAGAAGACATTCACATTTTTTTATGCATTCATCTGCAAGAGTTGTAGGCTTGATAGAATATGCATAATCCAAGTGAAGACGGACCAACTTGTCAATTATTCTTAACTCTGCATGTAGTGTACATATGTGTACATTTGTCAATGCTATTGGAAGTATGGGATCCCAAATCATTGAAGAAGATGAGTAGTTACGAAGAATAACATTTTGTCTAGAAGGAGCCTCTTCACCCTCAACTCTAGTAATCCATCCATTTGTGCCTGGGCTTTGCATGCAGTACAAGCAAGGGTATTTAGAATTTGCTCCCCCACTTATACCAAACATGCATTTGAGTGTCTTTAGGTCTCCACTCAAATGCCACTCAACTTGAAAGTTTCCGTAGTCTTTGACATTCAACAATTCTCCTGCATGATGCCCTTGGATAACATTTGGAATGTTTGTCTGTGAGAATAACCATTTAAGTGTTTTATGGCTCTCAGATGGAACTTGAGCACAGCCAACCCACCATAACTCCATTTTTGATTGTACTTTGAGAGATGGAGTATCCAATTTCCCAAGGCTATAGTCCAAAGCTTTGTTCATCAGTGCAATGCTTATTCTCTCCATCTTTTGATGTTTTTTAAGCTCAGCTTCATCAAGTTTGATTACAAATTTCAATAGACCAGAACATTCATGCTCTTTTATATTATAGAACTGAACCATGTATGTTTGAAGTTTTATAACATCTATCCATATGTTGTTAAATGCATTGTAAGTGAAATGTAACTTTTGTTTTCCTACTTCGTAAGGCATGTTACCGTGAATATGTTTATATTCACCAAATACTGATGTGATCTTCTTATTCAAGCAGAGCCGAAACTTTCCTACATGATGGGGTCTAGGCAATCCAAAACTTCTAACTTTGTTAAATTTTAAAAATTCACACCAAACTTTTGAAATTGCTCTATAACCTTTCCTACTCACTCCGACACTATCACAAATATTTTGAATTTGAGATGGTTCTAGTAAAAGATTCATTTCTGTCATGAGTTTTTGAAAAACAAAGCGTTTCAAGCATGTATTTTCATTTAGTTTCAATAGTTTTAAAACATCATTTTGACTCAAAATTTCATTACAGAAATGTATGCGCTCAAAACTGCTCGACATATTGAAACCTAGCACATTTGTCACATGATCTCTAACAATTTTCATTCTTTTCTTTTTCTGGCCAGATTTTTCAGTCAAATCTAAAAAAGGTTTTACTCGTTTTGACCGCATTCTCAAACCTATAGGAGTTTCTTTCATTTTTTTAAAAGACTCTAACTGAGAAGATAAAGTGGATAATTTGTTTTCTAGCTCCCTCATATGTAAATTCTTCTGGTGTAGTGTGTTTTGTAAATAGTTTATGTATTGTACATAATTCCTTGAAATATCCCAGAGCCTTGAACAATAGCCTCGTAAACCATCCTCACCATCTCCCACAAATCTAATCAGATCATGAAGATTATGAAAAGGGGGGTACCTTCCAGTTTGTGGATCAATTGGATAAACAGATCCATCTGTCCATATGTCGATATGTTTCTTGCCTTCCTTTCGCAATCCATCCACTTCAAGAGGATGAAGAGCCCTTCGAAATACGTTTCTTGTCGTCGCATACTCCTGACTAACTGCAATGTTGATATGGAACTTTTTACAATGATTTCGAATGTTTGAAAGCTCAGGGAGAGTATTTGGGTTAACGTTCTCCATGGTCTGCTATGAAAAATGACCAGCAAGTGTCTAAAATGACGTGAAAGGGAGAAACAGGCTTGCGATGAAAAGTAGAGAAAAAGAGCGCAAAACGTGATCAGCACACATTATATAGGTCCGTGAACAAGAGGAAAATTCAACTTTTGAGGCGTAAGATATCACACAAACTTCGAGGCGTAAGATATCACACAAACTTTTCATGATTATATGATACGAGTTTCTCTCTCTTCAAAATTTGCATAAGATACGTTTTAAATGAACTTACACGGAATTTCTTAAAGGATTTGACAACTTTAATCCCGATTAAGCACAACTAATTGAAATCCTTACACGGCCCTTTTTGGGCCGTTTTTCGCCCTAATGACTTCTTCGGCTACTTAGCACTCTCCCTGACCTCAAGTTCATTCACCCTCCTGAGGCTCTCTAGGTCTCCAAAACTCTCCTTGAGTGGCTCTTCAAATGCCTTAAGTTTGCCTTGCCAAATGCTACAAAAGCTCTGGATAATACCACTTCTAGGCGATACTGCACTAGGCGATACTTCCTTGGCACGATACGATACCAGATATCTAGGCGATACGATATTGTCGTAGTCAGCGATACGATACCAAAGTTGGTCACGATACGATACCTAATGTTTGGCCGATACGATACTTGATGCACCCGACGATACGATATTGAACTAACTCAACGATACGATACCAGAGTTTCCTATGATACGATACTGATTCCCTCACACGATACGATACCACAGCAACTCACGATACGATACCTAGGAGCTAGGTGATACGATACCTAGGAGCTAGGCGATACGATACTGCTACTGATCACGATACGATATTAACTTTCCTGATGATACGATACCTTAGGGGTCCACACGATACGATACTGAATCAGTCAGGCGATACGATACTACTGCTGATCACGATACGATACTGACTTTCCTGACGATACGATACCTTAGGGGTCCATATGATATGATGCTAAATCAGTCAGGCGATACGATACTGCTGCTGATCACGATACGGTACTGGTATGGTATCGCGATACTAAACTAGGACCTGGCACGATACGATACTTCAGGGGTTGGCGATATGATACCAAAATCTGGGAGGATAAGATACCAATGGTCCTCACGATACGACACTGAAAATCCAGACGATACGACATGTTAGCTCAGAAAATGGTTGGTTTTTATGCACTAATGCGGTTCTATTTGGCCAGGAAAATAGGTTTGATTTCAGGTACTTGAAGAGTGGAAGTGACGATTGATGAGAAGTATTTGGAGGTAACACGACAACTTGTTGGTCGACGAGATGGGCTACCTCATGGGCAAAGAATGTCAAGAAAAATAGCTTTCTCCTCTTCGTGGGTGACTCTTGGTTGATATGTTCAAAGCAGAATGGTTGGGACAAAAACTGTTTTTTTCTTTGTTTTATGAGTATGCAAGACAACAAAAGGGGCTAATTTCACAAATGCCATTTTGGACCGTGTTGTATTTGATCGGAAGTTACAGACAAGATGGGCAGGACCGTTTAAGGTGGTGGAACTCAACTCCAATGGTTCCATGCAAATTCAAGATTTAGGAGAAGAATGTGCTCCCGTGAAGGTTAACGCGCTTCGAGTTAAACCATATTTCAAGTAGCATAATGACGGGAGAAGCCAGACGAGATCCAAGCAGAAGGACGTAGTAGACTCCTTGTACATAGATGTATAGTTATATATATATATATATATATATATATATATATATATATATATATATATATATATATATATATATATATATATGTATGTGCGCATATGTAAGCTATGATTTTTGTGTCATAAATATTATCCCTTGCTAGCTCAGGAATTTTGGACTTCTAATTATTTTTCTTGTGTTGCACAGAAACTGTTAGGAGCTAAGTAACAAAATGGTAGATCAAATAACTCAACTCTATTTGTACGAGCTAAGGATATATTTCTCGGACCAAACATTCGACCGCATGGACATAGATGTAGACGACTTTGAGACAGAATATGATGTGGAGGAAGCGCACTGGCTGGTATGCTTCATAAACCAGGGTTTGGATGTTATGTTTTATATTGAGTGTTTTGAGGAATACCTGACCTAACATGTAGGATGGGCGGGGGATCGATATTACTATTTCGACCCTTCGAGGGAAATGCCTAACGAAGAAAACGATATCACTTGGGCTTGGGCAGATGAGTTGACGACAGGAAGTGATGATGGAGCTCCTGAAGTTGAGCCGGACTCGCCCTAGGGAAGTCGTTGGGATGTGAGTATGATGTGAGGCTACATGAGACATCCCAGAGACCCACATTCTAGATTGTCTAAGGATAGGTACAGGAGGAACTAAGGCATAGCTGGTCGTAGTTACCAAGTGAAAAGTCAAATCGATGAATACATATGTAGTGTCTGTAATTGAGAGAATGGAGTGAAGAAGGGGTTGATCTGTCAAAGGCTAGAGTGTATATGTTTGCATGCATGTGTGGGTAAGTGGGAAAATTCCTATCTTCCTCTCCCTAATTCTCAGGACTTGGGTAAATTAATTCACTATGAAAAAAAAAAAGAGAAAAAGAAAAAAAAAGAAAAAATTTGTGTTGCTGTGATCGTACCAATGCGCTATGGTGGGCTAGTAGGTGGGTGGATTTATCCTAGCTGGGTGGTTAGGACCACGACCCGCAGCTAGTTTCGCCATAGGCTTGGGATGTATATGTTTACGTCTTAGCTATGCGCCATAACGGGTTGGTAGGTAGGTGGAGCCATCATGGCTGGGTAGTCACGACCACAAGCCGTATCCAGCTTCGTTATGGGCTAGTTGATATATGTTATGTGTTATCATTGTGTGTTTGTGTGTTGTGCGCTGCATTGCATTGGTAGATGGGTGGAATCAACCTGATCGGGTGGTTGGGTCCACGAATCGCATCCAATGTCAACGTAGGCCAACGTGTGATTAAAATAAAAGTTACCTATGAAATTATTCCCCACTCCTGAGGGAGAGAGAGAGAGAGGAGAGGGCGACGATCGCCTGGAAGGGAACGTTATTTGCTTGTGTGATTGGTATGTGATGGCTTGTGACAGATCAGCTCACTTTGAATCAACATTCTTGAAGGCACGGAGACTTTATATGTACTTATGGATGAGGCTTTAGCGAGGTAATGCAACGAGGTTGCTTTATAACTTGTGTGCTTTATCCGAGGGTTTTCCAGTGTGTGGGGGCACTCTCGGGTTTTTATGTAGGTCTTGACTTGTACTCGAGTCTCGATGGCTTTTGTAGGACGACGATGGGGATTCTTCAAGAGTGTCTCGTCCTGTACATAGCGAATAGTAGGTCAATAAAAGGAGTATGCATTTTGGGTATGTTGCATCTCCTATTGAATTCATTTCAGTTATTGTTGTTTATTTTGGTATTTCCGTTTCTGTTTGTTCACAATGACAGTTGAATGTGTAAAACATGGAAAGGTATGCATGTGTTATTTTGGTTGAGACCATTTTCATAATGGAATGTAAGAAGAATTTGATGCATGTTGGAAATGGAATTGCATATATGTGCATGCTCTTGGATCATTTTGGAAGTGACTGATCTGTATGTAGTCATAAGTGATTTTTTGAGCACTAATAGCTTCAATGAGTGCAGGTCCACTTGGAATGAGGGCTCGATGAAAGGTATGCGAACCAATTGTAAATTGACATGTTCATGGTTGTTTGGATTTTATTGCAGCAAGAATGGCTTGTCGAGGACGACTTCGCAAATAAGAAGAGGGGAGTATGTTAGCTCAGAAAATGGTTGGTTTTTATGCACTAATGTGGTTCTATTTGGCCAGGAAAATAGGTTTGATTTCAGGTACTTGAAGAGTGGAAGTGACGATTGATGAGAAGTATTTGGAGGTAACACTACAACTTGTTGGTCGACGAGATGGGCTACCTCATGGGCAAAGAATGTCAAGAAAAATAGCTTTCTCCTCTTCGTGGGTGACTCTTGGTTGATATGTTCAAAGCAGAATGGTTGGGACAAAAACTGTTTTTTTCTTTGGTTTTTGAGTATGCAGGACAACAAAAGGGGCTAATTTCACAAATGCCATCTTGGACCGTGTTGTATTTGATGGGTCAAACTTGCAAGGTGCTAATTTCAAGAATGCAGTTCTATCAGGATCAACATTCGATAATGCGAAGCTAGAGGATTCAAACTTCGAAGATGCTCTTATAGGTTATGTTGACCTTCAGAAGTTATGTAAGAACACTACTCTATCTTGACATGACCGAGGTTACTATGTCCAAGGCTTAGGCAGTAGGTGCAAGCTTCAAAGGGGCTTCTTTTTTCGGATTTAAAAGAAAAACGAGTGCTCGGGATGATTGGCTTATCAAAAAAAAAAAAGTGGAAGAGGGGCACCGATGGAGGGATAAGGGGGGGGGGGGGGGGGGCTGGCATTTTTGAGGTCTCTCTCTATTTTTTCGTATGCAGGAACGAGGGGGGGGATTGCTGGCGAATGCTTAGGAGGAGAAGACAACCAGGGAAGGGCGCTGGTGGCGGGTTTTCTGGAGGTTCGTGAGCAAGGAGGAGGGCGCTGCTGCTCCGAAGGGGGATAGAGTGGGCATTCTCTTTTTCAGAGATAGATATATGCAGGAAGACACAAGGTTTGGAGAGATTTGGAAGAAAAGAAACGTGATGGGGAGAGCTTCTTCACGTGGACATCTCTGCGGATCATAGGGGAATGTCATTACTGAGGGCAGAGGCAGACGTGGCAGCCTCCGTGACTGGGAGAGAGGGAGAGGAAGGCTCCTCGGTAGTTTCACTACCAGTTTCTTGGTTATGCATGTGTCGATGTATTCAATTTCAACTCATGAGATGTCGCCTGGACAGCTTTGTTATGAATCACTAATGCATAGCAGTTTAAGTTCCTCGGCATTCAGTGATCTTCCTTCTCTTCTTTGGAAAAGTGGCAATGATAGCAAAAGAAAAGATTGGACATGAACAGCAACGGGATTGTTGGGAGGAATCAGGAGGCAAAAAGGGGAGTCAAGCTTGATGGAAAAAGATGAGTTGGGCAGAGAACGGATGCTGAAAAAATGGAGCATTAAGTAACAGGCAATCATGTTCTTATACAATCGAGATTTAAAAAAAAATAGAACAAAGGTTATGATATAAAGGTATGTTACTATATTCCTCCGCTTAATTTTTGGTTCAGATCTGCTCTGTTTGATGTATGCCACTAGTAGGCAGGAGATTCCTTGCTTCTGAGGTCTGTAAGGAGTTTGGTTCTGCTAAAATTGAAGGTTGCAACGACTTATTCTCTTGTCAGATGTTGTAAAAGTACTAATCCACAATAGGAGCTTGAAGAGGAGAGAATCGAGAGCCTCTATAATTGGGGCTACTAAATATGAAGTTAATCTATTCTTGCTGTTCTTATGAATGACTGAGATGTCTACGTTCTGACTCTGTTGTGGTTGAGTTCATCAATACTACTTCCTGTCAGGGAATATTTTCAGCGAGCAATAAAGATTTGCGTAGTTAACCTCTCGTTGAAACTCTTTCGACTCATATATAAGTGCGAAAGTTATGCTGCCATTGTGTGATCTGAAACTTTACTGACAACCATTTTGTACTGCCGAAGCTCATTTTTATTACATTTCAGATTGAAGAAAGTTGGAGATTCTATTATCTTAAGAAATCACATCATCATGAATTCACTTGGGTAACATGAATTTCCGTGTTTTCTCTTTTGTTCACACAGAAATCACATCATCGTTGTTCTATTATGAGGATTCATGGCTTTCCGATTTTTCTTTTGTGCTTTGAATGATTTTTTAAGTGAAAAGAAAACGATATACATACGTCTTATTCCGTTGCACAGCGAAATCATTTATTCTGAGATTTTGCGTTCAATTTCTTCCTAACATATTGTTGAAAAAGTTTTAACGCATGTTCTGTAGATATACATGGATGAGTAAGAATCAATAACGATATGTAATGCACATCTTGAGATTTGCTTTTGAAAGATTATACATGAAAAAGAATGTTTATCATTGAAAGATCAGATGCCTTTGCTCTAATTATGTTTGTTCATATGTCGATTGAAAAAGTGGTGCATTGTGTGACTTATTGAGTATTGTGATTATCCTCCAAAAAAAATCTTGACAATGCAATGTTTTTTGGCATGACTTGACCTAAGATATTTCTTGAAGTTATGCATTTATTACTTGAGTTTGCCAACAAGCACCCTATGTGCACCCCTAAGCACGCTTGAACCCGACCACAGCGTGTGAGAAGGTGTATAAGTGTTGGTGTGTGTATGTGTGTAAGAGGAGAACGGAAAGGAACAGAGGGAAAGGGGAAGTAAGAGTGCATGAGAGTGTGTGAAAGCATAGGTATGTGTGAGAGTGAGAGAAGAGAGTTTCCTAAAAGGTAACCACTAGAGTCGAAGGCCCCTTAGTGCAGGTATTTGCCCATATTTTCCCGCGGTACATCAGAGTGTAATTGTGGATTTAGGGCGATCAAAACTAACCTAGCATCAGAAAGTTTAGCCAAATACCATTGTGTGTGTGCACTTTCCCCTTGACTAGGAGAGGAAACATTTTGGTGCGTTTGCCGGGAATAGCTTGGCACGTCTCTATAAGAGAGTGCCATAGGTTCGCCAAGCGCCACATGTTGGCCGAGCTTGCGGACCCCATATCTAGTACATGAGCGAGGGGAGCTCATCCTCAGGAGCAACACAAACTCAAAGAGAGGAACGGGCTCAGAGAAGAGCCCTTGAAAGAGAAAGGAAGAGGTGGGAATTGCAAGGCGAGTCAACCTCGACTAGCTCGAAGAAATCTGCTAAAAACATGTACTCCCGTAGGAGAGTCGCGAATCAAGTGCGAAAGTTTGAAGGAGGGATCCTGAGGCCACGTGTGCTAAATTTCTGGGATCGAAGTGATATTGACATCACACCTCTCTTCGAAATGGCTCAGTGGATTTCGGTTCACTTGGGGGACTTCACCAAGTTCTCAGGTGCTTGGGACAAGGATCCTGATAGTTTTATCCAACTGTTTGAGGTTACGTGTGCGGCCAATGAGGTAGTAGACCAGGCTCAAAGGTTGAGGATCTTTCCAGCTACTCTTCGTGATGAGGCAGCCAACTGGTATGGGAATTTGACACCTCAAGAGTGTGGAACTTATCAGATGCTCAAGGAAGCCTTCTTGGAAAAGTTTCAACGACAAAGCTTCCAAGATAGATTGGCCCAACAGATGGACTACTTGCGACAAGGAGTCAATGAGAGCATCGATAACTACATTCAGAGAATGGAAACGTTGGTAAGAAAGATGGGTGCGAATGCCCCGAACGATGAGACATTGAAAAGAAGATTCATTTCGGGATTGAGAGATCCTGCGGCACAGCAGCATATCAGCCTGACAAGACCGACAACTTTAATGGATGCTAAGGAACAAGCAAGGCTTTGGGAGGAAGTACAATTATGTCAATAGAGGAAGATGGAGCTCTTATACAAGCCAATGGGAGGCCCAGGTAACATACCAATAAAAGATCCTGGCCAAGGAAGTCCCGCATTGACGACTCCAGCTTTTGTAGCTGCCACTAGTACGCCAAGCGAGGTAAAGCCTGCGCTAACTGAAGAACGAATATTGGAGTTGGTCACGCAAGCTATAAAAGCTGCCACAATGACCCAGGAAACATACACAGTAAAACCAGAGGTAACTACAAACCCGAATTAAGTGTTTAGATCAAACACATGGTGCGGAAAGTGCCATGGTTACGGCCATTTGGCTTCAGAATGCCCTACAGTCTCGAGAGTATTCACAGATAGATCACCACCTAGGATGCGTTGTACTTTTTGTGGAAGAACAAATCACACGGAGGACCGATGTTACAACAAGAGAGCCTATGAAGAGAGGACCATGAAATCAGGAGATACAAGAGAAAGACCTTACACGGGATTGCCCACTCAAAGTGTCCCACCTACATCTCGTTGGGAAAACAGACCGACTTATGGATATGGTGCTCAGGGTCAAGGAGGAGACTATCTGAGAGGAGCCGCATGTGATCAAAGAAGAGATGGTCCAATCCAGTGTTGGAGGTGCCATGGCTTTGGCCATACACAATCTAGATGCCCAAACGAAAAGAAACCAATTGATTATACCCCACTATGTAAGTACTGTAGTGGAGAGGGCCACTTTGATGAAGATTGTCCAAAACGAAGAGCTGCTGCCGGCAAGGAAAAAGGACCAGTAGGGTCCTCGAATTATGTTGATACTCATATGCATTCCACATCTAGAGCTCAAGTGCACGTTCCTACAATCGGAGAAGTGTTCAAGACACTGAACCCTCAAGAAGGTTCTAGCTCGTCAATGCACTTTGTGGATGCTTACGAGGCCAAGAAACCGCATAAAGAGCCAACTGTGGCGGTAGTCACAAGAACTCAAGAGTATTTGAAGAAAAATCCAGAAGGTGAAAGCGGAAAAGCAAGCCAAGAGAAGATACCCGAACACAAAGAGGTAGAAAACCAAGTTGGAGGGTTTGCTGAGCAGCAAGAGTTTGAGGATGGGGAAGAGATAGAGATTCTTCCACCAGTGACCAAGGAGTTTGTGCCAGGCATAGCACCATTCCCTGAAAGATTAAGGGCTCCAAAATGTAGGAAGGAAAGACAAAGTTTGGAAGAAGTGGATATTGTAAAGTTGCTCGCTGACACGGAAGTCACGCTGGATATTGGCACATTGCTAAAATGTTCACCTGCTTATAGGAAACAATTCTACAACGAATATATTAAGAAGCCGAGGAAAGCTCGAGATAAAAAGAGACAAGATAAAGATGTCCAAGGGATCATTCAAAGTATTACGACGCAAATTGATTCGAATGCTCCAGTTGTGACAGTCGAGATTAAAGGGTATGCAGTCCCTGGTGCTCAGTTAGATAGTGGAGCCGCAGTCAACCTTATGACTGAGTTCATGATGAAAGCTTTGGGCCTCAACCACATGGAAGAAACGCCGAAGTCCTTGAGAATGGCAGATCAAACACAAGTGAAGCCTGCGGGTCTTTAGTCACAAAACAATAGGCAATTGCATGCATGTTTAACTGAATCCATATATAATTGACTGAAAGAAAAGTTAGTTGAATACAATTATGCTGGGAGTTTAAAAGAGAGAGAGAGAGAGTGAGAGAGAGAGAAAAAAAAGACAAAGAATATAGGTTAAAACAAAATTTTCTATTATCCATTGTATTACATCACAAAGTAGGCCTATCATAGGGTACAATATACACATCATGGGTTATTTCCTCTAATTCTTCTTGCTAGTTGAATTATCCTTTGGTTGTATGGTTACTCTCTTGGCATGGATAGCACAGAGGTTAGAGTCCTCAAGCATGGAGATGAGGTAGGCCTCAACTGCCTCTTGAAGTGCTATCCCTTGTATTCATAGACCTGCATGGTAGCTTTGTAGTTCCTCTTTCACTACCCTTGCAAAAGCTCTTCGTGGTATGAGTAGTTCAACGGACTTTTGGTAGTGTCGTATCTCTGCAAAAGCCCTGTAGTGCCTCCTTCATCTTTGTGGAGCTATTGTGTTGGGAGGTATGTTTGGCTGGCATTGAGGTCGACATCATGGTTGATAGTTTTTTTTTCTCCGATGTATACGATGTGAGGGCCCAACTTCATCTTGCACATTTTGTTGTCGATGTGGTTGTTGACTTTGCTCTCTTTCCTCCTCTGTTGGTATTTGCCCTTGTCCTTGTGGAAGTCTCTTACCTCCATGTGTCACCCTATGGCTTGTAGGAATTTGCATATCATTCCATGGTGGTTGATTTCTACTTTCATTGTTCGGGAATGACTCCTCTTTGCTCTCTGGTACACTCCTTCTGATCAACCTTTGTTTGGGTTTTGCCTTGATGGGTGTCCTTGTTGGTGGCTCATCATCTGAAATGGACTCTGATCATCTTGGAGTGAAATACTCTTGTCTATTGGACACTTCATTTTCTCGTGCTGGATTTCTCCCAGGTGGTGTGCCATTGTGTGACACAAGCACAGATGTGTTGTGGGAACCACTTCGTGGTCTTTGGGGGGGCTGCAACCATTGTGGGCATTGTGCCCCTAGATGAGGGCTAGGAAAGAAGACACGATCTTTCCTTGCAGTTTGCTTGGTGTGTGCCATTCTCTTGAGTTGCAAAAAGTGTGAAATGAAGTGAGTTCTCTCTATTTATAGAGTTTTTTTAAAAAAATTTTGTTCACACTAGAATGGATAAAACCTGTCTAAAACCATAAAGAATATTATATATTAAATAATAACACATTGAAACCAAGATTACAATAATCATTGGTTTTACCACATAATGGTAAATAACGAATTCACTTTACTTCCAAGCTGAGCCTTCTTGTTGTCTCCTAGCACGCCACTGAGCATGATGAAGAGGACCTAATGATGACTTCCATTTCTCACTGGCAATGTTGTGTTGCATTGTTCTTGCAAGTTTTGCCAATTTTGAATCCCTAAGTCGTTCCACAAAAAACTTTCTTGAGAATGTAGTGCGTTAAAACCAATTAAACATCTCCTCCATGTAGTTTGATTGCGTTGGACCACCACCATGTCGGGTGTTTTTGAAGTAAACACCCCTCGCTTTGTAGTGTGACTTTTCCATTCCTTGGGTACTAAAAATCTCTAATGATCCATATCGATGCATGAAATAAGCTCCATGTGCAAACAAAATATGCTAAAAATTGTTAAGTACATTGGAAAAAGGTAAGTGCAATGAACACTTGTAGAAGAAGATTACACTTACAATGTAGTGTGTTATATTGCTCTCTCCCCAAGATTGAATGAAACACTTGGTGAACTCCACTAATGTTTCTTGAAACATTTGACGTTGAATAGCACTAGACCTAGTCAGACCCATTACGCCTACCAACTTATCAAAGCTCGATGAAACTTTCTTTCTCTTATTACAAAGATCAACTTGAGAGTCATTGTCTGTTGTGATCATGCATAGATCTTTCCATAGCTCATAATGTTCATTATTTTGAGTGCTAGTACCTCTTCTAAAAAAATGTCTTGCTTTATTCCCTGTCATTGACACTTGTTGCAAGCTATCTTGAGATTCTCCAACTTTCTTAGCAACTAGGGTTACATTTCCACCATGAGAACCAATTGAATTAAGAAGTTCCTCCAATTTCTTTGTAGCTTGAATAGATTTATCAAATGGCTTCATGGAAAATGAGTATTCTATATGGAGCTTTAATAGTCTATCAAAAATTCTCATGAAGGCATGCAAGGTGCAAAAGTGGACATTGACTAAAGGGAATGGAATAATGGGATTCCAATCCTTATCTGACATGTCACGATTAGGTGCACCTAACATGGGACACCTCATTAAACGTATATCCGATTCAGTAGATGGAGTTGCATCTATGTCATCAACTAAATCATCTATGTTGTTTTGTTTTCTCTTTGTTCGTTTATAACCTTGTGTGCAATACGGACAAGGATAGAGAGTAGATGCACCTTGTTTTCACCCTAACATGCATTTGATAGTCTTTAAGTCTCCACCTAAGTGCCACTCTACTTCAAAATCACCAAGGCTTTCTACAGTGATTTTGGCACCATGAATTTGAGAAGTTATCACCTCTGTGATCCATGGGGTCCTATTGAAAATCCATGTAAGAACATCATTGGATTCTTTAGGTACTTCAATAGCACCTAACCACCATATATCTTTCTCGGATTGGACACTATATGTAAAGTGATGGGTAGATTCTTCACTATCATCACTAATAGCATGGGCCATAGCTTCATTCATGAGTGTCACACTAAGTCTCTCCATACAGCATCCCTTTATGATTTGACATTCGTCTAGCTTCAATACAAACTTGAGTTTGGAACCACAATCTACATCAAATAACAAACATTATATTATTAAAAATATTATGAATGTCATTATCAAAACAATGGATATACCTTGAATTGTGGATTTGTAAAATTTAAACATTTCCTTTTGAAGCCTCTCCAAATTGACAAATATGTTGTTGTACTTTGTGTAGATGAATCCCTTTCTAGATGTGTTTTTCAACTCTTTCTTTGATGTAGATGAATGATAGATGGATGCAGGCATAACATCTTCTATATGCAGGTAATGCCAAGAGTATTGACTACATCCTCATTGGTCATCTTCTTCTTCAGAGATACCTTGTAAGGGCATAATGCTTTGGAAAATACCTTTGTTTTGCAGAGCGTGCTTCAAAAGATTGTACAATGCAGTGTACGCTCTAGTACTAACACCTGCTTCATCACATACCACCTGTACCTCACTAGGACTAATAATATCTTCTAAGTTTCCTGCAAAATCTTTAATCACTTGGGTTTTGATGTGATTTCCTATTGGTGAATCCAAAATCATAAGCATATGTTTGTTGCTAAGACAAGAATTCAGAAACTTCAATTGATCCTCCATTGTTGAGGAAGCACTTGCATCTTCAACAAATGACCTGCACAATAAGAAACTCAATCTAAAAGTCTTTTGACATAAATAAACAAGGGAAACACATACCTAAGTGCGTAAACACATCGCTTCCGTGCTCCACCACCAGTTGAAAGAGCCTGAAAGGATAATAATGGTCGTTTCCTATATCTCATCCCAAGTGGAGTCTCTTTTAGTTGTGTAAGATTGGCTTATAACTTTGTAATTGTGCTCTCCTTTTCTTCCACATCTTGTTGGAGTCTATTATTGTGTTCATCCAAAGATTTGATAGCACTTTCTAAAGTGTGTATAGAACTCTCTAAACTGTGTATCTTGAAATGGTTGTGATGACATTGTTGCATCCAATAATTTGTTATAGATGTAGAATGGTTAGACAATCGCTTGCAATAGCATAGCAATCCATCTTCACTGCTACCAAGGAATTGTAGAAATGTGCAGATACTATGGAATCTAGGATGAACATTAGCCATTGGATCCAAGGGATACAAAGCACCATTGACCCAAAGATCAATATTCTTCTCTTCAGCTGCACGTCGTGCATTTTCAGAATCTATGTCATTGCTACCTCTAGTTGTTGGTGCAAATTCTGTAGGAACACGAACATGTACACTCTTTGTGTGAGGAGCACGCGCTGGTGCTGGTGTCATGTTCGTAATACATGTGAGCACCATAATGTTCCAAAACTCGAGCACCAAATGGGAAGAAGCACAGAGATGGCTGGAATGGCTAGTACAGTAGCTGTGTGCAAGAAAAAAAGTGTGTTTTGGTATGTGGATAGGTCAAAATGATTCTTTTCAGTGTGTTAGAGGGAAAATGAGTTTTTTTTCAAAAATTTATGTTTTGGGGCAACCAAAGTTACAAGTTTGATGATGTGGCACTTAACTTTTGGAGGGATTTTGAAAAGTATGTTTTTTTTAAAGTATTTTTTATAAAAACAAGAATAAAAAAATTAAGTTTTGACATATACATAAGAGTATGGGCCATTTTGAATAAAGAATAGCAGAAAAAGAGACTTTTTCAAAAAAGTCATTTTTTTATTCATAAAGATGGACGGATTTGATGAGGTGGAAAGTGGTTTTTCTCTCTCTCTATGTGCAGAAGAGAGAGAAGATCCTAGCTCAACCTAAAAAAAAAGCCTACTTCAACTTACCAAAAAGTGATCTATTAAATGCACTTTTTCCCCTTAACAAAGTACAAGATTAAGCTTAATCCCTAAAAATTAGGAATCCTTACAAGGCCTATACAGGGTTCACTTTTTTTCCTAATGAGGAGCAATCGCCTCCAAACCATAAGCCAACTTGAAGGGCCTTGTTCCGGTCACCACTTTATATGTTGTACGGTAAGCCCATAATACGACAGGTAGGAATTGGTCCCATCTCTCCAGGAAATCTAATATTAGTTTCTTTAAGATGTTCAACAGAGATTTGTTGGTGCTCTCCACGAGTCCATTTGCTCGTGGATAGTAGGGATAACTAAACTTATGCACAATCTGGAAGGTTTTAGAAAGCACTTGCATTAATGTGTTTGCAAAGTGCGTACCTTGATCAGCCACAATCTCCAAGGGTAAACCATAGCATGGAAAAATATCTTTCATCAAGCATTTAGCGATCGCAACCGCTGTGGCAGACTGTAGAGCCCAAGCTTTGGCCCACCGAGTCACATAATCTATGCAGGAATTATATATCGGTTATTGGTAAGTGATGTAGGAGGTGTGATTGACCCAATAAAATCCAAGCCCCATTTCTAAAAGGGTTCGAGAGGCAAAATTGGTTGGAGCGAAAAGTAATGGTGCTATAAAGGTTGACCTGACTCACGTTGATACTCATCGCACTGCTGCACATACTTGGTCACATCACGATACCGTAGGACACCATAAACCACTCTCTAGAATCTTTCGATGGGTCAGGTCCACCGTAGAATGACCTCCAACTAGGGCCGAATGAGCCATTGTAATTACTGAAACAATTTCGTGTGGTGGAACACATCTGAGCAGCACTCCCGAGTGATCCATGTAATATAACCACCCTACAATGAGCCGAAATCATCGACTATACATGGCCAGTTTTCGACGAGCAGTAGGAGAGGTCGTGCCGGGAGGATATCCACTGGTCAAGAAAAGCATCAAGGTGTCATAATAGGAGGATTTTATGGGTAATTCTTGTTGATCCTCCTATACAGTCTCAGTTGCATAGATAGTAGGTGTGATATCGTCAACTCCTTTTGGAAGTTCACCGGAATCCAACTGAGATAGAAAATCACCAAGTGCGTGTGCGGACCCTGGTCGATATACTACTGAATAATCAAACTCTTGCAGAAACAATACCCATTTGGCTAGTCTTTCTCCCAAATGCTGTTGGCGAACAAGTTACACCAAGGCCGCATGATCGACATGGAAGGTGAAGCGGCATCCCAATAAATAATGCCGGAATTTCTTCACCTAATATACTAAACCAAGACATTCACGTTCACTAACTGAATAATTGCGCTCTACCAAAGCTAATCAGCGACTTGCATAATACACTGGATGGAACCATTTTTCCATTTGCTGCATCAGCACGCTGCCAATTGCAATGTCGGATGCATCCACAAAGACATGAAATGGCAATTTCCAATTTGGCACTTGTAAAATAGGTGCTTGTGTTAACAATGACTTCAACCGATCGAAAGAGCATTGACATGCCTTAGTCCATTCAAACTAACGAGGAGTACTGGTTATTAGTCGATTGAGTAGCGTGGCCAGATGAGCAAGCCACCGTAAATGCCGTCCATGCCATCGGATTTGTCTCAAGAAGCGCATCACTTCTTTGGGTGTCGTGGGAGCAGGTGCCTTCAGTACAGCCTTCACCTTATCTGGGTCAACTTGAATCCCCTGTTTTGAAATAATGTGTCCTAGCAACTTGCCACAAGATACCGAGAACACCGATTTATTTGGGTTTAAGCACAAACGGTATTCTCGACACTTTGAAAAACAGCACCGTAAATGATACAAATGCGTCGAAGTATCACCGGATAAGGAGAAGTCATCCAAGTAAACTCTCATGAATGTGGTTAAATAAGGACAGAAAATTTCATGCATACAACACTGAAATGTACTTGGAGCATTTTGCAAACTAAACCACATCACTGTACATGCATAAATGCCCCAATTGGTTATAAATGTTGTCTTTGGAATGTCCTGCTCCGCCATTCGTACTTGGTTATAACCACTATATCCATCCAAAAAGAAGTACATCTCGCGACCTGCTACATCATCTAACATTGTGTCCAGAAACAGCAAAGGGAATGGATCAGGTACGGTTGCTGTATTTAATTTCCAGTAGTCCACACATATTCGTAATTGCTTATTCTTCTTAGGAACTATGACAATAGGGGAAATCAACTCCGCATTCTCGATAGGGATGATAAACCCAACCTTTAGCAATCGATCCAATTCTGCTTTTACCTCGGTCACATAGTGAGGATTCATTCTATAACTGGCTTGTTTAATAGGCCGAGCATCTGGTTTCAACATAACCCTGTGTTGATAGATACGCGGGTCCAACCCCTTCATATCTCGGAAATCCCATGCGAACACATCAGAGAATTCACGTAGCAACTGCAGCAAGTTATCTTGGTAAATCTCTGATAGTCCTGCCTTGATCTTCACCGGCCACGGATTAGTTTCATCACCTAAGTTATAGGTAACCTATTGGTCTTCCGATATGTAGAACTATCGGGGCATGGGAAGGTCGTCACCTGACTAAAGCAATTGTTGTAGCATCATATCATCCAAGGTCTGTGCTACAAGCTGTCGGACTCCAGTTATCGGCCTTCGTTTGTAAGTCCACAATTCCGAGTGCCATCAGATCCTTGTTGGCTTTAAGAAAAGCTTCCTCTTCATCATCGGAAAGACCATCTAGCATGTGTACAGGTTCGGCTACATATGGTCGTGCATGCAAGTCCCAACGCTTCATGACATCCAGTGGAACAACATATTTACAGTGGTTATTCTTAAAAATCAATTCATGTGCTGACCAATCCTGAACTACCTTAGCTTGCTTTAACCATGGTTGTCCAAATAGCAGGTTATAGTCAAGAGTGGATTTGGGTAATTCCAAAACAAAAAAGGTCATTTTAAAGACAGCTCTTTGAAGAGTAATAGGAATATCGCGTACTAATCCAACCGAATGAACTCGGGATTGATCAGCCATTCACAAAAAAAATTGGACAGGTTCAATTTGTGTCCATCCCATCCATTGACGAAGTGTTGCTGTTGCAATGTTTACACCAGAACCTCCATCAATTAATACTTGAGTGATTTTGTGATTCTTATACCAAACCGTAATCAAGGGCATTGCATGATCCACCGTCGGATCAAGTTCAGGCTGAATTGTGGCTGTCGAAGGAGCACATGAAGATCCTGGACTGACCTGTTGCTAGAACTTTTGACGCACGCCAGGAACCAAAGCCAATAGTTGTCCCAATGGCAGTGTAATAGATGCCTTGGATAAGACATCCCATATCAGATCAAATTTTGTTGTTTCTGGTATGATGTCCGATGGGGACTCCGGTACTATTGGGTCAGATTTCTTTCTTCCTATACTGCCTGCGGTATGCCTTGTTGTGTTACCGGAACTAGATTGGGGAAAATAGTTTGTTCCTGGTTTTCCCACTTACTTGTACCGCTACTGTTTGGTTGTCGACTGCTGAAATATACACCATGTTTGCCATAGGATGTTTTCTTTCCTTTTCCCTTTTTTCATACTCTGACGCATCTTTATAGTACCTACAAATATGCCCTATTTCACCATAAAAATGACATTTAGGTGGTGGAAGAGATGCACCTTCAGTTGTTGTACCCGCATTCCACCGAGTTTGTCCAAAGTTAGTTGATCGTGTGCCTCTATATTAATCCTTGTATCCTTGGTAAGGAGTATCCCTCATTTGTGGTGGTACATAATGACTGGCCAGTTGCCTTTGTTCCTGAATAGTGGCATTGAGAGCCGATCTACTCTAGATCTTTGCATTATAAGGACAAGTCTTCGTAGTATGGTCCGGGGTGTGGAAAGTAGCACAGTACATCTGATTCAGAGCGTATGTTGAGCTAGTGTGTCCTGTGTTTTTACATTTAGTACAGTAAATTTGTTTCAGAGGATCCTAGTTTGAATGCTTGGATGCCTTCAACCACTCCAGATCTTCAGTGAACCCACCCACTTTATTTTCTAACTGTAAAGCCATTGCAATTACGGCATCCAAGGTCATTCTGCCCACACATCATATGATCATAATCTGTTTCAATTGGGGATTTAATCCTTTTATGAACCACTGAGTAATGACATCGTCTGGTAAGTTGGCATGCGCTAGTGGCAACTGCCATAAATGAGTCTGAAAGAGAGTGGCATAGTCTTGTACATTCTGGTGTGGCTTCTGCCTGTTATTCTGCAGGTAATCAAAGATTTTTGCTCGGTTTTTCTTTAACCGGAATCCTTGCAGAAATGCATCCTTCACGTCATCATACTGTTGGAGATGATTCAAGTCATACTCGATTAACTAGTGTGCAGCTTCTTTAACCAAAGTTGACTGGAACACGATGGCTTTATAAGCAGGGTCTGCTGGGTAATTCAAAACTGCATAATTAATTTCAAATATCTGCACATGCACATCGGGATCATCTCCCGAAAAACCTCCAAATTTTGTGTAAGTGACTCTGGTTGGCACCGGACGCGGTGGAATAATCTATTGTTGTTGTTGTTGCTATTGTTGTTTTTGTTGTTGTTGTTGTTGTTGTTGCTATGAACTACTCATAGTGCTTGAACTTTGGGGACAGATTTCTTGATGTCCCTAGACTGTATGGTCACTTTTCCAATTTTCCAGTCCAAAAATATCTATGAACCGATTACTTAGCTCAACATCTAATAGCCCTTTCTCAACCTTAGTGTTGAAATTGGCTAAACTTGCACCTAAAAACGGTGAATGCAGTAAATTCCTGTCGAACAATAACGCACTATCACCAAAAATCATCGAATTGTCACCGGAGAGCACTGAATTGTCATCGGAGAATACCGAAACTGTCACCAAAAAATCACCAAATTGTCTCCGGACAATGCTGACATTATCGAATAGTGTCACAATACCACCAGAAACTAACGTATTGTCTTCAGAATGTATCGGATTGTCACCGGAGCGCACCGGATTACCGCTGCACTCTACTGAACTGCTTCTGCATAGCATCGAACTGCCATTGGAATTGCCACTCGCTTGTTGGATTGATCCTTCTGCAACTAAACTTAATTGTTCTTCACTTCTACCACTAGAGGGTGTTCCTAACAAATTTGGAAATACCCAAGGATGTGGATCACTTTGGTATTTGGGATACGATTCACCAGAGTGTGTTACCGGCATATATCAAAGGATTCTTCTTCGCTCCTTAACCTTTTCTTCAACTGGCTACTCCATTTCCCACAGACATCACCAATGTTAAACTTATTGTTTAAATTATGATCAAATATGGGTTCTTGGGATGCTTAGGGGTCTGTAAAATAGAGGCCTTGTTTGTATTTTCCCAATTCTTACAGATGCAATTATATGATACTTTACCAACTTATCGCTCCAAATTGAACTATCTATCAAATACATATCTGTTTTGCACATTACAGTGTTCTTCACCGCAATATGCCTACGTGCACTTCGTCACTTACCGAATGATCGCTTAACTTAATACTTCATCAAACTTAATACAGTGTTGAACTTAATTAACAGAGAGATAAACACTCAGAGTAATCAGAACACCGCGCCACGCTCCACTTCAGGCATTTGCCCAGACCACAGTCCGGCGACATACCTTCTGTTCACGCACGCTTCCTTTATTAATCAAAAGTTACAACTGTTGTGCTACACCCTTTCGGTATGCGTGCGACTTTTCAGGATTGCATATTACATTCGCTCACAGATTCATAGGGTGTTGTAGCATGTATACATGATGTGGGATCTATGCACTGATAAATCATTAGGCATTTCCATTTCCTACATCATAGCCCTAGAAAATTTTGCAATGTATCTATTCTTCCCTTCAGCTACACCATTTTCTTGTGGTGTGTATGTACAAGCGATTTGTCTCTTGATGCCATTTGACTCCAATAAATGAGAGAATTCATGGGAGAAGTATTATCCCCCTCCATTTGACCTTAAAAATTTGATATAACTATTGCATTCCTTCTTTACGATAGCTTTTAACTTCTCAAAGTAATAAAAGACTTCTAACTTATTGTTGATACAATAAAGCCAAGTCATCCTTGTAAAGTCATCAATCAAAGATAAAAGTATATGTTACCTCCAATTCACTTCTCCTTTGCTAGCCCCAAACATCTATATGAACTAGGTCAAGTGGATGATAGCTCACATAATTGATCTTCTTGAAATGTAACCTATTCTGTTACACAATTGACAAGATTCACATAAGTTCCTTGCTTATAAAGATTTGGTTACCCTAGAACTAACCTCTTTGTTTCCATATCCTTCAATCTCTAAGTATTAATATCTCCATACCTTTTGTGCCATAGGTCCAATTCTGCTACCTTTCTGCTTCCATATGTGAAGTAAGTATTGTGTTGAAATTTGGCTTCACATCCAATGGGAATACCCTTCCCTCCTTTTTGCCTTTGGCTATTAATATGTACCCTTCCTTAGGGTTTTCCACAAAGCATCCCTTCTAGTTGAATTTGACTTGCAATCAACCATTTGATCCACATAAAACAAGATTCTTTGTGATTGAAGGAGCATGAAGAATATCCTTCAGGCATTTAGCTTTCTAAAAGCCATCCAACATAACATCACCTATGTGTATGATAGGATAATGGGTATCATTAGTTGTATCCACATGTCCTTTGGTTGATGGTGTCAAGAGGAAGGAGATAAGGAAGATAGCTCACACACACACACTCACAATCAAAGAGGAGCACACATAGATTGAGGCATGGAAGACTACTCCTCTTCTTCTTCTTCTTCTTCTTCTTCTTCTATTACATAAAAGGAATGTACAGGAATGGCTTAAAAACAAGAATACAACAAGTACAATATATAAAGGCCAGTACATAAGGAAAAACCTAAGGTCTACAAATGAGTGAGCTGGTAAGAAACAAATGTGCCATCACTCTTGGTAGATAAATCTAATAAAGCTCAATGAAGTGTCCCTGACATATACAGGCGTGACCACTATACATGTCAGAGAAATGAAAAAGCAGTATGTGTTATCCTGGATCATCACATGAGCTTGATATCTCAACACTCCCCCTCAAGCGCAATGCCATGTCCTCTAATCCAAGCATCATCCAAAACTTCTTTAGCTTCTCTGCTCCAAGTGCTTTAGTGAGAATATCAGCAACCTACTCATCTGTTCTCACATAGACAAGATCAATATCACCTGCTAATACCTTCTCTCTGATCAATGATTATGTACCTCGATATGATTTGTTCTAGCATGAAAAATAGTGTTCCGTGCTAACTATATACTGCTAAGATTATCACAATAGATGGTGATAGGCTTTTGCACTTCCACACCTAAATCTACAAGTAGCATCTCCAGCCATGATGCCTCACATGCTGCCATTGCAACACCTCTATACTTAGCATCTATACTTGACAAAGCAACAGTGGCTTGCTTCTTGCTGCTCCATGTAATAGCTTCACTCCCAAGTGAGAATAGAAATCCACTAGTAGATCTTCTATCTGGAATGCTATGAGCTTAATCTGCATCTATGTATCCATGAACCTGCAAATCTACACCAACTTCATAAAACAATGCATAATCCAAAGTAGCAGTCACATAATGTAGAGTGCGCCTAAGAGCATCTAAACATGGCTTCTTGGGAGCCTGCATAAATTGACTTTCAAGTCCAACAATGTAGCTAAGATCTGACCTTGTAATTGTGAGATATATCAAACTTTTGAAAATTTTCATATACATAGTAGCATTTTCCAATGCTTCACTTGATGTAGTATCTAACTTCAAATTCTGATCTAATGGCATAGAAATTGTCTTACAATCAACCATACCATACTTTTGCAGCATATTCAAGGCATAGTGCCTTTGCGACATCCATATACCTATTTTTGTATATATAAACTCAATGCCCAAGAAATAGCACAGCACACCAAGATCTTTCATGTCAAATTGCTGCATAAGAAGTTGCTTTACCTCTTTAATGTTTTCTTCATTATCACCACCTACAATCAAGTCATCAACATAAATAACCACTAACTATTGGAGGGGCTTGCAAATTAATCTTGCTGGCTGGGCCATGGTGATCAACACATTCCTCATATCCTCAATCATATACTTTCTCTCTTGCTAGAGACTGAAGGATCAAGAACTATCCAAATTGGAAAATATTTGTAGGAACTTTTTGTGGACTCGGGACCATAATAGGAGGGGAGTTCCTAGAATCCAATGGTCCATATGCACTAGCCAAAAGGAGAGTGGAGTTCTGGGTATTATGGACATTGGCAGCATGGCCAATAAACTTGTGGCAAAGTGGATGATTAAGGCTTAGTGCAATAGATATTCCTCTTGGGCCATATTAATTTTCAGAAACACAAACACAATTTCTCTAGTGGGTTACCCTGGATAGAAAAACCTAGACATCCTCACCCTATTATTCTCTCCGATTCTGGTCTCACCCAAAGGATCGATCCTGGTAAGATCCTTGTGGTAGAGTTGGAACAGATTCAAACCTCACATCAGAATTAGTGAAGATTGGAAGTGGGCCGCAGGTATAAGACAAAATGACTCTATTTGGTTCTTGATCCAAGGCATGAGAGACGTGGAGCCTTGGAATGTCTTAAGTGCCAAGAGACTCTAGAATAAGGAATTCAAACAATGGAAGCACCTCTGGAAACAGGACATGAACAGATGGGTGGACTTTGAGGACCTTGACCCTAGTGCTGCGGTCACGTATGAGGAATGGAATAATTTATTGAGTAGACACCATGCTTGGGACTGCTCTAAGATCAGACTACTTATGGGATAGGATGCTCCGGACCTAATGGGCCTTAAATGGTATAATGGTGATCACCTCTCCAAGCTTCCATATGTTGAAGCTCGCAATGACATTCACATCAGTCTCGATAAGAAACAGTGTCTCAACTGGACGTGACTTCATTGGGATATGAAATTTATGTCTATCTGGCACCCTCTCATTGAAAACAAAAATTCGGTCCTCCTATGGAAAATTTTACACCATGGAATATGGACCAATGCAAAAGCTAATAAGATCTGTGGTGTTCCACCTTGGTGCAAGCAATGGTGTCGTAGCAAAGACGATATTGGCCACCTGTTCTTTGCTTGCCCTAAATCCCTTTGGTTATGGAGGGTCCTTGGTCGGTCTCTGGGACTCCAAGAACATATCACTTGGAAGCAAGCCCTTATTGGTGAAGCGATCGATTGCAATGCGGTGTTGTGGAATGCGATCAGGGGAGAGATCCTTTGGAAGATTTGGCGGGAAAGATGCGCTCACAACTTTGGCAATACCCCAAGGAGTGCTCGCTCGAGAAGTCCCTATTCCTTCTCGGCAAAAGAATTGCTAACTATAACAAAATCCACCCCCCCCTTTATACATCACAAAGAGCTACAGTATGTCAACAATAAGGTTAAAACCAAGTGGGTGCCGCACGATGGGGATGCAAGGTTTATCAACCTCCTCTATAACTTCATGTAAGCATAGCAAGGTCTTCCATGAAGGCTCGGAAAGAAAATTAGACTTCAGAAACATATCAATTGGAAGCATGCTCTGCTGGGAGAAGTGATCGGTTACTTCACGTCTCTTTGGAACACCATCAGAGGGAAGGTCCACTAGAAGATCTGGCGAGAAAGATGTGTTCACAACTTTGGTGACTCCCCCAAAGAGTGGTCGATTGTGAAATCATTGTTCCTCCTTGGCAAAGGGATCGCTAATTGTAAGAAACCCCTTTAGGCATCATCAAGGGCTCCTTTTGATCAACAACAAGATTAATCCCATGTGGGCCCCGCATGTAGGTGATGAACATGATTTACCCTTGTGTAATGCCATCTTAAGTCCTAAATGCTACCCTCGCTTTGTGAGATTCGGGGGATCCCGTGGGCACCAGTCCCCTTCTCTTGTACTTTTCTTTTAATTAATTCAAGTTTGAGAGAGTAGGCTAAGGCCGAACTTCCTTTATTTAAAAAAGAAAACATAAATAACCACAATTGTGATGCCATCATCACCGTTCCTTGCATATAGTGAGTGATTTGCATCACACATAGAAAATCCAATGGTGATCAAGTAATCAACAATCCTTGCATGCCATGCACGAGGAGCTTGCTTAAGCCCATACAAAGCCTTTTGCAACCTGCAAACATACTCTAGGTGCTTTGAATCTTCATATCCTTGTGGCTGGTCCATGTATACTTCTTCCTGTAACTCACCATGTAGAAAGGCATTCTTCACATCCATATGATGTAAAGTCCATCCTTTTGTTGTAGTTAATGCAACAAGTGTCCTGACCGTTGACATTTTAGCTAGAAGGTTGAACGTTTCCTCATAATCAATGCCATATGTTTGTGCATATCCTTTTGCTACGAATCGTGCTTTGTACCTGCTTATGCTGCTGTCAGCATTGTGCTTTACCTTGTAAACCCACTTGCAACCTATGGGTTTTTTTCCTTGTGGCAATGGGACCAGCTTCTATCAAATCTTAATGTCTGAATATACTTGCTTGTTTACTTTTCCACCAAGCTTTAATACTCAAGAAGTGAATGAACACCTCACTCTTCTCTCTCATGAAAGATACCCACACTTTTTGTGTACGCTCATCAATGAAAGTAACATAAAACCTGCAACTACCCATAGATCTGGTCTTTGCAAGACCCCAAACATCTATATGTACTATTTCTAACAGATTCTCACTAACGTGCTTGCCATGCGAAAATGATGATCTTGACTGTTTACCAAATTGACATGCTGCACATACCTTTTGCATCTCTAAAACCTTGAAATTTGGTAGTCCATGGACAGTCTCCTTTGACTGCATCAATTTCAGCCTTTGCAAGTTTGCATGTCCAATCCATGTTGGAGATAGATGTCTGCAGAAGCACACGAACAGCACAAGGAAGAAGAAGAAGCTTGGAGCACAAACACACAATACTGAATGTATTAGTAGAGAATGTACAAAGATAAGTATCCCATTAGGGCAATAGGCGTATATACAAGCCGAGGGAAAAAACCTCCTAAAGAGGGAAAAAAGTGCCCATGCGGTCCTAGTATGTTCACACACATCACTACTTAAATATATCAACAAATCCCCCTTGGGAGTGATGCGGTGAACAAGGAGCTGGCACTCATGTATAAGGAAGTGCCAAGCTATGTGGAAATCACTCCACAAAAGGAAGTAAGCCCAAAGCTTTGCGGAAAGCTTCAAACTTCTCCCTAGGCAGAGCCTTCGTGAAAAGGTCTGCTATGTTCTCCTGTGTGGGCACATATGCCAAGCTAATCTCCCCAGCCGAGAACCTCTCCCTGACATAGTGATAATGCACCTCAATGTGCTTAGTGCGAGCATGGAACACAGGGTTCCTCGCAACTACCAATGTGCTTTGACTGTCAGTGAAGATGGTGGTGGCAGAAGATTGGCTAACACCCAAATCATCCATAAGGCATCTGAGCCACACAAACTCAACAGTCGCTGTGAAAGCTGCCCTATACTCAGCCTCACAACTGGAAGTGGCCACAGTAGGCTGCTTCTTGCTCAACCAAGATATACATGAGCTACCAAGCATGAAGGAAAAATCACTAGTGGACACACGAGTGTCATAGCAACCAACCCAATCTGAGTCAGAAAAAGCATGCAAATCTAGCGGTAGTGATCCCCCCTTGGGATAAAACAACCCAACTAGCCAAATACCACTCAAGTAGCGAAAGATGTGCTTAACGGCCTTCCAATGCGTGACTCTTGGGCAATGCATAAACCTGCTCATCTCTGAGACAGCAAACTGAATATCTAGCCGAGTAATGCAGAAGTAAATCAAGGATCCAACAGCCTGCTGATAGAGAACAGCATCAAATGCATCTCCAGCATCATGAAGACTCAATCGTAAACCTGTCTCCATTGGAGTGGCAATAGGCTTACAGTCTTCAAGAAAACGCTGCAATAACGTGTCAATATATTTCGTTTGATACAAAGCCATTCCACCATCAACTTGCATAAACTGAATGCCCAAATAGTGATGCAAATGCCCCAAATCAGACATCTCAAATGAGGCATGCTAATCAACCTTGAAATTAGCAATATGCTTCTCAATAGGACCAATGAGCTGCATGTTGTCAACATAGACAAGAATGATCAGAAGCACATCATTAGCACGCTTAACATATAAGGTGCTTTCAGTTGGATTGTTCTCAAAACCATGTGCAATCAGATAGGCATGTATCTTTTCATACCAAGCACGTGGTGCTTGCTTTAAACCATATAATGCCTTCTTTAACCTGCACAGCTGGTTCTCATGCCCTTTCTGCACAAAGCCATGGGGCTGAAAAACATACACTTCTTCATGCAAGTCACCATTCAAAAATGTTGTTTTAATGTCCAACTGATGTACATTCCAACAATGATGGGTTGCAAGTGCACAAATACTCCGAACAGTAGTCATACGGCATGTAGGTGCAAAGGTCTCATCAAAATCAATGCCTCTTTCCTGCGCATAACCCTTTGCAACAAGCCTAGCCTTATACCTGTCAATCGTACCATCAGGTTTACGCTTAAGCTTGTATACCCACTTAGTGCCAATGGACTTCTTGCCAGGAGGCAAGTCACATAAAGACCATGTACCATTCTTCATTATAGCATCATATTCAGATTTCATAGCAGCCATCCAATTTTCTGAATTATGTGCTTCATTAAAAGAAATAGGCTCATTCTCATCACAAAGACTAGACACAACCATAGCATAGAAATCTGATGCAAAGGAGGCACTATGAGAGCCTGAACGAGTACGATATGATAAAGGTGCATCTAATTTTTTGTCACGCAAAGTCTGCACCAGCCATTTTGGCATAGTTTTTGCCTGCTCAATATCAGCTCTCTCATCAACAAGTGCATCATGTAAATCTGCATCAGAAATGGAATGATCTGCATCATCATATGAAACCTGCAAAGGCTAAGAAGTTGCCTAATTAGGACTAGCACTAGACTGTTCACCTGTAAAAAGAGGCATCAAAGTATCATACATGTCTTTGGAGCTAACACATGTCTCCTTAGTACATGAACGCAATGGCTGAATAGCATCTTCCACAAAGACAACATCACGGCTAACCAAAATGTGTTTAGTTTGTGGATGATACAGACGATAGCCTTTACTTTTAGAACTGTACCCAACAAAAATACATTTTACTGCCTTATCATCCAATTTTTTGCAATGTTGTTCAGGCACTAGTGCATATGCCAAACAACCAAAAACACGCAGATGAGCAACAGATGGCTTGCGGTCATGCCAAGCCTCATATGGAGTGATAGACTGCAGTGCTTTAGTGGGATACCTATTCAGTACATATGTTGCACACATAACAGCCTCAAGCCAGAAACTATGTGGTAAAGCCTGACTCTTGACCATGCACCTCGCCATCTCCATGAGTGACCTATTCTTTTGTTTAGTAACTCCATTCTGTTGAGGTGTATACGGCACTGTACACTGGTGTTATATCCCATGTTCAGCCAGAAATGCATTAAAATCAGAAGACATATATTCCCCCCCTCGATCAGAACGGAGGGTGCCCATTTTACATGCTGACAGATTTTCAGCCAAAACCAAAAACTGTTTGAAGCACACGAACACTTCGGACTTTGATTTAAGTGGATATACCCATACATGCCTGGAAAAATCATCAATGAAAGTCACGAAGTAAAGGTAATTTCCAAAAGAGGGCGTCTGCATAGGACCACAGACATCACTATGTACAAGCTGTATTTTCTATGTAGCCCGAACTGAACCATCTTTTGGAAAGGAGGAACGCTACATTTTGCCCAAAATACAGCCTTCACAAACATGTTTTCCAGGCGCCTCAAGTTTGGGCAAAGAGGACACCATTTCAGATTTCTGCAGGCATAGCAAACTAGCAAAATTCAGATGACCAAAGCATGCATGCCAAAGCTTTGCATCTAACATAGCCTGAGAATCATTTACTGCACATGCCAAATCATTTTCAGATCTTTCATAGTCTATGAGCTTATATAGCCCATGACATAAAATGCCAGAAGCAATAATCACATCGCCATTTGACAGATCATGAACTGTACACCTGTCATCAACAAATTTCACAACCAAGCCAATCTTGGCTAATATGGAAACTGATAACAGGTTCTTTTTGATCCCTGGCATAAATAAAGCATCTGACAAAGTGAAAGAACTACCATCAGCAGTAGTCAAAATGATCTTACCAACTCCCATAACAGGTAAGAGGAGTTGTTGGCACATGTAATAGTATTCCCTGCAGGGGCAGGCTCGAGTGAAGAGAAGAAATTACGCTGCGAGGTAATATGTTTGGTTTCCCCATTATCAAAATACCAAACATCTGAGTCTACTACAGACATGCACTGATCATGAGAAGATGGGTCAAAATTGCAAATAGTAGTAACCATTCCAGCCTCTTTCTTCTTTGCCTCTTTTGCAGCCAGTTTTGGAGAGTTCTTTATGATGTGATCATTCCCTTTACAGTACTTACAAAACAATTTCTTCTTTTCTGATTTTTTCTCATCTTTGTCTTGGTTCTTTGAATGTGCATCATTTGCAGATTTCTGCTTACTAGTAGAAGAGCTCCATTTTCCTTTGCCCTTCTGACTAGCCAGGAAAGCTTGATCTCCAACACGCATAATGGACATGTTCTGCCTGGACTGATCTTCCTGCAATAGAATAGAGACTAACTCCTCAAATGACAAGGCATTTGGATTGCCTTTCATCATCAACCGAAGAGTAGAAGCAAAACTCTGATATGAATCAGGAAGACCATTCAAAACGGTTTGCACAAGTGAGCTATCTGGTATAACCTCATCAACAGAAATCAATTGTTCCTTCAAGTCTTTGATCTTCGTTAGGAAACTGTCCATAGAATCACCTTCATTCATGTGCTCACTCTCCAACTGTTTTCGGAGGTAAGCAACACGAGCCTCATTCCTAGCTTGGTACAATATGGTAACTGTATCCCAAGCATCCTTAGCTGTTTTGCAAGAGCGAATATGAGGAGTAATGGCACGTTTGACAGACAAAGCTATCAATGCATGTGCTTGGGCATCTCTGCCATCCCAACGAATCTGCTCTGTAGTAGGTGTAGTAGAAAAAGCTGCATGAACAGGAGTCTACACAATATCATCTTCGACATCATCTTCATCAGCTCTAGCACCTGTATTTGCAGTACCTGTTGTTACAAGTGTAACAGGACGTCTTTCAACACCCTGCACAATGCTCCACAATCCTTTTGCAACCAACACATGTTACATCATATAAGCCCAGAACGGGTAGTTGGTACCATCCAACTTATCCTCAACAACCAGCATACGGAATACATCACTGGTTTCACCCATGGCCGGTGACTAAAATACCTTGATGCAGAAAATTGACTGTATCTCAAAAAGTTGAATAGAACTGCCCAGACGAATTCTGCTAGACCTATAGCAGACTTCGAGACGCTTATACTTGCAAATAGAAACTGGTATATACCTTTGGCACAAAAAGACGAAATAGCCTACACAAGTGCTGCGATAGTGCGTTCAGAGGCCGAAACGAGCTCTGAAACACCTTGAGTATGCTCACCAAATTTCGTGCGAATCTGATACTGCAAACGGAGGAGTGTCGACGGTACCCTAGATGAAGTGATGACCTGCTCTGATACCAATTGTTGGAGATAGATGTCTGTGGAAGCACACAAAGAGCACAAGGAAGAAGAAGAAGCTTGGAGCACAAACACACAATAATGAATGTATTACTAGAGAATGTACAAAGATAACTAGCCCATTAGGGCAATAGGCATATATACAAGCCGGGGAAAAAAAACCTCCTAAAGAGGGAAAAAAGTGCCCCGGCGGTCCTAGTGTGTTCACACACATCACTACCTAAATATATCAACAATCCATTTGTGCCACATCTCTATATCTGTAATAACTCCTGCACCTTTTGCAAACATGGCTACATTCATTTAAGGAATTTTCACATTTAAGGTGAACATACTACCCACTTTCTTTCCTTTGGCAATCAATCCTCCACCCTATTTGTACTCTTCTACATATAACCCATCAGCATTGAACCTAACTTGTAATCCTTGGTCAACCATTTTTCCAACAGAAATAAGGTTCTTTTCTATATTTGAAACATGCAGCACATCAACAAGATGTTTAACTTTCCGTCCTCCATAGATAGTGCTATGTTTCTTGTATGCTCGATAGGTTGTGATGTGTCTTCACCTCTTTCAACATATCCAGGAACTAGCGATTTTCGCAAACTACTAAACCATTTCACATGACTGTTCATGTGAGTTGAGGCACCTGAATCAACATATGAGACATTACCATTCGATTTCCAAACATCAACACACATTGTATTCATCATGTGATGTTGGACCATGAATAGCTTCTCAAAATCATCTACACTTGTGGATGCATAGTTTTTTTGCTGCCTTTTTTTATTTTGATTCTTGAACTTGTATTCACGTTTGTTGAGCCCACAAAAGTAATATTGGTCAAAGTCAACTGTAGTAAAAGTCAACTATAGTCAAAGTCAACTATAGTCAAATTCAAAAGGTCAAAGTCCAATTGGTCAAAGTCAATAGGTTCAAGGTCAAAGTCAACATGGATGAAGTCAAAGTGCTCAACGTGTAGGTATCAAAGTGCACAGGTAGTGCACAATTAGTTGTCCACAAAGGGTAAAATTATAGAAAGTTGGTTGCAGGTTGCAGAGGTATTTCTATAATTTCCCTAAGGTTCAAAGTGTTTTTAAAGTGTTTTGGAAGGTTCAGGTGAACCCTCTCTTAGGTGCAGAAGTGAAGAGTTAAAAGGAAAAATGTGAAGATATGTGAAGCGGCAACGCACACAAAAGTGAAAGTATGGCCCCCAATTAAAATTTTTGTTTTAGTCTAAAGTCACTACAAGACAAAACAAGGATTCGTTGGCTGCCCACTTTTGGAGACAATCTTGGGACATCAAAGTGATTACCAAGATACTCTTGCAATTAGGAGCGTATGTGAATCGATACTCAAATCAAGGCAAGGACTATTCTTGGACTAAGCAAGACTAAGCAAGGTGAGCATAGTTTAAGCTAGGAAAATAGAGAAGTGCAAGAGACACACAGTGTGCGGCGCAGAGAAGTAAAGTGCAAGGTGTGCATGAAGAGTGACTAAAGAAGTGTGTAGAGAAGTGTTAAGCTATTCACCCCAAGGATCCCAAGGTCTGATTGAAGCTGTGTGCTTGTCGATAGAAGGTGTCCATCCCTCCCCCTTATTGGAAGCTTGGTGCAAGGTGTGCACAAGTACAAGCTTGGAGAAGGTGGAGGTCTGGTGCAGAGAAGGCCGGCAGCAACAAGACCCTTGGGTATTTGGTATTTTGTGATTGAGCATTTTGTGGGATTTTGCACAGAAGCATTGGATTGTATTATGCATCACCATTGTATTTGTCTTCTTATAATCTATCGACAGAGGCTTCTAGTCTTTTTTATTGCCTTTCCCTTTTCTCCTACAAACACTCAAATCCTTTCTTGTCCAAGAATCCCCCAACAACATTCAAAGTGTCTAGGTTCACCACAATTCCAGTACCCTTTACTGTCATTACTTGAATCATTTCTTTGAAAATTTTTGTGACATCTTTGTCTTTCCCTACCGCGAAATTGTCCTCTACCTCCTACATGATTCTGCTGTTGACTTTGGTCTTGGTTACTATTTCCTCTTCCACTTTTGAAGCCTCTATTTGTGCCTCTTTCTCTGCAAGAGTAGAATACCTACTCAGAACTAGGTTTTCCTTGGGAGTTTGAGTCCTCACTAAGATTCTTTTCTTTAATAATCAACATGGATACCAGATTAGCAAAATTTGGAATATTTTCCCTAGTCTGTATAGAAGTTCTGAACTTCTTATATGCAACTCCTAGACCACAAAGGAACACTTCCACCTTATCAACATCATCTACATTCACGCCAATAGATGCAAGTGACTCACATATGCTTTTTATTTTCAAGGTGTAGTCACTTATGGACATGCTCTTTTTCTCTAAAGTATGCAGCTCGTTCTTGAGTTGCAATTTCCATGCCTTTGTATTGGTCTCATACAAAGTGACCAAATTATTCCAAGCCTCTTTTGGAGTCTTGGCATCTTGTATGTGTCCAATCATGCGATCCTGTATGCTAACAAATAGCCAATACATTACCTTTTGTGCTCCTTGATTCCATTCCTCATATGCTCTTAACTCGTTTGCAGTCCGATTGCTTTCTGGTAACTACGGAGCATTTCTGTTCTCTCCTTCGATGTACTTCGAATAGCCTTTCCCCATCATGAAATTTGTCATCATGAATATCCAAGCATGGAAGTTGTTCTTGCTGAGCTTATTGCTCATAAGTTGACTCATTCCATCTGCGTTTGCCATTTTTGCAGCAATTCACAACACTACAAAACACTACAAGCAGCACTTCTGCTTGAGCACTGTTGCACTATGACGTGAGAGTTTGATATCAGAAAAACACAGTTTTTGTGTATCAACAGTACATGGAATCGCTTGAAATCCTGGATCTCAAATACATGAGTGTTGTCGAATGGGACACAAGTTATAGTTTTGCAAACTGACCTAGTTTTTTTATGGGCCCTACCTTGCAAGATCGAAACATGGTTGAGATGGCTCAAAACTCTGATCTGACAGAAACAAGTGACCCTAAAGGGCCTAAAGGGATAACTCTCGAAAATATTTTGAGGTCTTCTACCTTCATGCAAATTTTTGTAGCAACGTGAGGTGGTTTTTGAATCGTGCTTCCTCCATGCCTTCTCGTGTACTCTTCACCGTCAGCTTCCTCCACGAGCTCTCTACATCCACATTGGTTCTAGTACCATGTGACAAGGAAGGAGATAAGGAAGAGAGATCACACACAGGCACACACACTCTCACAATCAAAGATGAGCACACACACAGATTGAGGCAAGGAAGAATAATCTTCTTCTTCTTCTTCTATTGCATAAAAGGAATGTACAATAATGCCCTAAAAACAAGAATACAACAAGTGCAATATATACAGGCTAGTACATAAGGCAAAACCTAAGGTTTGTGAATAAGTGAGCTGGCAAGAAACAAATTTTCCATCACTCTCAGTAGATAAGTCTAATAAAGCTCAATGAAGTGTCCCTGACATATACCGACATGACCACTATACATGTCAGAGAAATGAAAAAGTGATACATGTTGGATCATCACATGTTGACCTTGATATCTCAACAGATGGCACCTACATGTTTGAAAAGAAATCCTTGTTGCATCCCATGTGATTGTTGCATCCACTATTAATTACCAATTGCTCAAATTCGACAATAGTATTTGTGACATATATAGAGGTTGTGAAAGCCTTCCACTTCTCATCATCCCTTGACCCATCAAAGTGTATGCATCATCATCATCTATGTGAGAACCTATGGATCCCAATGCATCACTTACTAATTCCTTAATCTTAAGAATATAGTAATTAATATTTCCACTAGGTGTTTTCATCAAGTTATTGAGTTCATTCTTCAATTGAATCTTCCTCGCTTTGGTTGAAGTGGAGTATAAGTTTTCTAGGGTTTCACACACATTCATAGAAGTATCTAGATCCTTTCTTTGCCCTATCATTGCATTCTCAATGTGTTGGGATAAGATGAAGATACCCCTCTTATCTCTCTGATTTTACTCTCTAAAAATTCTTGATTGTTCAGGAGTTGGAATCTCTCCCAAACTCGGTCTAGCAGTTGTCCCACTAATAAGACCCCATAGACCCTTTTGTATGAGGAAGCTAGACATTCTAAATTTCCATGGTTGATAACTGTTTGTGTCTAATCTCTTGATTTGAGTGCTACACTCTAACATGATGTAATATAAGGTACTCTCTGGATCCCTTTGATGCAAGAAAAGTGAAAAAATGTCAATATCTTTACCTCTCTACTTCACAAGTACAAAAATAGATGGTTAGATCCTTTACGTCCTCATTAGCAGACTTCCCTTGAGTTGGTTGTGTGCTTTTGAGCTTGAATCCATATCTCTCCTCCCTCCACGTCCTCAATTGAATCCTTGTAGTACTCCTTTAACATATTTCTATGTCAAAATGCTTTGATATAGTTGTTGAGAGAATATACACCTTCCTTATGCAATCTTGGAGCATAGATGACCTCACACGTATACTCAGAGATACCACTCTTCACTCAAAGTGATTGTTCTTTGAATTCTTGAGGAATGAACCAAGTATCTTTTCCACACTCAAAATAGATAATAATGTCCTCCTAATTCAAGCTATCTCAATCAAAATGCTTGCTCCTACTTTGAGAACCAATGCCTCCAAGATAGAATATTTGTTGCCTTCGCTAGGCATGCACACAAAGACACTTGTTCACTCCAAAATCAATTTCTTTTTGAATATGCAACGTTTAGACTTCAACTTTGAGTGAACTTTAGACAGCCAGAAGAGCGTTCTAAAAACCCAAGATTACAAGAGACGTATACAAAATGATAAGGAGGCTCTAATCAATACTTACAGCACCTAAATTGTAATACATATACATTCGAATTTCGCAAATGATCAAAATATAGCATGTTGCTAACAATAATGCTATGTATTTCGTTAGAATATTTGATCTTCCATAGACATTAATGACAAAAAAAATTATATGCCCCAAGGCACCCTCAGAGCTTCTTCGGAGCATTGAGCACAAGAAGAGTTAGAATCACCTGCTGATTAATGAATCACCTGCTAACTAATGAATCACCAAGAATGATGAAGATGAAAACTCAAGAGGAGTGCTTACAAGCACTTTCAGCATCCACATTATTATTAAAAAACAAATCTCTATGTTGCAACAAATGAAAACTTAGTGATAAGCAAAGGAAAATGATGAAACAACTAATATACTTATGCAATGGAAATAGTGCTGAGAAGCACTTTTATTACAAAGATATGGGAGGGATTAAAAGAGAATTAAAAGTAATCTATATCCAATGATGATTATCGAAAATTGAGATCATGAACTCAAAGAAAGTGAACCTATGCTCTGATACCATGTTGAAATAATGAAGGACTATTGCTACTGTACTCACATACACAAAACTAACAAGTTATGGAGGAAGGAATAAAAGATAGCAAAACATGATGAATTAAATAAAATGGAAATGACGTACATGAGATGCTCTATAAGCATGAGCACTCCATGAGGAGAGTGAGGGCACTCTTGCCAAGGGCTTGAGTGAATGACTTGTGTGGAGTGAAGGAAGGCCTTGCTTATATGGAGTTTGAGAGAATTCTCTTGGATTTGGGATATATGTGCTTGCATGAGAATGAAAGTAACTTTGGACAAAAAAGTGAAGCATGGAACTCTCAACAAGATAAATAATTTTTGGGGATAGATTTCAACTACTCAACAAAGGTGCTTAAACTATTTTCTGGGGATAGTTTAGATAAATGGAGGGGCTTACTCCTAGAGACGTAAGTAGAATACCAAATGCATTTTTACTTCACTTTCACTTACCATTTTCACGATCACTTAGTTCAGCAAAATCTCCAAAGGAAACAAAATTATCATACAAACATCTAAAAATAGTTCTAACAGGTATTCTTCTTCCAACAGGTATTTTTCTAGCGCTTGTTATTTAGACCATAGCATCACATATTCCATAAAGCATAGGAAATTGTGTTTCTTATGGGAATGTCAATCATTGATGTGATCTCTTTCTTCCTTTTTTTTTCCGGCTAGTTTTTCACTCTAGTGGTGAGGCTCCAAGCTTCTTAAACAGAGCATCTAAAATATAATTCGCTATTGTAATTAGATACAACGAGAAAGATAGAACTTTTTTTTTTTTTAATGGAGGTTTGACCGAGGCCTACTCTCTCGGACTTTAACTTTGAAATTGCAACTGTACAAAGAAGAGCATAATACCCATGGGACCAGAACTACCACGAAGATGAACAAGATTGGGTTTAACAAAGGTCACAACTACCACGAGGATGGACAAACGATGCCACATCATCCACATACAACATCTTTCCAAGATGCACATGTCCCTTACATGTTGGTGCTAGGGATTGTACTCTCGCCTCCGCCTCAAGAGGGGAGAGGCCCAACCACTAGACCAGCGAACTCGGAGAGAAAGATACAACTTGAAATTGATAGATATCTGCAAATGCAATGCATCAATGGACATATCTCCAAATCTCCGCGTCAGCGGGATGAAAGAAGGGTGCTCCATTCTCGTACGCCGTGATTGTTCTCTCCTCTGCCAAGCTGTGCGGGCATTGTCTGATCATCTCTCTCGCACGTTCGATTTCATTAGAGAAATCGGTAAGGCGCTCCCGAGCATGAGTTGGGTTCTGCTAAAGGGTCCGGGAATATGAACACAATTAGGTTGTCGACCTCCGGCATATCTTGCATCGTTTGAGCTATGGTGAAGAGATCTCTGTTTCAATGATATGTCGCAAGGCACGTCCCCCCGAGACTCCTGAGAAATTCAGCATCTATACGATGAAAACCAGCAACGCCCGTATGGAACATATCGCCTACAAGGCTACAATCCTACACAGGCGGAGGCGAAAGGGTTTTTAGGATCTCGAGCCTGCCTACACTTCCCATAAGCTGGACATATGGCCGTGCCATCGTAGATAAACGTGATCGTTTAGTCTTTTTCCTTTTTCTGGGGGCCTTCGTCGATCCTCCTACGGCTCTTTGACCGTTACTTGGACTGTCGATGTCACATGACGAACCAGGAGAAAAAATTCCCGAAGATGAAAATGATGATGAAAAGCGCGACGTAGAGTTGTCCTCTTCCAGCAGTGTAGGAAGTGTTGGGCGGAACACTCTGCTCCTGCGCTGTTCGGACTTCTCCTCAGACCAGACCTCCTTTCCTCTCGGTATGACGCGAATGAAGTAGGCGTTGCCTTTCAGCTGTGCGCAATGATAAATCAAGATAATGCTCCAGTTGCTGAGGAGGAGTTGCTCGGCGGACAGCTGTTGATGTGAGCAGCATTCTCCTCAACTTTCAATAGCACCGAGAGAGAGTCTCCACAGAACGACGATGTGAGCGTCTGGACTCTGTAGGCATTTGTAGACACAGGAACATGCACATCGCAGCTTAAAGATCAGATCCTACGTGCGTCATGGAGATCAGATCCTACAAAGTTCATTCCCGAGTGACGACCATCTAAAGCTCACCATTGAGGGTCTGAACTTTGAAGACTGAGACTCAGAGTCGAGCGGTCAGGTCCACCAACTTGTACCAGTTTGCAAGTGCGACAAATGATCTCTTTACGAGCCTCGAAAGACCAGCGTCAGTAGCATCTTGCAAGTGCAAGACTCTATGGTGCACGCGCTGTTTAATCAAATTGCAAACAGCAACTCTGGCTAAAGCATTTTTTGGACGCATCGAAGAAGTTTTGGGAGATCTTTTGCGAAGTGCCTCTCGACGTCTGTGTTCAAACTTCAAAAGTCTTGAGAGTATTCTCCTCCGCAAGCAGCTTGACCTTGGGAGAAAGGATCTCACGTATGATGGCTGAAAGGATGTCATTGAGTCCAAACCCGCTTAGCCCAGTGGTTGATGATTTGAAGCTGTGGGAGAAAGTCTTCAATTTAAGTTTTGACTGGACATGTTCATGAGTCTTTCATAATGGGTGTCTCTACGTTAAGAGGTTGGGTGTGTGAGTGTGTATTTGCAATTCAATGTACTCAAAAAAAAAAGGGGAAAGGATGTCACGGCATAAGGCCTTAAGGAATAGACTAATGAGCTGGCATGTTGGTAACTTGGTAGTAATTACTTGGAAGAAGGGCTACATCCTACAAAGCAGCCATGGACTGGCGAACAAGGAGAGCCAAAGCTTACCTTGTAGACAACATCCGACTCCAGATGCAAACTACTAACAGCCTATCCTATGGTCAAGCTACAGAATCGACTAAGAGTTTTGACACACAAGGACCTCATGAGGGCATATACTTACCAAGAAACTTTTCGAACTTTCTGGTTTAAAAGACTTCCAGTAGGAGATAAGAGGCCTTCTCATGAAACCATTAAGATGATTATTAGCACGATAGACTGAGAAGATGATTTCACAAGGAATAATTTTAATGGTTCTAAGTCAAATGAACTCGATAATGACAAAAATCCTAATCTATTTCAAAATTACTCTAGAAATAACCCAAATGACTTTATATGGATAGCAAATAATGCCAACTGAGGAAACCACATGTAACTCCATTACCTTTTTCATATGGATCAACGGAAAATCATGGATAATTGACCCAATTTTCCACTCGCTAAATTAGAAGTACCCATGCCTTGCAGACGTGGAGCTATCACCTCTCTCTGTTGTCAATATCTATCATGATCATGCACCTTCTCTTATAGCATCTCCCACTTACTAAGAATATGAGAGCTTTTGAAGCCCATCGTGATGCTCAGTAAATCGCATCAATGTTTAAGGGTTTCAATCAACACATTTTTATCCATTCAAGATACATTTTTGGGCATCTACATGCTCGTTGATACTCTCAATAAATACACTCAATAATGTAACTAAACTTATCTTTATCTTGCTCCTTCCAATTAAGTGATGATTATTAGCATGACAAATTTTTGTGCGTGTTTGAGTATTGTTTGTCTTCTGTCGAATTTGCATGCACGAACCGAATTGCGACCTGCATTGTCTTGTGCACACACACACAGGTCTCTCTCTCTACACACACACACACTCTCTCTCGGTTTAGATCTCATATCTTGGTATGTGGTGCGCGTACTGTTAGTCTTTGTCTTTCTCTATGCTTTAGGTCTTATAGTTTCTCTTCTCTTTGATTTTGTAGAAGTTCTTTGGCGTTGATTGTTTGGAATTCGACAACAACCGACATACATTACGCTTTGACGATAACGATCCAAAAGAGGGACATACTTGTAAGTGATTTTTTTATTCTCTATTGATAGAGAGAGAAAGAGAGAGAGACATAGAGAGAGAGAGAGATGAGGGAGAGAGATAGAGAAGGAAAGAGAGAGAGAAGAGAGAGAGAGAGAGAGAGAGAGAGAGAGAGAGAGAGAGAGAGAGAGAGAGAGAGAGAGAAGAGAGAGAGAGAGAGAGAGAGAGAGAGGGAGAGAGAGTGAGAGATAAAGAATGATGAAAGAAAGGAAGATAGAGATAGGAAAATAGAGCATACATACACACACACATACACACACACATCTACACATTTACACATGCATACATACACACATACATGTACACACATGCATGCTTACATACACACACATATACACACATGCATGCTTACATACATACACATATACACACATGCATGCATACACACACATACAAATATACACACATGCATACATACACACACACATGCATACACACATACATACACACACATATATACACATATGCATACATACACATACACACACAAATACACACATACATACACACACATACATACACACATATACACACATGCATGCATACATACACACACATATACACACATGCATGCATACACACATATACACATATACACATATACACACAAGCATACATACACACATGCATACATACACACACATGCATACACACATACATACACACACACATATACACATATGCATACACACATACATACACACATATACACACATGCATGCATACATACACACACATATACATATACACACATGCATGCATACATACACACACACATCCATACATACACACACACATGCATACACACATACACACACATATATACACATATGCATACATACAAATACACACACACATATACATGCATACATATACACACACATAAGCTAGTGTTTTAATTAAATATATATAATTAAATAGATAGATGTTTGATTTTGAAGTTTTTTTTACATCAAATATATAAAAATAGGATTAGGGTTTTTAGGCTATTTACACATACATACACATACACATATAATACATATATACATGTATATACACCTGCAGACAAAAATATACATATTTTAGGTCTAGATATTTAAGATTAGGGTTTTAGGGTTTAGGCATACATATAACTCAATTACATTTATATTAAGAAAAAATATAGAAAAAATAAAAAGAAAATTTGAATATATAAATAAACATAGATATAAAATAGGATTAGGGTTTTAGAGTTTTATAGGTGTTTAAGTATTTAGGTTTTAGTATTTTAAGTTTAAGTCTAAGTCTTTCTGATTAGGGTTTTGGGGTTTTAACACCTACATAACATATATACACACATACACATACACATATAATACATATATACATGTCGATACACATGCATACAGAAATATACATATTTTAGGTTTAGATCTTTAAGATTAGGGTTTTAGGATTTAAGCATACATATAACTCAATTAAATTTATATAAAGAGAAAATATAGAAAAAATTTAAGGAAAAATCTGAATATATAAATAAATATATAAAATAGCATAATTAATAGATAAAAATAAATATAAAAAGAACTAGTTTTTTAAATAATTTAATTAAATATATATAATTAAATATATATAATTAGATATATAAAAATAGAATTAATTAAGGAAAAAATCTGAATATATAAATAAATATATATATATAAAATAGGATAATTATATAGATAAATAAATATGATAAGAACTAGTGTTTCAAAGAAATAAATTAAATATATATGATTAAATATATAAAAATAGATTTAATTTTAATCATTTTAATTAGAGTGAATATATATACACATACACATAGACACATATAATTATACACCTATCTATATACACATATATATACACATGCATACACATATATACATGTTTTAAGTATAGGTCATTTTGATTAGGGTTTTAGGGTTTTAACACCTACATAACATATATACACACATACACACACACATATAATACATATATACATGTATATACACATGCGTGCACAAATATACATATTTTAGGTCTAGATCTTTAAGATTAGGGTTTTAGGGTTTAGGCATACATATAACTCAATTAAATTTATATAAAGAGAAAATATAGAAAAAAATCAAAGAAAAAATCTGAATATATAAATAAATATATAAAATAGAATAATTATATAGATAAGTAAATATAAAAAGAACTAGTGTTTTAAATAATTTAATTAAATATATATAATTAAATATATAAAAATAGAATTAATTAAGAAAAAATTCTGAATATATAAATATATATATATATAAAATAGGAAAATTATATAGATAAATAAATATGATAAGAACTAGTGTTTTAAATAAATAAATGAAATATATATATGATTAAATATATAAAAATAGGTTTAATTTTAATCATTTTAAATAGAGTGAATATATATACACATACACATACACACATACTTATACACATATCTATATACACATATATATATACACATACACATATATATACACATGCATACACATATTTACATGTTTTAGGTCTAGGTCATTTTGATTAAGGTTTAAGGGTTTTAACACCTACATAGCATATATACACACATACACATACACATATAATACATATATACATGTATATACACATGCATACAGACATATACAGATTTTAGGTCTAGATATTTAAGATTAGGGTTTTAGGGTTTAGGCATACATATAACTCAATTAAATTTATATAATGAGAAAATATAGAAAAAAATTAAAGAAAAATTCTGAATATATAAATAAATATATATATGTAAAATAGGATAATTATATAGATAAATAAATATAAAAAGAACTAGTTTTTTAAATAATTTAATTAAATATCTAAAAATAGGATTAATTAAGAAAAAAATCTGAATATATAAATAAATGTATATATAAAATAGGATAATTATATAGATAAATAAATATGATAAGAACTAGAGTTTTAAATAAATAAATGAAATATATATTATTTAATATATAAAAATATATTTAATTATAATCATTTTAAATAGAGTGAATATATATACACATACATATACACACATACTTATACACATACATACATACTTATGCACCTATCTATAAGAACTAGTGTTTTAGGGTTTAAGGAAAAAATTTGAATAAATAAATAAATATATGTATAAAATAGGATAATTATATGGATAAATAAATATAAACAAAATTAGTATTTTAAATAATTTAATTCAATATATAAAAATAGGATTAATTAAGAAAAAATCTGAATATATAGATAAAATAGGATAATTATATAGATTAGGGTTTTAGGTTTTTTTAGGTGTTTAAGTATTTAGGTTTTAGTATTTGAGGTTTAAGTCTTTAGGAATATGATTTTTAGGTTTAATAAAAAGAAAAAAGGATCTAAAATGTCCATATTGTAGCACATGGCTTCTTTGGATCTGGAGGAGAGAATGGCATGTCCTTGCACTCAGTGCAGGTATCAAATTTATCGAAAATGATGGATTTGTACTGCACATGTTAGATAGTATAGATCCTTTGATAGGATTCGACTACAAAACCTATGCTACCATTTGCATGGTCCCCCAGGTGAGCAGATGGACCCAAATGACATTGCACTGGTAACCTCTCGTGGACAAAAGAGAACAAAAAAGGACTTAGACGTACAAGCAAGTACTAATAATATTACACAGAATGAACATATGGAAGAGATGCTCGAAGCATTTTATGAGATGGATGAAGATCATGATGGTGGAGAAGATGTCGAGAGTCTCATGGACACAATAGAATTTCCATGATCAGAAGTCGATGAATAATATGAAAACATGCAAAGATTAGCTCGTTTACCACTTTACAATGGAGCAAAGATATCTGTACTACGTGCGTCACTCGCGATGCTCAATCTGCAATCCATTTATGGATGGTAAGATAGTAGTATCACTGAAGTGTTCAGGTAAGTGGAGAACAAATTGGCTTTCATTGTTGTATCAAAATAACTTTATTTACTAATATCATTTTAATTGCTTATTGCAAGCTTCTTAAAGATCAACTTTTGCCAGAGGGCAATGACATGCCTCCAACATGTGGAGATGCAAAAAAACTTTTACAGTCCATTTGAATGGATTATACTAAAATTCATGCTTGTAAGAATGATTGCATCCTCTTTCGGAATGAGTATGAGCATCTCCACGTATGTCCAAAGTGTGAAGCAAATAGATTTAGAGAAGACCTTGTAGGCAAAGCAATCCCCGCAAAGGTTCCTCACCACTTTCCTATCATTCCACAAAGTAAGAACATGTTTAGATGCAAATCTATAGCTGAGCTAATGTCATGGCATACAAAGAGTAGGTCTAAAAATGGTGTAATGCGAGTGCCTACTAACTCTGATGCTTGGAAGCACATAGGTAATAAGTGGCCAAAGTTTGCTAGTGAGCCTCAGTCCATACGTCTAGGCCTAGCTATGGATGGAGTGAATCCATTTGGTTTACGTAGTTCTTCATGGAGCACATGGCCTGTATGTTTGGTCAATTATAACATCCCACCATGGTTGGCCACAAAGAAAGGTCATTTATTATTAGCTCTTATTGTACCAGGTAAGTATAAGGTAAAAAACATGGATGTATATCTTGCACCACTTGTGGAAGAACTGCGCATTTCATGGGATGCGATTACTGTGCGTGACATGTCTCAACCTATAAGAAGACGAGACGTGCGAGTGCAAGGCATACTTATGTGGACGATGCATGATTGGCCTGGTTATGGTGAATGTTCAAGTTTATCAATTTTGGGTTACCATGCTTGTCCCTTATGCGGACCACGACTCAAAGCACACTATTTAAAATTATCCATGAAGGACACCATAGATATTTGCCTGATGGACATGTTTTACGTGAAGGACAAATTGGTCGACAAGCACAACGCCAAATGAAAGCTAGCGATTAGAAACAACTGTGGGATTCAGAAAATCCAATCCTTGGCATGAAATGGTTGTCCATTTTTCATGAAGTCCCTTATTGGAGTGAATTGTTGATCATCATTTGGTAGACCCGATGCATATTTTTAAGAATGTGGGAGAGATTCTTTGGAAAACTTTGATTGGAAAGAAAGAAAGCAAAGCACAAAGAGAGGACTTAGAAGAGCGAGGTCATATGCGAGAGTTATGGGCAATTACTAAGCCGAACGGAACAGTATCGTTACCAAGAGCTCCTTGGGTGCTTTGTAGGATGGAAGAGTAACAAGTGAAGAAAACAATTTCAGAGTTTCAGACACCTACTAGATGCATGAGGTGTCTAAAGACTACTTTCACACGAAACGACGATCTTGGAGGGCTCAAGTCTCATGATTGGCACAAGTTTTTACAGTTTGTGCTCCTTGTAGCCCTAAAAGATTGTCTTTTGGAGGATGTACAACGAACCATTTATAAAATTAGTTCTTTAGTACGGTGGATCTCTTCTAAAAAGATAAATAACGATAGCATAGAGAGTGCGAAACTCATTGCTATTGAGGTTGTTTGTATGGTAGAGAAATACTTTCCCACAAGTATTCTCACTATTCAACTTCATTTACTCATTGATGTGGTAGATGAAGTTGCAATAGCAAGAACTGTTCATAGTCGATGGATGTTCTTCTTAGAGCGCTTTATGAAGACATTAAAAAGGTTTTTTTGACAGAGACACATCTAGAGGGTAGCATGGCAGAGGGATGGCTTGTACAAGAGTTTGTTGTATTCATAATTGAGTTTCTACGTATGTCGGATCCCGAAATCCCTCGCTTATGGAGCGATAATGAAGATGTTCGTCTCGTAGGCGATGAACCACAAGGTAAAGGATTGCAAAGAAAAATGGATGCAGCTTTCAGAGAGAAGGCAATGAAGTTTTGCATAGTTAACTCTGAGCCTATGCAGAAGTGGTTAGAAAGGTATGAGCTTGCCAAGGAAACCAACGCAAAGGAAAGAGCTCAGTTTTGAAGGAATCGTTCCACTCGATTTTTGCCTCTTCTAGAAAGTCTTCGACCTCTTCCACCTTTTCCAATGAGCAAATGGCTAGATACAGTGGTTTCACAAGCAAAGGCAGTGGGTGAAGATATCTCTGAAGAAGAAGAAGAACTCGCAAAGGGATGTGATTGGGAGTATACTAAATACGGTGCACTATGGTCTCATGGACGATACTTTCGGATCACACGAATTGATAAAAATAGGTCTACTTTTGATAGTGGGATGATGGTGAACTTTTTGCAAAAAAGTAGAGCGAGTGCAAGAGATGATAATGCTCAAGAAGGCCAGCTAAATTATTGTGGTGTGATTCAAGATATCTTAAAACTATCCTTTAGGAAGTTTGATTATTTTGTTTTTGATGTGAAATGGTTCAAAGTAGTCATCTCGGGAAGAAACACAACAGTGAGGCGAGATAAAAGCGGTTTGCTTCAAGTCGACTCCACAAATTATGGACGAATGAAAGGGATACATTTGTACTTCCCGAACACTGTGAGTAAGTTGTTTTTATACCAGATTCAAAAGAACTAGAGTGGCTATTTGTTTTACAAGTCGCCCCACGTAGTAGATAAATTTGTGACAACATAGATGTAGAAGAAAGTCCATCCGTAGTGGACTCAGGGATTCATTCGATAGTCGAGGAGGAAGAGATCATTGTTCGAGAAGAAGAGGTCATTGAAGAAGAGTTCATTGTTTGAGAAGACAAAGAAATAGACAATGATCAGGAAGAAACCAGCATAGCAAGTGATCTAGAAGCCATCAATATAGAGATAGATATTCTTGGTGCATCAGATCTTCAAGAGGATGCTAGATTAGAGGATTTTTGAATAAAACACTTGTAGGTACTAACTTTTTTTTGTTTATTCTCTATATTACCTTTATTATCACATGCTAATTATTTGAGTTCTTTTGTTATAGAGCACGATGGGAGAAATTCCTCGAGTCACTCCACATTCCATGACTGAGGAGCAGTTTTTAGAGTTCATCTCTCAGGTAACTCCCACATATATGGCCACTGCATCATAATATTGGATCGCTCGTGGTAGCACTCCTCCCGGCCTCACTCCTGGCGGCCTCACTCCTGGCGGCCTCACTCCTGGCGGCCTCACTCCTGGCGGCCTCACTCCCGCCGGCTTCACTCGCGCTGGTGTCACTCCCGCCGGTGTCACTCCTGCCGGTGTCACTCCTATGGGTGGTGCTACTCCCGTAGGAGGTATGTCTCCTAGCTTTGTGACTCCACCACGACCATCTTTTCAGCCATCTCCTACTGGGTCTAGTAGTAGACATGTGCATTCGATGCCTCAACGCGATACAGGTTCTGACCCGTCTCATAGGTCGAGGTCACGCTCTGGAGCAGGAGGTTCTAGGAGTGGATCTACAAGTAGGTCTAGAGGAGGCACCTATTGTGGAGGCAATGTGATGGAAGTTGTGTCGCCCGCTTCTACTCCTAGGATGAGTACCTCAGATGTAGGTACGCCATGCAGTACACCAAGTGGAACACCACATTAGGGGAAAAAATGAACCCTGCATGGGCCTTTTAGATTAAGGAGTGATTACTGATGGACCAATGAGAAGAGGGTGGTGGCCACATTCTAGATTCCCAATTCACTAGACTAGGACTAGGCTTCCCTTGTTTTCTGCTAGTCAAAGCCTCTAAAACCACCATGAATTCATGGGTCTTGGGAGAAGAGTGGTTTGGAAATTTGAAAGTCTGAATCGTAGCCATTGGATCATCTTAAAAATCCAATGAATGGTCTTACTTTGTAAAAGTGAAGGATACTTGAAACATAGGCCATTGGATCATAAGAGGATCCTGTGGTTCTTACTTAGAAAGCAAGAAAAAATGCACCAAAAGATGTGAAATTCTTTTTGAAAACACGCCGTTCATTCAGTATCCTTGGATCAAGATCTTATCGAATGGCTATGGATGAAAGTGCTTTTCAAAATGTGCCATTAGGTCTGGTGCATTGGGTCTTCCACATATCCAAAGGGCCCTCATTAGATGCATTCCACAGATCAGCTTGAATCACGCTGCAACGTCCGATCGCGCAGAAATCTAATGGCTTAAAGTGATTGCGTTCCGTGGATCAGTGCCGATCACGCTAAATCGTTGGATCTTGGGAGATGAAGGGATTCAATTGATTGCGCATATAGTCTTCTCTCTCTACTGTGCTACTACAACATTCAAGCAATCATTGTGGTCTCCTCATGTTCTTTTCATCCTAGCCATTGAAACCAAAATATCCAATGGCTTCAAATCAATTCGACTCAACTTTCATTTGAAGTCTTTTTCTTCTATATTTTAATAGAGAAAACCACCAGTGGTATTTCTTGTTCCCTTAAACCTCTACAATATTAATTTTAATCCCTAAAAATTAGGGATCATTACAAGGCCCATCAAGGCTCACTTTTTCCTCTTATGACCTACACTTTGGGGTGCTCATGACCATGATGACTCCAAGGTGTATAGTATCGGAGATGGAGCTTCGGTGATGGATGCGGCTGGCAAAGAAATGCCTGCACGTATACGACAGCTGTGCTCCATACAGTTTGGACACTGTATCATGTTGAAATAGAGTGAACAATATAAAGATCGGAAGAATTATATCACACAAACGATTTATCAGGAGTTCGGACCAGCCGATGGACAGTCTCTTGTCAGTTCAGAGTGGATTCTACACACCGCACGTGAGATTATGTCCCATTGATGATCCAGGCTCGTGATGCTTTCAGAGCAGGCTTATCAAAGCCTGTATGGTTAGATGCTGAGGACTGGGATATCATTCGCGATGAGCAGCAACAGATTCCTGACTGATATCGCCAGCAGATTCCTGACTGATATCGCCAGCAGCAAGATGCTACAGCCACACGTTTAGATATGGTTGGACCGTCACATTTGGGCAGCGACGGATATGACATGATGCATCATGAGTTTGTAAGTACCATTTCATTTATTGAATTTATTTGTGTTAAGTTTCTCATGTATGTTCCTCTAATGTTTTGTATATTTGTTGTAGGAGCTGGCAATGGGTCATCCTCCAACACGAACGGAGGAAGCTTATGGATATCGTCATGGATTGATTGCACTATTGGAGGACTTGGAGGGACGCGGTGCAGTCATTTCATGGGAGCGTTTGCGATGAGGTGATTAATTTATAAACTTGGTTTTTACTTGTTGTTTGTAAATTTCATGTGAATTTATCTCATTCCATTAATGTTCTTTGTTGCACGACTCTTGATATGGAATGTTCTTTGCATGTGTATGGCAGTGGCACACCAAAATTTTGTATTTGATTTTTATATGGCAATGCATTGCTTTGCCACATTTTGTAAAAGCGTCATATATGAAAGTGGTTTGCCACACTCTTGTACATGCTTCATTTATGAAATATATAACTTTTTTGGTACATGGTTCATGGTTCATTCTGATTATCTCTTTTGTGTTCAATAATATTTTGTTTTATGAAATCATATTTCGATTGACATTAGAGTACACATCACATGTACTCGGTTTTTTGGGCAGAGTGTATTGTCTTTTGTTAAGCAACATCATGGTAATGTTGTTGTAGCAAAAGAAAACACACTCTGCCCAAAAACAATTTTTTAAATATGGTCATCGGTATATGCGACGGTACTCCCAGTAATGTCATAGGAATAAGCATCGGTACACCCAGCGAGCGATGGTATATGCGACCGTACACCCAGTAGAGGTGTCGGTATGGGCACCAGTAATATCGACATTTATACCGACACCCATATCAATGCATATACCAACGCCCATACCGACGCTCATACCGACGCATATACCAATGCCCATACCAGCACTTTTGTACCGATACGCATATTGACATCTACACCGACATCGAGGCAAAAATAGGCATGTTCATTTCCCTCGGTAAAAACCTCGGTATATGCTCGATCTGTTGTAGTGATGACCACATATCGACATCCAATAATGCTCAAAGTACTAGCTATGATAATAAAACCAACTGAGGAAGCCACAAATTGGTAATTTAAAATAAGTTTATAATTAGCAACAAAAATTAATGGATGTAGTTGATTAATGAATGTGTCATGGTGTAATGTCTTCTCAAAAGGCTCTTAGGCAATGTAGAACTAGAATTAGGAAAGTGTGATCTTGAATGTGCAATAAATTTAATACTTTTGATAAAAAAAATATTTTTAATTAGTATATTTCATGTTATATCAAAGGACAATGGATCATAAGAGGTAACTTCATCACCTTTTTCATATGGATCAATGGAAAATCATGGCAAAATGACCCAATTTTCCAATCTCTAAATCAGAGGTACCCACATCTTGCAGACGTGGAGCTACCACCTCTCTCTATTGTAAATATCCATCATGATCATGCACCTTCTCCAATAGCATCTTCCACTTCCTATGAATATAAGAGCTTTTGAAGCCCATCACGATCCTCACTAAATCACATCAATATTTAAAAGTTTCAACCAACAAATTTTTCATCCATTCAAGAGAAAGTTTTGGGCAACCACATGCTCATTGATACTCTCAATAGATACACTCAATAATGTAATTGAACTTATCTTTATCTTGCTCCTTCTAGTTAAGTACTGTGCAGTTGTCATACTAGACCCTTATGAGTGAATGTATGGATTCACACATAGCTACCTATGTGGAAGAAAGCAATCCAAAAAAGGAAATTATCCCACAACTTTGTGAAAGGCTTAAATATTCTACCTAGGGAGAGCCTTTAAGGGGAGGACTTCAACATTATCTTGTGTGGGTAGATAAGCCAAATTGATCCCTCCAACAGAGAATCTCTCCCTTGCATAATGATAGTGCACCTCAATGTGTGTTGTGCGAGCATGGGACACATGAGTTCTCACAATGGGCAATGCACTCTCACTTTTAGTAAAGATGGTACTCGTAGAAGACTCACCAACAACAAAATTACAAAAAGACATATTAACCACACATAGTCAAGAGAACTTGTGAAAGTTGCCCTATAGTGGGCCTCACAACAAGAGATGACCAAAGTAGGCTACTTTTAACTCAACCAAGATGACAGATTCCAAGCCTATGTAGACACCTATGGATGTCAATGTGTCATTATAGTTGGAAGCAGATTCAAGACCATTTGATGCTACATTATATAGTTAAGCAGTTGGTTGCTAGATATATCTATGTAATACATGTCCAAGCATTCAGTTTGTAGTTTCTCAAGTCTTAAAATACATCCATAAATACATACATACAATATCTTTGTATCTGTCCCTCCTACTCTCTTTATCACACTAATTCAGATTTTTTTTTTGTTTTATTCATATGTAATTTTAGTGTTATAGCAAATCAACAACAATTGAACTTATCTTGTAGAGCCTCATGTCTAATCTTAAAAATATCTACATTCATGTATAATCTCAAGAAATTGGAAATTCTTAATCATTTATTTATTCTTTCATTGAAATTTGTTAACTATTCTTTTTAATTACAAATGAAGTCCAAAAAAGGTCTTAAAAAGTACATACATACATACATATGGATACATACATACATACATACATACATACATACATACATACATACATACATACATACATACATACATACACACATACATACATACATACATACATACATACATACATACATACATATATACATGGATGCATGCATACATGCATACATACATACATACATACATACATACATACATACATACATACATACATACATACATACATACATACATACATACATACATACATACATGCATACATGCATACATACATACATACACACATACACAAATACATACATAATTGCATAAACCATAGATACATGCATACATAAATACATATATAAAAAAGTACATACATACATACATACATGCATGCATACATACTTAGTTACTTACATACATACATACATGTTACACTTATGTGCCCCTCAAGTAGCTTTGATGTGAACCTTTTCCTTATTCATGGGCATTTTTTGCTCAAGTTCCAACTAGAGGTTTTTTCCTCATGTTACCACATACAGGATACACTCATATGTGGTGGTACTTTGTACTTAGGGATATTATTATGATCTTACTTCAACTTCCTTCATCATCAACAGAGAGAGCTATTGTAGCCATCCATCCTCTGTGTGTGCCTTTCTACATTTGTGCTCCTTGTGTGTGCTTCTTGTGTGTCTCTCACACCATACATACACCCAAGAATGGTATCGGAGTAGGATCAACTCGTTCTGAAGTTTTGGTTTTAAGCACCATGGTGCATGTGCACTTTTAACAATGAAAATAGACTTCAAAGCATAGAACATTGATTTTCATCCACTAGAAAGCATTTCCACTAGTGGCGTTTTAGTTTTATCCACATTTCAAATCCATTCTTGTAGTCTGAATTACCATGAGAGTCATGGATTGTGAGCTGAAAGTTTATAATTCATTTGAGCTTTCATTGAAGTAAAGATCTTGTCACATCCTTGTTCTCGCATGCTTCAAGATAAAGATAAGCTTGATGGGACCAACTATCCAATTTTTTTCTTACATGATGAAACATGTTTCTGTTGCAAAACAACTATGGAATATAGACATGGCATATATAAATCAAGGATCCCTAGGTTCGTCTACTTCAGAATCTACTATCATACATTGAGCTTCTTCTTCAAGCACAATGGTTACTCCTTCTCCACCTACATCGGAGAAACTAAGATGGGATGGAAGAGATGCTCAATCTCATGCATTGATTGCATTTTTTTGTGAAGTGTCATATAATTCGATAGATTCACTCATGCTCTACATCAAGACTAGCATGGGACACTTGCTCCTTTGTATGACCTACATAATGAAGCATGTGTTGCATACTTGAGGAAGAAAATTGAGGATGTATGTATGGCTCAAAATGATTTTGTGGATGTGTATGTGACATGCATCTAGGACTGGAGAGAGCAATTAGCAAACATAAATGCGATTATTTTGGATGCATCACTCATCTCTACATTGTCGAAAGGATTACCAAAATCTTTTCAAAGCTTTGCCAATACAACCCGTTTTTTTGCAAAAGGGAATCCAAATATGCATTTGATGAGGTTTTGTCTCTTCTTTTGCAAGAAGAACAATCTAGAGTGAATAGAAGTGGTTTGATTGAGGGAATGCAAGCACTTACTACCTCAGAAAAAGGGAAAATCAAGTATAGTTCAGCTTTGGGTTCATCAAAACCAAAGCCTCAACCTTCCTCTTCCACTCATTCCTCTAATGATGCTGACTTGCATAACAAGAAGACATGCAAATACTACCCAAAGGTTGGTCATGCTATTGATGGATGTAGAAGCTTGCTTAGCGCAATGAAAAGAAGAAGGAATCTAGCATGTATTTTGCTGAAAATTCTTCAAATGCAAAGAGTGATGAAGCCAAAATGGATCAAGATTTCAGTGCATGTGGTCTTACATGTCATTATGATGCTCACTACATTCTAAATGTATTGTTGTGAGTGAGGCTGATTCGGATTGCTTCTTTGATAGTGGTGTTTCAAAGCACATAACTTCATTGAAAAGAATTTTTGTAGCTTTGAAAGATGCCCAAAGGAGGACATGAGGTGTGTTCAAACAATTACTTTTATCATATCATTGGAGTAGGAGAAGTTGAGCCTAGGGCTGCAAATGGAGGTCTGATCTATTGAAAATGGCATTGTATGTACTGGATATCAAGAAGAACCTAGTTTTACTTCCTTTGATTTTAAAAGCTAGGCTTCATGTACACTTTGTTGATGATAAATGTATTTTTTATGATTCCAAAAATGGTGATATTATTGTGATGTTTGATAGATTATGCAATTGTTTGTATTTACTATAAAATGTAGGCATCTTATATCTATTTGTATATACTATTAATTAGTTTAAAACCATATTGTTTTACATTTAAGCATACATACTATGATTAATCCTGGTTTTTATAAATTTAATTATATATAGTTGTATGAATCATAAAAGCCAATTTTTTATATATTTAAGTATATAGAAATGTTTATTCTATAAGCCTAGTTTTTCAAGCTTTAAGTATATTTATTGCTATAAAGGCTAAAATCCTAATCTTTAATATATCTAAGTATAAAGACAAGTATTTATCCTAAAGCACTAGTTTTCATATGTTTAATTATATATACTAGTACTTCATCATTGATAGGTTCAAAGGCCTTGGACTTGGTTGACTCTAATGAGTTGCAGACTTTTCTCAATGAAATCCTTCACTTCAGAGGCTTGGAGGGGCTCTACTTTTGTGGTTGTTCTGAGCTTTTTGGAGCATGAGGTTTTTACATGTAGAGAAACAACACAAGAAAGAAGAAGAAACTTGGAACAACACAATACTGAATGTCTCACTAAGTGAATGTACAAAGACAAGTCACCCTTTAAGAGTATACGGATATATACAAGCTCAGAAAAAAAACTCCTAATGAAAGAAAACATTTCTCTAAAGGTCTTAATTGTTTTCACACACATCACTACTATAATACATCAACAAATCCCCCCTAACGGGAGATGGAGCTCATGTATAAGGAAATACCAAACTATGTGGAAGAAAGCAATCCACAAAAGGAAATTATCCCACAACTTTGTGAAAGTCTTAAATATTCTACCTAGGGAGAGCCTTTAAGGGGAGATCTTCAACATTATCTTGTGTGGGTAAATAAGCCAAATTGATCCCTCCAACAGAGAACCTCTCCCTTACATAATGATAGTGCACCTCAATATGCTTTGTGCGAGCATGGGACACATGATTTCTCACAATGGGAAATGCACTCTCACTTTTAGTAAAGATGGTACTTGCAGAAGACTCACCAACAACAAAACTACAAAAAGACATCTTAACCACACATAGTCAACAGAACATGTGAAAGCTGCCCTATAGTGAGCCTCACAACAAGAGATGACCAAATTAGGCTACTTGTAACTCAACCAAGATATGAATAAGCTACCAAGCATCAATAAAAAACCATTGTTTGACACACAAGACTCATAGAAACCAACCCAATCAAGTCATAAAAAAGCATGTAAATCTAAAGGTAATGACCCCCTTGGGATAAAACAATCTAAGTAATTGGGTACCACTCAAGTAGCAAAAGATGCACCTAACCACATGCCAATTCTTGACACTTGGATGATGCATAAACTTGCTCATATGGGAGACATCACACTCAATAGTTGGCCTAGTTATGCATAAGAAAGTAAAGTATCCAATAGTCTAGTAATAGAGAAGAATTTCAAATGTAGGTCTAACATCACAAAGACTCAATTGTAAATCTACAAAAGAACATTGACAACAAAAGGAAGAATAAGAAACTTGGAGATGAACACAATACTGAATGTATTACAACATGAATGTATTACAACATGAATGTACAAAGATAAGTGACCGATTAGGGTTATAGGCATATATACAAGCAAGGTTCAAAGGCCTTGCACTTGGTCAACTATAGTTAGTTGTAGACTTTGCTCGACGAAATCCATCACTTGATTGGAGGGGCTCTACTTGTGTGTTTGCTCTTAACTTGTTGGAGTTTGAGGTCTCAAAAAGCACACTAAGAACACTTGGAAGAAGAAGAAACTTGGAGAACAAGACAATACCGAATCTATCACTAAGTGAATGTACAAAGAAAAGTCACCCATTATGTTTATAAAGGTACATACAAGCTAGGAAAAAAATCTCCTTATGAGAAAACAAAGGTGCCATGAAGGTCATAAGTGTTTTCACACACCAGTACCATAATATATCAAGAAATACCCCCGAGGAGTGATGTAGTGAACAAGGAGATGGAACTCATGTATAAGGAAGTGCCAAGCAATGTAGAAGAAATCAATCCACAAAAGGAAGTAAGCCCAAAGCTTTGTGGAAGACTTCAAACTTCCCTCTAAGGGGAGCCTTTGTGGGAAGGTCTACAATATTATCTTATGTGGGCATATAAGCCGAATTGATATCTCCAATAGAGAATCTCTCCCTTACATAATGATAGTGCACCTCAATGTGCTTTTTGTGAGCATAGGACATAGGGTTTCTCACAATTGAGAATGCACTCTGACTATTAGTAAAGATGGTGGTGGAAGAAGAATGAGCAGCACCAAAATATACTAGAAGGCATCTCAGTCACACACACTTAATAGTACCCATGAGAGCTACCCAATATTGAGCCTCACACCAAGAGGTGGCTGGAGTAGGATGCTTGTTACTCAACCAAGATATGCATGAGATACCAAACATGAAGAAATAACCACTGTTTGAAATACGAGTGTCATAGAGACCAACCCAATTTGAGTTAGAAAAAGCATGTAAATCTAAAAGTAATGATCCTTCCTTGGGAGGAAACAATCCAAGAAGTTGGGAACCACTCAAGTAGCAAACGATGCACTTAACCGTGTGCCAATTCAGGACACATGGGCAATGCATAAAATTTCTCATCTGAAAGACATCAAACTCAATATTAGGGTGTTTTATGCAGAAGTAAATCAAGCATCCAATAGCTTTCTGATAGAGAAAAATGTCAAATGCATCTCTAGCCTCATGAAGACTCAATTATAAGCCTTTGGAAGCACACAAACAACACAGGGAAGAAGAAGAAACTTGGAGAAGAACACAATACTCAATGTATCACAAGGTGAATGTACATAGATAAGTGACCCATTAGGGGCATAGGCACATATACAAGCTGGGGAAAAGAACCTCCTAATTAGGGAAAAAAAGTTTCATGATATTCCTAAGTGTGCTCGCACACATCACTTCCTTAATATATAAAAAATAATCCCTCTTGGAGTGACGTGGTGAACAAGGATGTGGCACTCATGTATGAGGAAGTGTGAAGCTTTGTGGAAAGAAATCAATTCACAAAAGCAAGGAGGCCAAAATCTTTGTGAAAATCTTCAAACTTCTCCTTAGGTAGAGTCTTTGTGAAAAGGTCTGCAAAATTATCCTCTATTGGCACCTAAGACAAACTAATCCCTCTAGAAGAGAATCTCTCCATGGCATGATGATAGTGCACTTGAATATGCTTTGTGAGAGAATGGAACGTAGGTTTCCTTGTGATTGACAATGTGCTTTGAATTTGTGGCCCATATTGACTTCCTCCAAGTCTTACGACTAAGGGGGCAGCTAAGTTGGAAACCAAGTCATAAAGCTTGGCATACCTTGTCATTTAAGTAATCAAAGTCACCATTGGCATTGTTCACTATGAGCAACAAAGTTCAATGACCAAGGACGATAAACTACTAGTACTTCTTGGGAGGTCACCCATTCTAGTAACATCCCCCCAACGATCAATTAACATGTAGGTTTCTTTACCACTAAGGCCTAGTTGCTTGGTGATTTTAGGATTGAAGATACTTAAGGTTCACATTATTTTGGAGCCTTCAAAGTCAATTCTTGGGCCGGGGTCTTGACATTGAGTTTTTGACAATTTCTTTGAGTGCAAAATGGGGGAAAATTAGAAGGTGATTTTACACTTTTGGGATAGTTTTGACTACACAAGTTGAAATGTTGGTCCAACGATCAAACTTGGGGCTAGAGGCACTTGAGATTGTGTCGCCTTGGTATTGCAAATACAATTTGTTTTTGTTGAATTTTTATCTCTAAAGTCTTCTTACATGTTTCTTGGAAGACTTTCACTTGTGCTTGGAGTAGCCATCAGAAGTTTATGTAGGTTTTCTTTTCTTTGGGGGGGGGGTGTCTAATGAACAGAGTCCACATACAATTGTAAGTATTGTTGGCTAGTGTTTAGGCTATAAATTCACCTTTTCAGTGCCATTTTATTGAATATACTAAGCACATACATGCTTTTGTGGGAACCACTTACATATGCCCCATCTGGCTATTGATATAGTGATTACGTTTTTGCATAAAGCCTTTTACATTAATAAAGAGGGTCCTGATGAGGTTTTCTTAACTAAGAGTCAGCTAGATGTTAGGGTCTCTTCACTAATATAAGTGGAAGACTTATTAGGCCTCACCATAGGAGATGTATGTTAGTTATCCATAGGTGCTCGATAAGGCTAGTTGGCTTGTTTCCATTAAGTGGTTATATGCTGTGGCGCCCATGATTTAATATGCAAGTTTACATATGAGTACACATAATTTTACGAGTTTTATATAGTGGTCATGTGCTCATCTTTCATACGAGATTCTTGAAAAATCCGATGAGTTGGATGAACCTAGAAAATTATTTTTACTTTATAGCATTGGACTATTAAAGTGTAGAGGATCTTTGGAAGAAGTTATGCAACACTTATAAAAGAGAAATGACATCAAATAAAGTGTATTTGATGAGAACATTATATGACCTTCGCATGAAGGACAGAGATAGTGTTGTTGCTCATCTAAGTGAGTTTGATGATATATTTTCTAAGTTATAGGCTCAAAAAATGGAGATGGATAATGTAATGAAAGCAGTCTCATTACTATGCATCTAACTATCAACATGGAATATGCTTTGCATAGGTATTAGCAATAGTGGACCTTATGATAAACTAGTGTATGATGACATATGTGGAGGCCCCTTTATTGACCACATTCGTACAAAGTATATGGTTGGAATTCAAAGTGGAGGTGCATGTAGTATTCTTGATTCTAACTAAGGAAAGAATCAGCAATCTGGTAGGAGCAAGAACAAAGAAAGAATGGTCAATGGAATAAGATTAGAAGTAAATCAAGAAATCGAGTGCCATTATTTTCATAGGAACAAACATATAAGGAAAGAGTGCTATGCATTAAAGAATTCTAAAGGTAAAGAGAAACATGTTGATGGGCATGTTGAATAGTTACCTAGGCCATCTACTCTGATGTTGAAGATAGAAGAAAATTATTATATTTTTTATCATTTTGATGTGTTGGAACTTGACATTATTGTCCCTAGTGAGGATCTTATGGTTGATTGTCTTTCGCACACATGGTTGCTAGATTTTGGTGCTTCTTTCCATCTAGAAACACATAGAAAATGGTTCTCTACTTATGCAAAAAAGTACCTCCATACTATGCAACTTGGTGATTCTTAATAATGTTATGTTATTGGGATTGAAGATGTGCTTGTGTGGTTCATGGATGGTTCAAAATGTATTATGCATAATGTACTCCATGTGCCTCAATTATCATGCAATTTGATGCCTATTCGTCAACTTGACGAACTTGATTACAAAATGGTTTTCTATGCTCAATCCTTTCCCATATGAAAGGGCAATACAATTATTGCAAAAGGAAGCATAGATGGCTCACTTTATCTTTTATTTGTATCATAGAAAAAACACTTGTTAGTTGTCACTGAACAACCTTTCTATTGTATATGGCATGGTCTTTTAGACCATATATCTCATAGTGAAATGGAAAATCTTCTCATCTTAGCTACTACCTTTCTTATCTGAGCATTGACAATAAGGTAAGCAAACTAGGAATGTGCATAAAGTGCACACTGGCTCTTAAATTCAACCATTAGATCTCATTCAGGTCCTATGCCCACGAGGTCATTAGGTGGTTATGTTTAGTTTTTCATTTCATAGATTATGCTACTAGAAACATTTGGGTATATCCTATCAAGTCAAAGGATGAGGTATTCCCTACTTTTAGAAAATGGTTTGCTTCAATTGAGTTTGAAAAAGAAACTAAGCTCAAGGATTTATGTTTAGATAATGGAGGTGAGTATTCCTCATAAGGATTAAGCCTATTTTGTGAGTCTAGAGGAACTCAAAGAGATTTTACTGCTCCTTATACGTTAATACAAAATGGCATATCTGAGGGGATGAACGACACTATTCAGAATAGAGTACTTTCTATGTTGCATCATGAAAACCTCTCACAAGGCCTTTGTGTAGAATCAGTGTTGAATAAAATTCATGTGATTCAACTTTATCCTAGTACTGTCAAAGGGTTGGAAATGCACAAGAGTTATATATAGGGGAGCCAACATATTATGATAAGCTTTGTGATTTTGGGTGTAAGTTGTATGTTCATATACCCAAGAATCATAGACAAAAGTTGGACTATAAGTGGAAGAAATGATTTTTTCTTGGATATGGTCAAAAGAGTCAATTTGGGTGTCCTTCATGGGAACCTAAAAAATGATTAGTGATGAGAAGTAGTGATTTATTTTTCAACAAATCTAAGATGCATAAACAACCCATTAAGGAGGTTGAAGTGAGAAGATGTAACTGAAAGAGAATGCCTTAGTTTAGTATATTCTGTAAAGAAATTTCGGCATTATTTGTTAGGCCGAAAATTCGTCTTTCATGTAGATCATGCTGCGCTAGTATATCTGGTTCGGCAGTAGCATTTAGGTGGTCATTTAGTGTGTTGGGTTCTATTATTACAAGAGTTTGATTACGAAGTGATTCATCGACCTGGAACTGCACATGCATTAGCAGATTTCCTTTCTCGGTTGGATTCCGGTGAAGCTCCGGTCGGTGTTGATGACACCACGCCTGCAATTTATGTTACTGACCCAACTACTGATGAATCTACAGATCCTCCTGTGACATCTACTTACTATGATCAGTTATTAGCCTTTCTTACTGATGGATATCTTCCTGCTCAGACTTCTCCTGCAATGCGTAGGAAAATTGCAGTTTACAGTCGCAGATTCCGGTTGATTGCTGGAGAATTGTATTATATGGATCACACTAGAGTTTTACTTCGTTGTATTCCTCCACATGAAGTAAACTCAGTTATAGCTTTGGCACATTCAATACCTTCCGGTAGACATTTTGCAGCAGATTTAACACACCGAAAAATTTTGCAAAGTGGGCTTTGGTGGCCTACCATGTACAGAGATGTATCTCAGTTTGTCAAACAGTGTAACAATTGTCAACGGTCTGGACAGACTTTACAACGATATTTTTTCCCTCTCCAACCTATATTACCTTTGGAGCCTTTTCAGAAATGGGGTCTTGATTTTATTGGACCAATCACACCTCCAGCAATACTCAGTAATAATTGATACATTCTGACATGTACAGATTATGCTACCAGATGGGCAGAAGCTTGGGCTTTACGGTCCGCTACAGCTATTTCGGTAGCAAAATGTTTAATGAAAGACGTATTCCCACGATTTGGATTACCTTTGGAACTTGTGACAGATCAAGGCACACATTTTGTTAACAATTTAATGAAAGTTCTCACACACTCTTTTCAGATTCTGCACAAATTCAGTTCACCGTACTATCCTCGTGCTAATGGCATGGCTGAAAGTACAAACAAGACCTTGTTGAGTATGCTTCGTAAATTGATTATCGAATCACCAGAAAGATGGGATCAATTACTACCTGTAGTATTATGGGCATACCGGACTACTTACAAAGTTGCCACCGGACTGAATCCTTTCAAACTTGCATATGGAATGGAGGCAATTGCACCAATGGAGCTTGTAGTACCAAGCTTACGTGTGGCAATCTCTCAGAAATTGTTACCTGAAGATTCTTTGCCGTTTCGGTTGGACACACTCAGAGAACTAGATGAGCATCGCTGGGAAAGTTTTCTGACTCTTCAAGAAGTGTAGTTACGGCAAGCTCGTACACATGATCGGTATTTAAAAACTCCAGAGGATTTTACAGTAGGGCAACTTGTGCTGTTTTATAATGCAAAATCAAATCACTCTGTTGGAAAATTCAAGTTACGCTGGTTTGGTCCTTACCAAATTACTGAACAAGTGGGCCCAGCAACTTTTTGGTTGGCTACTTTGACCGGGATTCTCTTCCGAAAGTGATAAATGGTTCAAAGTTGCGGCCGTATCATCAAGCGCCTAATTCGCACTGAAGTGTTCCGCGGTTGCTCGCATATTTTTTCTTTTTTTCTTTTCTTTTCCTTTTTAGTTTTGTGTGATTAATAAAATAAGTCTGTAATTATGATCAACAGCCGCCCTACATTATCGTTCTGCCCATGCATACACACCACGCATTATGGCCCCTAGAGTATCAGACGGAACTCTTGCTCTCATAAGACTTTTTATGAGAGTGAGTTTCGCCTTTCTCTCTCTATTGGGATCCATAATACCTAACATATAAAACAAAATGGTTAGAAATCAATATATATACGTGTACATATGTAAGTGTGTATGCATTAAGTATGTGTATGTATGCATGTGTGTGTGTATGTATGTGCATGTATATGTGTGTATGTGTGTATGCATGTGTATGTGTGTGTATGCATCATTATGTGTATATGTATTTATGTGTGTATGTGTGATGTATATGTGTGTGTGTATGCATGTGTATATGTGTGTGTGTATGCATGTGTATATGTGTGTGTGTGTATGCATGTATGTATGTATGTATGTATGCATATGTGTAGCTCAATGATGAGTAGCACCTCCTTTAATGTCAATCCGGGAAGACGTGAGGATGGTATGAAGACCTCGAGCAAGTGGCGGCACAAGTGCGTGAGTGAGAAGCACACAAGCATGCACACACATACACACACACGTGCACACAAGGCAAGACAAAGAGTGAGAATCAATGGAGCTTTTTAGATTACTTTCAAATTGCTCTTACAAGTTCGTTTCAATTACAATCTAACCCCCAAAAATGAGCTCTCTAGCTCTTTTTATAGTTTTTGACTAGCTTTTGGCCCTGTCCAGACCTAGTGTCCGGCCTAGTTAAAAATTAGGTTCTAGGGCTTATTTGAGGGCTCAAACGAAGTCTAAAAATTATGAAATTTGGTATGATGGTACTTCTAATACTCCTCAAGCTCGAGGACTCCTCGGCTTGCACAAAATGGAGTCTAATCTACCAAAAACGGGATTTACAATGTTTGTGTAGTGATTAAAATCACTTGGGTTGTACATAATCTATGGGAAAAAATGATCTGGCCTTGTTGCGGTATTGTGCATGACTCCTTTGTTGCTTTGTATGCCAACACTCCCCCCTTCCTAGCGTCTGTCGCCCCTGACAGACCTTTGTTCGCGCGGGTGGTCGATGTAATATTGGATGACATTGGTGGCCAGTTCATGTTCTCCTATCCTTAAGCCTCTTGCTAGATCGGCTTCCAATGCCTCCCAATTGATTGCACCAGGGGTTTCTGGTTGCGGGGTGGTGTAGTACTCTGAATACATTGCTTGTTCACAAGCAAACAGTTGAAGCAGATGTGTCGGCTTTGGTGCGAAAATCTCCGAGTGGTACTCCCAGAAACCAGATCTGAACATTTCTTCGAAGGTCTGTTTGTAGCAGGCGGGGAGGTACTGGATGCGTGCATGCCAAGCGTAAGCCACACGGATACTGGGGGTGGTGCTCATGTCATACACCAAGTCGTAATTTCCATTGCTAAACCCCGGAAGACGTACCTGTGGCGCGGCTGCATTTCTAAAGGTCTTCAGCACTACTTGCATCATATCTAAGATTTTAAGCATCATTTGCGCTGCTACATCTGGCATGGGCTTCAAGCGCGGCATCCAGTGGCGAATGGTTCCCATCATATATGCTACCGATGGTGGTCCTTGTGGTGGCGCGATGTACGGGTAGTTCAGCCATTCCTTGCATTGCGCATTGTTCTGTACCTTGATATTAAATGCCTTCCACGACCTGCGGCGGGGAACTGGACCGTAGCATGGGTTGTACAGGAGGTGCAGTGGCGCGTTGTTCCATGTGCGTAGCATTTCTGGATAAGTCTCTAAAAGTTTCTGCCGCCATGTCGGTTGACGAATCTTGCCTTTTCGCACCTCTGGAGGAAGGTCTTCGGGTTGAAATTGGGTCGCAAAAGTAGGAATCTGACCCGTGACTCTTTGTATTTCTGCATTATAATCAGCCAAGATAATATAATATGGCCTGTACTGGAGTTCGGATGAGAGAATCAGGCGTCTCGATGACAAGTTCTTGAAGTAATCTGATTGTAAAACAGTCTCTTCTATGACCCTCATAGCCTGATTTTGCACTACGGTGCGCTCTTCATGCGAGGTCCCTATTTCCTCCACTTGTCGTAACCATGGCGGCCGTGGTGCCTCGAACGTGTCCTGCGCTTCTTCTGTTTGTTGGCCTCCTGGGAATGGTTGCGGATCATATTCTTCATCAAACGTTTGTTCCACAGGAATTTGCACAACTTCTTCGTCCGTGGGAGCCTCCGGAGGGGAAGATGGCCTCTCATATTGTAGTAGGCGTGTTTGCAATTCAGTTACCTGTTGCTGGAGATCTTTTATGGCCTCTGCGTCGGAGGGAAGCGAAGCTGCAGAGGGGGTGGTTGGAGGGGCAGCTGTTGGGCCTTGTTGGTGTTCCTGCTTCAGTTGTCCTAGCTCCTCCGATAGCTTATCATGTGCTTCGAGTAGCATGGCATAATCTTCCAATATAATCTTGATATTATCGGGGGTCACTGCTTGAAACTTGGATGGGCTGATGGGTGCCCCCGGTGTGCTCTCAATAGCTGCCTCCAGGTTCTCTTGATTTTGTATTTGCAGACGTCTGTTCTCTTCCTGAGCAGCCGCAAGATGGCGTTTAAGTAGCGCCATATTTCGCTGAAGTTTTGAGTTGCGTTCCAGTTGTGTCCGTAGGTGACTTTCTACCACCTGCACTGCTTCCTGATCTACGTTCTGTAGCTATACTTCCAATATATTATGGGCGTCTTGGAGGGTTTGGAACTGTGTGTGGAGGCGAGCATTCTCCTCTTCTAGTACCGCAAGGCGGAGCTGTAGTGTCGCAGAGTGCTCTTGCAGGCGTGCGTTTTGTTGCTGAAGCTGAATGTAATCTGTTCTTAAATTTGATATACAAGCCAACATGGTGTCCAATGCATTACCTATAGATGAGTGGGGGGTGTTTACCGTGGAAGATGCATGGGAAGGGAATTGGGGAAGGGAGATAGTGAATGATGTGTCTACGAAAGTTGTGTGTGTGGGTGTAATTGGTGGAGGGGGAATGGGAGGAGGTGAACCCGTGGGTGGTGGGGCCGTGGGTGGTGAAATGTCCATTCCTTCAGGAGTGGGTGTTAGTGTGGGGCCTGCCATATACACTGGTATGGTAGGTGGTGTGTGTGTGGAAGTGGTGAATAGGTGTGAAGTGGGGTGGGGAGCTGAAAAGACAGGGAATGGTTGAGGGCCTGGTTGAAAAGCCCTAGCAAAGATGTCCTGGAGGGATTGTAGAAATGGAGAGAGGGATATCGGGGGTTGGGGTCGTAAATTTGAGGAGGGTGGAAAGGGTGGCATGGTAGTAGGGAAACCCATGAATGTGGATCTGGGGTCAGGATGACCCGTGGCTGAAGGCCTTGGGGATGGTTGTCCTAGGGCAGGCTCGGGAAGGGTTTCGGTGGGTTGTGTAGTGATGGGGTTTGCTTCAAAGGTCGGGTTATCAGTGGTAGAGAATAGGGTGGCACTAGAGATGGGAGTACGAAAGATGAAGGTTGGGTCAGTGGGTTGAGTGGTCGATGGGATTTCCACTGTCTCTGTTCTCGGAGGCGATGGTGGGGGAGTAGGTGGTAGTGGTTCGGTGGACTCCTCATGGGTGGCGGGGTGCTGTTGACTAGCTGTTTGGGAGGTTGGTGTAGTAGTTGGCTCCTCTGCAACTGTAACGGGAATTTGGATATTTTTACCTGAGCGAGGCCGTGTCTGGAACCTTCGTGGGTCATATTGAACTGAAGGCCTCTGAATGGCAGTGCGCACAGCTTCTACAACTCCATATGTTTCTGCCATCAATAAGAGACCTTCCCTGTACTCTGAGTCAACTCCCGCTTCTTCCAACAACTGAGTCATAAGTACTCTGCTGCTCTGTTCAGTGAGTAACTGCTGCGATCGCACTCTTTCCATAATCTGATACAGCCTTCGGAGTTCTGCTGTATATGCTGGGGCTTCAGTGGTCTCTTCTTCATATGCTTCTTCTTCTTCCGGTTGTCCGTGTTGTTGACTTTGCTGAGCGTCACTCCAATGGACATGTCTACCGTCTGTAGACTTTCTTCTTCTCCGCGAGGATGTGCCCTGCTCCTCTGCCTCTGAATAAAACTCCACGTCAGAGAATTGTGTGCTTTGTAGGAATGCTTCGAAATCCTGGGGGTCCAATCCTTCAGCCTCTCCGGTGGCAGCAAACTCGAATTCAGGTGTAACCGGAGGAGCCGATGGGGTGGGTTGTGTCGTAGTGTCAGATTCCGACCTGGGTATCCTAATGGTAAAAGGAGGTACAGTGCCCTCTCTTAATGGTGATGCCTCAGGAGTAGTCAGGACTTCCCTTGTCTGGACACACGGAATCGCGCCCCTCATGCGCTTGGACTGATGTGTGGATGTCTTGAGCCTTTTAAACATTTGTAATTGTGCCCAAGTTAAGGCACGCTCAATGGGGACATCATATGCCAAGCATCGGTAAATGATGCGTGTGAGTGCACAGCATCCGTTCACCACTAATTTCCTAGAAGCCCGTTTGTTCGCTTCATACAACTGATCTATAATCCACACTGGTAGCTTAATAGGTAGCGCACCTGCTTCCGCCAAGTAGAGAGCAAACCAGATCTTCTTGTGTGGTTGCGTGAATCGGTCTTGACCGGGGAAGGCGAAATGTTGCATGCACATGCGGAGAGGGATGGACACATTTGGGGTGAGGGCTGCCATGTCTTTCAGCTTCACTACTTTCCTGTCCTTCATGTTGTTGGGAACGAGAGCATCCTTTTCTGAGGGTACATGCGTGCCATGCATCTTTAAAGCATCACTCACTAGCTCCACAGTAAGTTCAAACCTCTTCAACTCGTTGTTGCCCAGCAATGAGGGGAGAACAAATGATCCGGGTTGGTCCTTATCTTCATGAGCTTGTAATGTAGAGACCAGATAGTAACATCGGAGGAGGTCGGGTTTAGGTAGTGGGGCTTCAAAATATTCCGCCAACCCTGCTCGTTGCCATATGATCTGGAGGTCTTCGGTGTTCTGTAAAGTCTCGAACTCCTTGGAGAAAAATTGGAAACGCACCCATGATCTGTCATACTCGCATTTAGACTCCCAGATATACTTAGCCTCTCCTAATGGACCGGGCATGCCATTGAACCAATGAGAGTTGGCATGGACTCTTTCCGTGATTCCTGTAGGTGGGTCTGGCACCGGGAGTTGCTGAAGGTGTTGCATCTCCACTGGTCGTTCAGTCGGGGGCACGTCCACAGGTAGGCTATCCACATCAATTCCTGCAGTAAGTATCCCTACTTGTGAGCCCGAACCTGTCGCTTCTGCCATTTTACTGCTTGCCTTCTGATTCTGTGAGAATATAGAAGCATGTGTTAACATCGTAATGGACAGACTAAATCCGTTGTTGTCCCCGTTACAACATTAACATGAGGTATATGGTGAGTTAGTGGTTAGTAAGTGCACGAAGACAGTGAGTGTAGTTAACGTTTGTGTATTCCTAGGAGACTAATGCCGTTAGTAAGTGGGGTGAATTTACAAATCGGGGTCGGGGGGTTTATTACAGATCTTAGACTGCCAAATGCAGTGGATGGGCTTTGCTTTCGGTTTCGTAGAGACTCCAGAGAGCTGTGTCGGTGTCGCTGTTTGGGAATGGGGCCTTTTAGGGACCCACTTATCAGTGATTACATGCATACTCATGGGTCTTTGTGTGTTCCTAAGTGTTGAGCACGAGGGAATTCTGGTGGTACTCGTAGACGGGTTATGCTGCATAGGTTGCGGCCTTGGCTTAACTACTTGTGCCCGCAAGCAAGCCTTAGGCACCCAAATTTGTCTAGATTGTGGGCTTGCCTTCATCGACTTCTTGGGCACCCAAATAGATTTTACTTTAGCAGAAGAATTTCTGAAAGACTTCTTATTAGCGTCGTGTTGTTGGCTACTAATAAGAGGCTTTGCCCGTGTGGTTGACGATGGTGCAACCGGTCGTTCGCCTTTCCGCACCCACATCTGGTTGAGTTTCTGGGGCATTCTGCTGCGCAGGTACTTTTGATCTCGGACATAGGTAGTACTCGGCTTCTTCTGCCTGTGATCCACCTTTGGTTGCTGCCTCCTTCTGGCCTTTGGAAAAGAAGGGAGTTCCGTTGCATCCCTGATTCCTTTTTTGCAAATATCATTCCTCTGCAACACAGGGTTTTGAACAAGAACAGCATGGTCATCTTCATGTGTACCCCTGGAAGGACCAGGAGTCTGTGCCTTTCCTAGCTCCTTGAGTGCTCCATTGTCTAATTCTACTGTGACTCGACTATGATTGAGCCAAACCTGGAGAAGTCCACTTCTTAGGTTTAGATTGACTGCTTGGTCATAGATCCAATCCTGACCCAAGACGAGAGGTTCAGTGAGATCCTCATCTTGACACACTAGTACTTTAACGGTCATTGCCTCATCATGAATGTAAAGGGGAAGTTCCGCCTCGCCCATGCAAGGGGTTTCCACTCCTCCCAATCCTATAAGATATGCTTCCACAGGATTGACAATCAATTGTAATTCTTGGCAGTAAGACAATTTAACAGCACTAGTGGCTGCACCTGAGTCAATCAAGGCTCTTACGGTCCTTGCACTCTTTCCTTGTCCTATATCTAAGGTTACGAAAGGACGTCTATCAATTATCCTATGCGAGCTTGTTCCTGCGACTTCACACATGGCCATAGGAAATCCTTGGTCTACATAGTCATTCGCTCCAGGCTGATCTCTTCCTTGCCTTCGTAATTTCATCCTTCTGATGCGTTCTAAAGCTTCAGCTTGAGCTTCTTCTCGAACTCGCTTTTCTTCCTCTTTGCGCTTCTTAGCAGTGTTGAGTAGACTGAGCATTTCCTTCGTGAGGGGTTCCTGATACAACTTGACTCTGCAACCGCTAATATAATTTGGGAGAACATCACCCTCTAATGTGGCCAATTGTACTGCTCCGCTCGTGGATATCCTATTGATGATCATAGGTCCGTAGCCTCTCTTTTCTAGCTTCCTCGCGTGTTGTTTTAGTGTATAGACTAAGACTAGATCTCCTGCTTTCAGGCCTTTATCCTTCACGTGGGCATCAAAGTATGCCTTCTGTCTCTTCTTGGCTGCATATATCCCTGCAGCGGCTCTCAGTCTCGTTTCCCCTAATCGTTCAAGGTCAAAGATCCTAGAGGAGAGCTCATGACCTGTCCATTCGTGCTCTTGTGCTACTCTCAATGTAGGGATCAGGAAGTCCAAGGGTAGCACAGCGTTTTGGCCAAATACCATCTGGAAGGGGGTGGCTTGGAGTACCGTTTTGTAGGCAACTCGGTATGCCCAAACAGCATGGTGTAGCTGTTTGTCCCAGTCAGAGCGTTTAGTGTTCACTAATTTTGTCAGCACATTGCACAAAATCTTATTAGTGCTCTCAGCTTGACCATTAGCTTGAGGGTGATAAGGGGCAGACTTCTTGTGTATTACCAAGAATTCTTGGAGTAGATTTTCAATCACTTCGTTCAAGAAATGAGTGCCTCTATCACTTACAAGCTCTATAGGTAGTCCATATCTCGTGAATACATTCTCAAACAAGAATTTGGCAGTTGTTTGAGCATCGTTCTTGGTTGTAGCTTTTACCTCTACCCACTTAGTGAGATAATCTGTTGCCACAATGATGTATTCCGCATGAGAACCCTTAGCTGGGGGATTAATAGGACCTACGAAGTCTATTCCCCACTTAGAGAATGCACGTCCACCCATCATAGGTTTCAATGGCATCTCATCTTTGCGTATAGGATACTGAGTCCTCTGACAGACATCACACCTTTTCACATAGGTATGTGCATCCATGTGAAGGGTAGGCCACCAGAAGCCCGCAAATAGTATCGCCTTGATTACCCGATCTGGTCCAAAGTGTCCTCCTGCTACACCTTGGTGAGCAGTTTCCAAGATCTTCAGATATTCACTTTCATGGACACATAACCTCAGGTAACCATCTTTACCGCGCTTATATAGATTGTCACCTATGAGTGAGTAATCCAAAGCTTCTTGTTCTAAACTCCTTTTCCTAGCCAGAGTCATGTCTGGAGGGAATGTGTTTGTCCTCAGGAATGATACTAGTGGTTCGCTCCAATCTGGCGCAATGGATACTTGATAGAGAGTGGCATGTTCCACTGGTGGTTTAGTGCAACAGATTGGGCATTCCTTGCACAACTTTTGGACATCAGCTTCCATAGTTGGCCAATGCACTCCGAATCTCTTTAGAGTCTGCAAAGTTCTTTGCTTTGAATGGTGTTGCTCTAACGCACCTACATGTGCTAATTGCAACCATTTAGCGTACTCATCCTCTTCTACGCAACAAGCCAAGATCCCTTGATCTGTGTGCTTGTACATGCTTCCTGCCATGATATGGTACTTTTGGGCTTTTACGATCTCTCTATTCCGTGTGTTCACCACTGGATGATTAGGCCCGTATGTCAATACTGGTACTATTGGCTTGGCCCACTGCGGCACCACTTCCAAATTAAACAAGTAAGCATCAGGAAGGTCATCTGACACTCCTTGTGGGGCTTCTCCCGATGTGAGCCTAGAGAGATGATCTGCTCTCAAGTGGGTTCTACCTTTTCTTACCACAACCTCAAAATCATATTCCATTAGCAGGAGAAACCATCTTACTAATCTTCCCGTATTGCATGGCTTGTTTACTAAGTACAACAATGCCTGATGGTCTGTAAAAAATTTAAACTTATTTGCAAGCAAATAATGTCTAAACTTTTTAATTGCATATACCATGCCTAATCCTTCGCGTTCAGTAGTGGTATAATTTCGTTCAGCCGCATTCAATTGTCTACTGGCATAGGCGATTGGAAGATCCATATTACCTTCACCAGTAGGTTGTGCCAGCACACATCCAATAGCATAATTGGATGCATCCACATGAACATGGAATGGCTTATTCCAATCTGGTGTGGTCAAGATTGGTGCTGAACATAATCTTCGTTTAAGCTCTTGGAAGGAATTCTCACATTCATCCGTCCACTCAAAGTTTGTCAGAAGTCCGTACATGGGCTTTGCAATGACAGCATACATGTGGATGAAACGTCTGTAATACCCACAATGCCCCATGAAAGCTTGTACTTCCTTGACATTCTTTGGCCTAGGTAGCTCTGCTATGGCTCTCACTTTTTCTTCATCGGTAGATATGCCATTCTTTGACACTATGTGTCCTAGAATCTTGCCTTGCCTGACCATAAAAACGCACTTTTCTGGGTTTAGGCAGACTTGATATTCTCTACATTTGTCAAAGATTTGTTTGAGTTCAGGAATATGGGTTTGTCTAACATTGGAATGAGCAAAGAGATCGTCAACGTAGACTTCTAAACTCTTCCTCAGGAACTCCTTAAACACATGGCACATCAGTCTCTGGAAGGTAGCTGGTGCGTTGGTAAGCCCAAATGGCATTACTCTAAAAGCAAAAATGCCCCATTCTGTGGCAAAGGCTGTCTTATGCTGATCCTCTGGAGCTATGGCTACTTGATTGTAGCCCGAAAATCCATCAAGGAAGCTGTACACTTCCTTGCCTGCCACTCTTTCTAAGAGATGCTCTGTGATGGGAAGCGGATAGTTATCTCGAATCGTGGCAGCATTAACCTTTTTCAAGTTAATGCACACACGCAGCTTGCCATTCTTCTTGGGCACCACTACGATGGGGGATACCCATTCGGTGTGCTCAATTTCGTAGATAAATCCAGCTTCAACCAGTCTATCTATCTCTTCCTTGATCTTAGCAGCGTAATTATCATTATATGTATAAGGCTTTTGCTTAGAGGGTTTAGCATCTGAAGTCATGGGAATGGTGTGTGAGCATATATCAGGGTCAACACCTTTCAAATCCTTGTAACTCCAAGCGAATACATCTCTGTATTCTCTTAGCAAGGCAACCAATTCGTGTTCTTCTTCCGCTGTTAGGTCATGACCTATGTACGTACATCTCTCCTCTCCTTCTTCTATGGCCACTACTATTTTCTTAGTAGTTTCTTTGTTATCATAGGCCTCTCCTGATTGTGCCTCTCGTTTAGGCATTCTAATCATGACTCTCCTGTCATCTATCTCATACTTCTTAAAATTTTCTGGGACCTCAAACAAAGATTCTTCCTCTTCTGGTAAGGCTTCTCTCTTCTTTCGTTTCTTTCCTTCTTCCTTAGGGGTCACATGTGTTGCTAATCTTACGTCATTTGTCAGCTCTCCATGCCTCTGGGTTTGAAATTCTACCTCATGGAAGTATTCTTCATCTGATGCAAATGGTGGGTCCATAATGATTGACTCTAGATCGGAGTCACTTGCATCCTCAAATGCATCAGGGCTAGGTTCGCATTCTTCTAGAACTGCCTCTCCCATGATTGGCTCTATGGAGAAGACTGAAATATCATAGCCATCCTCATCACAGTGAGGTGTCCATTGTTCTTCGTTGATGGCTACGTCCATTGTTGCTAAGATTTCTGCCCAACCGTGAGGTTCAAATTCTTCGTCTGGAAAAACTACAGGTGCATAGGCTGGGTCTTGGATTGATCTATGGGTTTCTTTCGCACCTACCTCTCTGGCTTTCTCTCTCTTCTCTTCTTCTACTGCTACCTTGCACATCCATAAGTGGGTGTCTTCATGCATCCATGAGGATCCAGACCCTATGGAATGCACCGATTCTGTGTCATCTTTAGCTCTATGGATGGGATTCCACTGGATAGGAGGGACATCTCTATGAGAATAATCCTTGAGATTGACTTTGGTTGTAACACCTAAGTGCTGCAGGTACAAAGAATTGGTCCCCCAATCCTGTACCACTTGCAACTGTCGCATGAATGGTCTTCCCAAAATCATCTCATAGGCATGATTTTTGCTGAAGTCACATATGGCAAAGGTATGTTCAAACTCGACACCACAAGTGGTGAGAGTTATTCCTTCTAGCAATCCTAGGGGTCTCTCTATGTGACCATCTGCCATTTGCAATTTCATTCTCGTTGGCCTGAGTGCTGGCTTGCCCCAACGCTTCCATAAGGAGGTAGTGGCAATTGCAACTCCTGCACCTGAGTCCAAAATCGCTTTGGTGGTGTACTCCTGGTAGGTGATGGGAAGATAGGTGTTCCCTTCTTCACCTTCACACATATCTCCTATCTTATCCAAGGGAATTTCTGGCACTGTCCTATGGGATCCTACCTGGGAACGAGGTTTTGCTATCTCTGGTACTTGTTTGGCTACATGTTTCCATAATTCAGGTCTAACCTTGAGTAGCTCTTCTAACTTGAGATTACACTGCACATTAGTGTTCTTCACTACCTCTGTGTTCCTAGGAATGACTGAGTCGTCGTTCCTTACCATGACTGTGGGTGCTCTCATACATGTGGACTTTGCTTCCCATGGGCCTGTGAAGTGGGGTAGCTCTTGTATGGAATTCGACTCAAAGTCTAATCTCTCGTGAGACTGAACACTCTCATGCTCCCCGTAAATAGATGGGATGTCTTGTGGGAATTGGTCGTGTGCATCGTCCACAAGTTCAAAAGGAGGGGCGACCTCGCTTTCGTTATCCCATTTGTCTTCTTGAATCTCTCGTAGGAAGTCTGGTGCAAACCGATTCATAGAAGAAGAAGTGTCTGGCTCCGTAGAATTGGGCGCATAAGCAACCTGTGAAGGAGGGCTGATTCTATTGTTGACTCTCTCCTCGTTCTCGCAAATGGCTGGAGCACAAGCTTCTCGGGGAGGATTGCTTATTCTATTACTTTTCCGAACAGGCTCACACATTCCCTGAGAAGGAATGTAGGCAACCTGTGGAGGTACTTGAGCTTTCGAGGGAGGCTCATCTGCCTTTTGGGGGGGAAGATAAGCTTCTTGAGGAGGCCCACGGGCTTCCTGAACAGGCTGGCTTACCCGTTCTCTTGCCCTTTCCTTTCTTTGAGGGGTAGGTTCCTTTTCTGGCTGTGCTATTGGCCTCTCTATTCTTTCTAAGGAGGGGAAGTTGTCCGGTTTAGGGGCATTGGCCACATACACTTCTGATTGGGAATGATTCCTATTTTTGCTTGCTTTTTCTTGGTCTTGATTTTTTTCTTCCTTGTCAGATCTTGCAATTATCCTCTCTAACTTCTCTAGGAATCCATCCAAGTGTAATTGCGTTTTGGCTGAGCCTGAGTAATTGAAAAGGCGACTGGCTTCAAACATAGTCTGAGCCAATGCAACCATTTTCGCGCATAGTTTGGTTCTTTCTATCTCTAGGTCAGCTCTAGGATAGCACTTGTCATGATCCGTGACGTTTGGCCCTTCTTGGATTCTGGCCTGATATGCCTTAAGCATCATGTCTATGTCTTCGGGAGTGGGATCAGCTAATACTGATCCTGTTTGGGGTGGTGGGTGGGTTGCGTGGGCTGTCTTAGAGGGTGAAGGGATGGAGGGTGATGGGGATGGTAGCGGTGGGAATGTGTGAGAGTGCGGTTGAGACGTGATCTCTATGATTTTAGCCTTGGTTTCTCGTAGACTTTCCTCAAGTTCACTCATCTTCTTTGCCCATTGCCTTTTCATGCGTTCGCGGCTATCTTTCCAAGCTCTTGTTCTCTTTTTATTTTGGCTCTCAGTATCGCTAGCATCTAGGCTCTTTTCCTGGCCTACCCCTTGGTTTTGCTGCAATGCCTGAGCCCTAGTGACTACCTGTACTGGTGCAGTGGAAGTGACGCTTCCTGAGGAGTCTACCACTAACCCAACAACGTTGATAGGGGTGATTTTTGGCATGCTATTGGGGTTCTTTGGGCAATCTCGTAAGAGATGCTCTTTTCCGCAATCTTGGCAGAAACCTTGGATCGTCACCGACTGGGTTTGCGTAGGTGGAGGCAAGGGACAATCACGAATGAGGTGATCTCCTTGGCATCTGTAGCACGGTCCTCTAGGAAATGGTGGTCGGACTTGCCTAGATTGAGGCCTAGGATTGGGATTTGCATACATGACGTTCGTGTAGTCTGACTCCCAACTAGGTTCGCTTGTCTCTTCGCTATAATAGGACTCACCATGCTCAGGAGACTGCATGTAGTAGGCCTGGGGGCTATCAACATGGGTAGAATCAAAGCTATGATCACTTGGGTCATTTTCAGAGATCAAGGGTGTTACTGGGACTATAGCTCTATTCAGGTTCTCTTCTGCAGCAGTATACTTTACCGGAATCACATTAGCTGGGGCTGGGGGTTGTTGTGCTAGCACAGGCTGAGGCCTTTGTTGGTTTTGATATTGAGGTTGGAAATTTTGTTGTGGCCTGCCATATGGTTGTGGGGGGTACTGGTTCTGGTATCTGCCTTGTTGGTAGGGCTGAGGGTAGGGTTGCCTAACCGCCTGCTTGTTGTATGGGCAATCTTGTGCGGTGTGGTTGGTGTATCTCCGTTCTATGGTGCAGTACTGGCTACTAGGGTTTACTTGGGGTTGAGCCATAATGGGACAGACGTTCGCCATATGGTCACCACCGCATGTATAGCACCTTTTCACAGGGGCAAACCTTGGGATTTGTTTGCTAGTTACACCTAGTTTCTGAGCTACTTTTTCGGCCAGTTCTTCAATTGATGTGGCTTGTGTGGAAGATTGACTAGATGCACTATCTGAATCTTTGTAAATTTTGGACAACTCTAGCTCTTCTCCTAGGTTATCTTCAATGTCAATGCACATACGTACACATTCTTCTATAGTCCTAGGGTCTTTCAGATACACATAGGATCTCAATTTTGGGCTCAGCAATCCGTCAAGAAATAAGGCTACTTGTTTAGCAGATGTGGGTAGCTCCGAAATAGGGCACCTTTCAAGATATTGTCTAAATCTTCTTCCTGCAAGTCTCACAGTCTCTTGAGGGGTTTGCTTGAAGCTGTGAATCAGTGAGGAGGTGTTGTGTCTTATGCCGCTCTTAGAGAACTCTATAATGAATGCCTCTAGGAGTTAATCTATGCTCCTGAACTGGCGTTCATCTAATGGCTGAAACCACGTAAGTGCTGTGTTCCTAAGGGTTAGACCGAAGGCATTGTACTGCGTGAACAGATCCTCCACTTGTTCAGCTCTCAAGACTTGCTTGAACTCTGCCACATGATCATAGGGATCTCCTGTGCCGTCAAAGTAATTCTTCATGGACTTAACTAGCTGGGTGGGTCTCAAAGTTCTTGTGTGCTCTCTAGGCCTCGGCAGAGGGAATCCATCTACATTTCTTTGGTTCCTGTGGGCTCTATGTATCTCAGGAGGTTCTACCCTATTCGTCTCCGTTCTCGTTCTTTCTCTGCCCACTGGATTGGCAAAACTTACCTCTGGTCTATCTTTACTTCTGTCTCTTTGCATACCATGAGCCTGGGATGTTCCAGCTCCAGGGTGACCATAGGCTACATTTGATCTTGGTTGGGGGAGAATGAATTCGCCCTTCCAAGTGTAAGCATGCCTATCATTTTCTGTCACCACGAAAATCCTCTCTGACGTGTGGTCTAAGTAGGTCACTCTACCTGGGCTATCTGGATCCTTAAACTCATAGATCATGATTGTTCCTATGTCAGTTGGGTGATCCGGTTTATACCTCCAGAAGGCTTCGTCCGTTTCTCGATTGAGAAGCAAATCTATGCACTTGTTATCTTGGGGGATCCACTCAGGCGTGATAATCCTAGTGAGAACTGATTTACCTCGAGGGGTTCTAGGTTCCGCACCCATGTTCCCTTGTTCCAGGTCACCTAAGTCCGCTTCTGAGATTACATTCCCAAAGTCATCTGTCCTATCAGGATGACTAGTGACTACATATATAGTTCCTTCTTTGTCCAGGTATGCACCATTTTCAAACTTGACAGCTGGGTGTTCTAGTCCAATGGATTGATCAGGGTTTTTAATCTGGACCACAGATCTTCCTAAGCCGTCCTCATAGATGCTAGCACCTAATCGGTTGGTCCTCAGGTACTCCAACTGTGTTTTGTAAGGGCCTTCTACCCTGTACAAGTAGGGCACTCCTGAACTTCCCGTAGGTTTGTCCATGCCTTGAGACATCTCTGACTCACTGGTCTCAGAGCGAGGGTAGTTCGAGTGGTGGCTCAACTGCTGGGCCCAGGACCTAGCAGTGTGGTTGACACTAGCCTCTGAAGACCTAAGGCTTTGTCTCTCTCTTACTAGGTGTCGTCCTGATCTAAGGTTCATATGCCTAACTGATTAGCCCAAATTTTTGCCCAGAGTACAACCTCGTTGCCGATCAAGTGGTACCAGTCACTTGATTCTTTTTAGTTATTCCTCGTGTTTAAAGTCTTGTCTGCTATTACGTCGTCAGGAATACTTGAATGTTCTTCGTACTTTCAGGTTGATCGTTCCACGTTAGGTTCTTTCCTTTATGTTGTCGACAGTACAGAGATTAAGTTTTTAGCTTGAACTTGAGTTTTTAGGTAGTCTTCAACTTGATAGTGGCCTATCGTCGCCCTGACTTACTCCTACTTCTAATCGCTCTTAGCCTAGGCTAGGAATTGACGAAGAGGAGTTGAGAATATTCCGACCTTTCTTGCCGAACCTTGCTCTTTAGTGCTCGAGAAGTTGATTCTCAAGCGTGTGCCACACCCTTGCTTGGATACTCTCAATTGCTTCTCAATAGGCCTGCATAAATCCCAAGATTAGCTCCAAGTAGACCTTTCAATTGACAGACAATTTATTTCAGACACTTTTTTAATGACCCTTGTTCCCCCTTTTGCATTGTTAGAAATTTACTCTAGAGCTCCCTTGGTGTTCCTACCCCTCAGTGTGTCAACTTCCAAATATCCTACCTGTCACGAGCTTTCCGACAAGCCCTAGAGCTCAGAAAATGGATTTCGTATGAAAAAGTTATGACCGTTCAGGGTTTAGGGGGTTAACTAGACAAACAGAACCTTTCGGGGGTTTTAATGCATTTTCTAAGGCCTTTGTAAGTAGATGAGTACATGAAAGTGCAAATATGCCCAAAATTTAGCCTAAATTTCCAAAAATTCACTCCTTAATTTTTTGCCGAAAATGCCTGTCTATCGCGATAGACGGTGTCTGTCGCGATAGACACAATCTATCGTGGGGGCTGTCTGTCGCGATAGACGGTGTCTGTCGCGATAGACGGTGTCTATCGTGAAATTCTGTCTGTCGCGATAGACGGTGTCTGTCGCGATAGACGGTATCTATCGTGGATTTCTGTCTGTCGCGATAGACGGTGTCTGTCGCGATAGACGGTATCTGTCGCGGATTTCTGTCTGTCGCGATAGACGGTGTCTGTCGCGATAGACGGTATCTATCGTGGATTTCTGTCTGTCGCGATAGACGGTGTCTGTCGCGATAGACAGTGTCTGTCGCGGATTTCTGTCTGTCGCGATAGACGGTGTCTGTCGCGATAGACAGTGTCTGTCGCGATAGACGGTGTCTGTCGCGGATTTCTGTCTGTCGCGATAGACGGTGTCTGTCGCGATAGACAGTGTCTGTCGCGGATTTCTGTCTGTCGCGATAGACGGTGTCTGTCGCGATAGACAGTGTCTGTCGCGGATTTCTGTCTGTCGCGATAGACGGTGTCTGTCGCGATAGACGGTATCTGTCGCGGATTTCTGTCTGTCGCGATAGACGGTGTCTGTCGCGATAGACAGTGTCTGTCGCGATAGACTGAAAAAATGCAAATTTTTGGAAAACTTCTAGTGTTCTAGAGTGCCCTCAAGGTGTAGGTTACAGTGATAAACATGCATTCACAAAATGTTAAGATTTTCTGTCTGTCGCGATAGACAGAGATTGTCGTCCCGGGACCTGTGCAGAGCCTGTCGTACCTGCGCACACTGCTGGGGATGATGGTACAGCAAAAACCTGCATAATAGCTCAGAAAACAAGCAAAAACAGCACATGCAAGTTCGCTCTCTCGCTCTCTCTCACAAGTGAAATGAGGGAAATGAGGTGGAGATGGGGATATAGTCAAAACTGAAATTTTCGCGATGATGGAGATGGACGTGGGAGATGGTGATGATGATGATGAAGATGGTGAAGAAAGTAAAAGAAAACCGATGAGAGTGAAGAAAATACCTACAACTCCAACGCGTCAACTCTACGTCTTACCATCACACGCTCGTCCTCAAAGCTCGATCCCCGGCAACGGCGCCAAAATTTGGTGTAGCTCAATGATGAGTAGCACCTCCTTTAATGTCAATCCGGGAAGACGTGAGGATGGTATGAAGACCTCGAGCAAGTGGCGGCACAAGTGCGTGAGTGAGAAGCACACAAGCATGCACACACATACACACACACGTGCACACAAGGCAAGACAAAGAGTGAGAATCAATGGAGCTTTTTAGATTACTTTCAAATTGCTCTTACAAGTTCGTTTCAATTACAATCTAACCCCCAAAAATGAGCTCTCTAGCTCTTTTTATAGTTTTTGACTAGCTTTTGGCCCTGTCCAGACCTAGTGTCCGGCCTAGTTAAAAATTAGGTTCTAGGGCTTATTTGAGGGCTCAAACGAAGTCTAAAAATTATGAAATTTGGTATGATGGTACTTCTAATACTCCTCAAGCTCGAGGACTCCTCGGCTTGCACAAAATGGAGTCTAATCTACCAAAAACGGGATTTACAATGTTTGTGTAGTGATTAAAATCACTTGGGTTGTACATAATCTATGGGAAAAAATGATCTGGCCTTGTTGCGGTATTGTGCATGACTCCTTTGTTGCTTTGTATGCCAACACTATGCATATGCATATGCATTATGTATGTATATATATGCATGTATGTGTATGTGTGAGTATGTCTCTCTATGTGTGTGTATGTATATATGTGTGTATGTATGCATATATGTGTGTATGTGTGTATGTGTGTGTGTATATGTGTTTGTATGTGTGTATGCATGTGTATGTGTGTGTATGCATCATTATGCGTGTAAGTGTCTATGTATGTTTGTGTGTGTATATGTGTGCGTGTGTGTGTGTCTATGTGTATGTGTGTGTGTCTATGAGTGTGTATGTGTTTATGTGTATGTATGTATCTATGTGTGTGTATGTGTCTATGTGTGTATGCGTATGCATGTATGTATGCATATGTGTGTGTATGCATGTGTATGTGTGTGAATGCATCATTATGTGTGTATGTGTCTATGTGTGTATGTGTGTGTGTATCTATGTGTATGTGTGTGTGTCTATGAGTGTTGATGTGTTTATGTGTATGTATGTACCTATGTGTATGTATGTGTCTATGTGTGTATGCGTATGCATGTATGTATGCATATGTGTGTGTATGCATATGTATGTGTGTGTATGCATCATTATGTGTGTCTATGTATGCATGTGTATGTGTGTATGCATCATTATGTGTGTATCTGTCTATGTGTGTATGTGTGTGTGTCTATGAGTGTGTATGTGTTCATGCGTATGTATGTATCTATGTGTGTGTATGTGTATGCATGTATGTATGCATATGTGTGTGTATGCATATGTATGTGTGTGTATGCATATGTATGTGTGTGTATGCATCATTATGTATCTATGTATGCATGTGTATGTGTGTATGCATCATTATGTGTGTATGTGTCTATGTGTGTATGTGTGTGTATATGTGTGTGTGTCCATGTGTATGTGTGTGTGTGTCTATGAGTGTGTATGTGTTTATGTGTATGTATCTATGTGTGTGTATGTGTATGCATGTATGTATGCATATGTGTGTGTATGCATATGTATGTGTGTGTATGCATCATTATGTGTGTATGTGTCTATGTGTGTATGTGTGTGTGTGTGTCTATGAGTGTATATGTGTTTATGTGTATGTATGTATCTATGTGTGTGTATGTGTATGTGTGTATGTGTATGCATGTATGTATGCATATGTGTGTATGCATATGTATGTCTGTGTATGCATCATTATGTGTGTCTATGTATGCATGTGTATGTGTGTATGCATCATTACGTGTGTATGTGTCTATGTGTGTATGTGTGTGTGTGTATATGTGTGTGTGTCTATGTGTATGTGTGTGTGTCTATGAGTGTGTATGTGTTTATGTGTATGTATCTATGTGTGTGTATGTGTATGCATGTATGTAGGCATATGTGTGTATATGCATCATTATGTGTGTATGTATCTATGTGTGTATGTGTGTGTGTGTCTATGAGTGTGTATGTGTTTATGTGTATGTATGTATCTATGTGTGTGTATGTGTATGTGTGTATGTGTATGCATGTATGTATGCATATGTGTGTGTATGCATATGTATGTGTGTGTATGCATATGTATGTGTGTGTATGCATCATTATGTGTGTCTATGTATGCATGTGTATGTGTGTATGCATCATTACGTGTGTATGTGTCTATGTGTGTATGTGTGTGTGTATATGTGTGTGTGTCTATGTGTATGTGTGTGTGTCTATGAGTGTGTATGTGTTTATGTGTATGTATCTATGTGTGTGTATGTGTATGCATGTATGTATGCATATGTATGTGTGTGTATGCATCATTATGTGTGTATGTGTCTATGTGTGTATGTGTGTGTGTATGCATTATGTACGTGTATGTAAGCATGTGCATTATGTATGCATATAAGTATGTATGTATGCATATGCATATGCATTATGTATGCATATGCATATGCATATGCATTATGTATGCATATGTGTGTATGTGTGTGTATGCATTATGTATGTGTATGTAAGCATGTGCATTATGTATGCATGTAAGTATGTATGTATGCATATGCATATGCAATATGTATGCATGTATGTGTATGTGCGTGTATGTCTCTCTATGTATGTGTATGCATATATGTGTGTGAATGTGTATGTGTGTGTATGCATCATTATGTGTGTATGTGTGTGTATATGTGTGTGTATGTGTGTGTGTCTATGTGTATGTGTGTGTATCTATGATTATGTATGTGTTTGTGTGTGTGTATGTGTCTATGTGTGTATGTGTCTATGTGTGTGTATGTATCTATGCATGTGCATTATGTATGCATGTAAGTATGTATGTACATTGTATGCATATGCATATGCATTATGTATGCATGTATGTGTTTATGTGTGTATGTCTCTCTATGTGTGTGTATGCATATATGTGTGTGTATGTGTGTGTATATGTGTCTTTATGTGTGTATGCATGTGTATGTGTGTGTATGCATGTGTATGTGTGTATGTGTGCATGTGTGTGTGTCTATGTGTGTGTATGTGTGTGTGTCTATGTGTATGTGTGTGTGTCTATGAGTGTGTATGTGTGTATGTGTCTATGTGTGTGTATGTGTTTATGTGTGTATGTGTATGCATGTATGTATGCATATGCATGTGTATGCATGTGTATGTGTGTGTATGCATCATTATGTGTGTATGTGTGTATGTGTCTATGTGTGTATGTGTTTGTGTATATGTGTGTGTATGTGTGTGTGTCTATGTGTATGTGTCGCTATGCATCTATGAGTGTGTATGTGTTTATGTGTGTGTATGTGTCTATGTGTGTGTATGTGCATATGCATTATGTATGCATGTATGTGTATGTGTGTGTATGTCTCTGTGTGTGTGTATGCATATATATGTGTGTATGTGTGTGTGTATATGTGTGTCTATGTGTGTATGCATGTGTATGTGTGTGAATGCATCATTATGTGTGTATGTGTCTATGTTTATATGTGTGTGCACGTCTGTGTGTATGTGTGTGTGTCTATCAGTGTGTATGTTTGGATGTGTGTGTGTGTATGAATGTGTGTCTATGAGTGTGTATGTTTGGATGTGTAAGTGTATATGTGTGTCTATGTGTGTATGCATGTGTATGTGTGTGAATGCATCATTATGTGTGTCTATGAGTGTTTATGTATATGTGTATATGTGTGTCTATGTGTGTGTGTATATGTGTGTCTATGTGTGTATGCATGTGTTTGTGTGTGAATGCATCATTATGTGTGTATGTGTCTATGTGTGTGTATATGTGTGTATGCGTGTGCGCGTCTATGTGTATGTGTGTGTGTCTATGAGTGTGTATGTGTTTATGTGTGTGTATGTGTCTATGTGTGTGTGTGTCTATGTGTGTATGTGTCTATGTGTGTATGTATGCATATGTGTGTGTATGCATTATGTATGCCAATGTGTGTGTATGCATTATGTATGTGTATGTATGCATATGCATTATGTATGTGTATGTATGCATGTGAATTATGCATGCATATGTGTGTGTATGCATGTAAGTATGTATGTATGTACGCATATGCATATGCATTATGTATGCATATGTGTGTGTATGCATGTAAGTATGTATGGATGTACGCATATGCATATGCATTATGTATGCATGTATGTGTATGTGTGTGCATGTCTCTCTCTATGTGTGTGTGTATGCATATATGTGTGTGTATGTGTGTGTGTATGTGTGTGTGTGTATGTGTGTGTGTGTATGTGTGTGTGTATGTGTGTGTGTGTATGTGTCTCTGTATGTGTGTGTATATGTATATGTGTGTGCATGTGTATGCATTATGTGTGCATGTGTGTATGCAACCTTATTTGTGTATGTGTGTATATGTGTGTGTATTTGTGTATGTGTGTGTGTATGTGTATGTGTGTGTGTGTCTATGTGTGTATATGTGTGTGTGTACATATGTATGTGTATGTAAGTGTGTGTGTGTGCGCATACCTGCTTGCTGTTAGTTTGTGTGGCCCTCTCTCTTTCTCGCACGCTCTCTCTCTCTCACTCTCTCTCTCTCTTGGTCTCTTCTTGCTCGTGTCCAAGTCCCGGCACAAATGTGCCGGGAGAAATCAAAGTCTTTTTTTTACATTCCAGAGCGTCGCATATGCGACGCTCTACAGTTTGCCAATGTCGCTCCCACCGTCGCTAAGCAGTGACGAAATTAGCGACGCTCTTTAATTAACGTCGCATAAGCGACGCTAGCATCGCTTACGCGACGAGGGTCGGGAAAAAAAAATTTGAAATTCTGACCGTCGCTTATGCGACGACCACGTCGCATAAGCGACGCTTCCTGTTTTTTTTGCAATTCGGGGGCATCGCTACGCCCCCCTTTTTCTTGTAGTGTGGACAACCTATCATTAAAGAAGTTTCCGAAGAACTGATTAGAGCAGTGGAGTCTGCAGCTGCCAAACCTGATGACACTGCGCAACAAACCACCGAACAAGTATTAGAAACAACCACTGTTCTTCTCACTTCTCCACCCGAACCTCCCATTAATCCCATTCTCCTTGTTCCACCTATTGTCCATGAGGAACCTTCTGCTTCATCTTCCTCACCAAATTACTCTCCTCCCTCTTCACACCAACTTTTGACAGCCTCTTCATCCCAGCAGCCACTTCCTCCATTTCCCATATTTACCGAACTTGAATCCATGGGGCGCATGATTATACAATTTTCCTAGTAGCTTCCGGTACAATTAAGACAAGTTACATAGAATATTCGTCAGGAACTACAACATAAGGTGGATACCCTTGAAGCAGACATCACTCCTCTACAGGAAGAGATCGATGTGATCAAAGCAGAAAATCATCATCTGCACTTCCAGATTAACCAGCTCCAAGCCAGACTTGCGGAACAGGAAGCAGTTACCAGTCAAGGAGATGCGGCACTAGCAGAAGTCCGAGAAAAAGAAGAGTTATTAAGTGTTGCTGATGCAGAATTAGTTCAGTTGAAGTAGTTAATCCAAGATAAAGAGGATGCACGTATAGCCCTGGGCAATCTTTTAGAAGAGACTAGAGCACAACTGAATGAAGCAGTACAGAAAGGACGAGAGATGGCCGATTTGGTTAAGAAGACTAATGAAGAACTCCAGAGAATCAAGTTTGATTTATCTCAAGTAAACAATATTCTTAAACGCAAATTGACCATGGAAGCTCAATTACAGAAAGAGATAACAGGGATTAGAAGAGAGCGTGATGCTTTTCATCGAACAATCCAATTTCAGAATCAGGAGATAAAAAGAAGAGAGAATCAGCTGGATGCTCAAAAAGAAAGACTGTCTCGAATTGATAAGCAGATAGCAGATATGAAAGTCAGTCGTGATGCAGCTCTCTCAAATGAATTTTACTTACAAGAAGCTTTTCTACAGACACAAGCAGAAGTTTTGATGACCCAGGTCATTTCTTTAAGTTCAGTACGGACAGATGCTCAGCTCGTAGAACCAGAAATTTTGAAGCAGATGTTAGATTCATTAAAGAAGAAAATTGCCCGGACTTTCAGGTTAGCTAGAACTATGTATCTAGAAGGTATAGTTGATGAGCCGTAATATTTTTGTATACCTGCGGGTTCAAGTCCACCGTGCGTGCCAGTGTAAGCCGTCGGATTGGCAATTGTAAAATCTGACTCTTAACAAACCGAAAGGTCGTTGCATAGATGTCGTAACCTTGATTGATGTTGTAACCTTTTATATAAATCAATGGAAAAGACGCTTCGGGGACGACCACAGGAGTCGCCAGACTGTTCGTCTGGTTGATGATGTCTGTGTAGTTTCCGTGGTGTGTTTGAGAACTCCGAGTTATTCTGTGACTTTCTGTGTTGTTGATTATCTGTACCTATCCGGTAAAGATTAAGTTACTGTTATTGTCTCTGTTGTTTACAGTAATTGTGTTTGGATCAGCTCTTAAGTTAGACAAAGTGATTCTATATTACGGTAATGATAGTTTCACCGCTGTCTATTGAGAACGCATCAACTGGATTGTAATCGGTAGCTTTTGGAAGAGTCTGATTACAGATAGTAAGATTGTAAGAGTGTAACCAGAGTCTTGATAAGTAAGTTGTATTGACATATATTTTTAATGTTAGATTACGATCATGCGAGTGAGTTGATTTGGGAAAATCAGTATAGGGCCTCTGTTTAACAGACCCCTTCCACTCCCAAGAACCCGAATAGATGTTTAAACGTGTCTCTGACGGTAAGACCTGCGTTTAACAAATGCATTTGTAAAACCTAGGAAACATGAGTTCATGCTCTTAGTGCATTGTGTACTTTTTACATCCTTTGCACGTCTTTCCAAGGTACTATGCATGTTGTTTGGAGCTCAGTTTTATACTATGAGAGAATTACCATGAAATTCTCTAAAAGTGGAATCCACCATGGTGCATTGCCATTTTGTTAATTCATAAATGTGTTGGTGGAAGAAGACTAACCAACACCCAAATCGAAAAAAAATGGCATCTAAGTCACACACACACACACTCTCAAGAGTCATTATGAAAACTACCCTATATTCAACCTCACAACTAGAGGCGGCCATAGTGTGCTGATTCTTTGTCAGCCAAGATATGCATGAGCTACCAATCATGAAGAAAAAACCATCTTGGCACATGAGTTTCATAGCAACTAGGAAATTTTGAGTCACAAAAAGCCTGTAAATCTAGTGCTAATGATCCAACCTTGGGATATAACAATCGCAAGTAGTCAAGTAGAAAAACATGTGCTAAACCACTATCAATTCTTAACACCTAGAAAATGCATAAACCATCTAAGATATGAAAAAATGAATATCAAGCTAGATTATGCATAATTAAATGAAGCATCAAATAACATCATAAAGACTCAACCTAAACTTGTTTCCATGGGAGTGGAAATAGGTTTGCAATCTTCTAGGGAAAAATGCTACAATAATGTGTTTGACAAAACGCTTCCCCCCATCAATGCTACAATAAAAAATATATTTTTTGACAAAACGCTTCCCCCCCATCAATTTGTGTAAATTGAATGCCGAGATAATGATGCAAATGCCCCAGATCTCACATTTCAAAATAGGCATGCAAATTAGACTTAAATTCAAGAATATGATGCAACATATCAGCAACACATAATAACAATGATCAAAAGTACATCATCAACACGATTAACTTAGAATGTGCTCTCAATTGGAAATTTCTTCAAACCATGTGCCAACAAGTAGGCATCTATCTTTTCATACCAAGCATGTGGTTCTTGCTTCAATCCATTTAATACCTTTTCACCCTACACGCATTTTTCATGCACTTTCTACACAAAACCATAAGGAAGAAATACATACACTTCTTCATGTAAATTAGGATTCAAAAATGCAAGTTTCAAGTCCAATTGATGTACATTCAAACAATGATGAGCTACAAATGCACAAATGCTACGAACAATGGTAATTTAACATGTGGGAGAAAAAGTCTCATAAACATCAATGCTTTTCTCCTACGATTAGCCTTTAGCAACAAGCCTAGCCTTATACCTATCAATTGTTCCATCAAGCTTACCTTTCAACATATACACCCATTTAATGCCAATGGACTTTTTTCCTAGAGGAAAATTACATGAAGACCAAGTATCATTCTTCATAATATCATCATTTTATGATTGCAAGTAGCCCTCCAATATTCAAAATTATGTGTTGCATCAAAAGAATAAGCTCATTGTAATAAGAGAGACTAGAGACAGACATTGCATATCGATGTGATGCAAAGAAAGAACTATGATAGCATGAACATGTACGATATGACAAAGATGCATCTAAATTCCTATCTCTTAATACTTGCAACATCCATTTAGTCATAGTCTTTGCCTCTTCTATGTCAACCCTCTTATCAATAAGTGTATGATGTAAATCCACATAAAAAATGGAGTGATCTGCATCATCATTTGAAACCTATAAAGTTATGCGATTGTCTCACTTAAACCGGAACCTGATTGTCCACCTATAGAAAGTAGCAACAAAGTGTCATACACATCTTTTTGTTAAAAGTCAAGCTTCAAGCAAGAAATTCGTGGGAAATCAATCATGGAAATGTGGAGAAATCTAATGAAGTCAAAAGCCATGAGATTTGGTCAAGAAAAGTCACTCAATCACTCCCCAAGTCATCTCAACTAAGTCCTCTAATTTAGGAGGCTGATTTGGAAAGGTGGTTCCTAGATTTTAGGGGATAACTTCTCACTTTATAAGTAGCATGTATCATGACTTCATTTATTCATATTTTTGGCATTTTAGTTCATTTAGAGTGAGAATAAATTTTGGAGTTGTAATAAGCAAGTCCCTTGCTTAAGCTAACCCCTTTGTTGCTTGTTTATTTTCTTTGAGTAGGAATATCTATGTGCATGCACAAGCAATGTTGCAAGTCTCTACCCTGGAGTTTTTAGCATTAGTTCTCTCTCCTCATTTAACCATTTGATATAATCCTTATCTCATTGGATGGCTATTGGGGTCTAATATAAGCTCATTAATTCTCTAGAACATTCTCTAAGTATTTTGGGATAAACCTTCATTTTAGTGAACTTGGGTGATTGATATCTCTCTTTGTGTGTAGGTTCTATTGGAATTATTTTGCTATGAGTTATAAGGGTTGGTTTTCCTTCTCTATTTATCAATTTTCTATGAAGTTTTATGTCACTGGGTATCTCTTTAAATGCTCTAAAGTTAAGTCAATTTAGAGATTCATTCTTCCTATAATCTATGAGAAACGTATGCTAGAGTGAAGTGAGGTCTCTATTTGACTAGCAATTGTGAGCATTCAACTAACCCATCTTGTGGACATTGTTTCTTTTTGTGTATGCATCCATTTGGAGTGAAATTTGTTTTTATTAAAAGCTATTGGTTTCTACTACAAGTTGAAAAAATCTCACTTGAATTCTCTACATGTGCACCAAGAAAGAGCATTTTTGATGTGCACAGGTCAAAGAAGGGTACCTGTGGAGGTCATTCACACTTCATCATTGCATAGGGGTTGGCATACTTCCACCAAAAGTGGTACCAAAGCATTTTGGTAGCCTAGAGACATACAATACAAGAAAGAAGACCTCTTGGAGTTCGTGGATAAATATTTTCATGAACAAAACCTTGTTGGAGGTATCTCACATCATGGGGGAGGTATTCTAATCAATCTTTCAAGTGCACAAGGTGTCCATCTAAGGAAAGCTTTGGATTAAGGTAACATCAGAGCCTCATTTGCATTTTACACATTAGAGCATTAGCCAAGGGCTAGATCAAGTAGCAAAGAACAGAGATGGGAGACTTCAATGTTGGAGTTAGACGTCTATAGAAGCACGCAAACAACAAAAGGAAGAAGAAGAAGCTTGAGCACAACACACAATAATGAATGTATTAACACTAGAATATACAAAGATAAGTAACCCATTAGGGCAATAGGCATATATACAAGCAGGGGAATAAACCTCTTGAAGAGGGAAAAAAGTGATTTGGCGGTCTTAGAGAGTTCACACACATCGCTAACTAAATATATCAACAAATCCCCACTGTGAGTGATGCGTTGAACAAGCAGTTGGTACTCATGTATAAGGAAGTGCCAAGCTATGCATAATTAATCCACAAAAGGAATTAAGCCCAAAGCATTGCGGAAATCTTCAAACTTCTCCCTAGGCAGAGCTTTCATGTTGCCATTTGATAGATCATGAATTGTACACCTTTGACCAACAAATTTCACAACCAAGCCAATCTTGGCTAAAGCCAAAACTGATAACCAATTCTTCTTGATCCTTGGCACAAATAAAGCATCTGACAAAGTGAAAGAACTACCATCAACAATAGTGAGAATGATCTTACCAACTCCCATGACAGGATAAGAGGAGTTTTTGGCACATGTGACAGTATTCCCTGTAGGGGCAGACTCCAGTGAAGTGAAGAAACTACATTGCGAGGTAATATGTTTGGTCACCCCACTATCAAAGTACCAAACATCTGAGTCTACTGTAGACATGCACTACTCATGAGAAGATGGGTCAAAACTGCAAAGAGTAGTAAATGCCCATTCTTCATCCTACACAATATTAGCAGACTCTGTTTTCGGTGTAGAGGCCTCTGCAACAACCATTCCAACATCTTTCTTCTTTGCCTCTTTAGCATCTAGTTTTGGACAACTCTTAATGACATGATCATTTGCTTTACAATGTTTGCAAAACAATTTTTGCTTTTCTGATTTCTTCTCATCTTTATCTTTCTTCTTTGATTGTGTAGAATTAGTAGATTTTTTCTTACTCGTAGAAGAGCTTCATTTTCCTTTGCCTTTCTAACTAGCTAAGAAAGCTTGATCTGTAACACACATAATAGACCTGTTCTACCTAGAATGATCTTCTTGCAATAGAACAAAAACTAACTCTTCAAATGTTAAGGCATTTGGATTGACTTTCATCATCAAACGAAGAGTAGAAGCAAAACTCTGATATGAGTGGGGAAGACCATTTAGAACAGTCTGCACAAGTGAACTGTCAGGAAGGACTTCATCAGCAGAAATCAATTGTACCTTCAAATCCTTGATCTTGGTCAAAAAATTGTCCATAGAATCACCTTCATTTATGTGCTCACTCTCCAAATATTTTCGGAGGTAAGAAACACAAGCCTCATTCCTAGCTTGGTACAATGGCATCCTTAGCTATTCTGCAAGAGCGAATCTAAGGAATAATGGCATGTTTGATAGACAAAGCTATCAATGCATGTGCTTGAGCATCTCTGTCATCCCAATAGATTTGCTCTGCAGTGGGTGCAACAAAAACCACAACATGAACAGGAACTATAGAATATCACCATCGTCGATACCATCTGCATCAGCTTCAGTACCCGTATTTGCAGCATGTGTATTCGCATGTGTAATAGGATGTCTTTCAACACCCTGCATAATATTCCATATTCCTTTTGTGACAAATACATGAGGCATCATATAAGTCCACAATGGGTAATTTGTACCATCCAACGTATCCTCAATAGCCAACATATGAAATACATCACTGCTTTCAGCCATGGCCAGTGACTAAAAAACCCTGATGCAGAAAAATGATTGTATCTAAAAAAGTTGAACATAACTACCTTGATGAGTTCTTCTAAACATGTAGCACACTTCGGGATGCTTATACTGGCGAATAGGAACCTGTATATATCTTTGGCACAAAAAGATAAAATAGCCGGCACAAGCACTACAATAATGCATTCAGAGGTCCAAACAAGCTCAGATCGTGGTTTTGGCACCATAGAGTGAAGCCGTTTTGATCTCCTAGTCATCTTGAGTATGCACACCAAATTTCATGCAATTTTGAGACCGTGACCAAAGGGATGTTGACAATGCCCTAGATGAAGTGGTGACCTTCTCTGATACCAATTGTTGGAGTTAGACGTCTATGGAAGCACGTGAACAACACAAGGAAGAAGAAGAAGCTTGGATCACAACACACAATACTAAATGTATTACCACTAGAATGTATAAAGATAAGTAACCCCTTAGGGCAATACGTGTATATACAAGCCGGGGTTAAAAATCTTCCTGAAGAGGGAAAAAAGTGCCCCGATAGTCCTAGAGTGTTCACACACATCACTATGTAAATATATCAACATTCAACACTCAAACTTAGAAGTTAGACAAGAGGAACTATCAACCATGGAGATTTAGGGTCTTTAACTACCTTATGGGCATTAGCCTTTGGGGATTGATTAGTGGAATTGAACTGAGGCCTAAGTTGGATGAAAATCCAACCAGTGACCAGTGATGGGCCTTTAGGGAATGGAATGAAAGAGACAAGAGGGTTATCTTTATCCTTCCCCAACACATAAGGAATAACATGATCGGCCATATCTAGATTTGGATTCAAGCATGAAGTTATGGGAGACACTTGAGAGGCGTTATTCAACAAGCACCAAATAAAGGAAGATACAATGCAATAATGAGCTCAACAACCTTAGGAAGAGCTCAAGGAGTAGCATAAATGACTACATACTTAAGGTCAAGGAATTTTCAGATGCATTGGGATCCATTTGAAGCCATGTAGATGATGAAGATCTTTTGGCTTATTCTCTTAATGGTTTGAGGGATGATGAGAAGTGGAAACCCTTAACCACTTCCGTATATGCAAGGTATAATCTTCATGATTTTGAGCAATTGTCTACTCTCATGTTAATAGAAGAGATAAACATAGGTGGAGGTTCAACTACAAGCAAGAATGCACAAGTGTTTTATATAGGTAATCAAAGGGGCAAAGGAGGACGAGGACAAAGCTAGGGCAAAGGAAGGTTTGGAGGAAGGCAAGGCCACTCAAGAAATCAAGGACATGACCAAGGAACCTCATCACAAAGAGAAAATAATTATGCATCCACAAGTGCAAATGATTGGGAGAAGTTGTTCATGGTCCAACATCACATGATGAATACAATGTCTACTGATGTTTCAAAATCGAATGGTAATGTCTAGTATGTTGATTTATGTGTCTCAAATCACATGCCCATCCATGTAGAATGGTTTAGTAGTTTGCAAAAATCTTCTATTCCTAGATTTCTTGAAAGAGGCGATGAAACATCACAACCTATTGAGCATACAAGAAACATAGCACTATCCATCGAGGATGGGAAGGTAAAACATCTTGCTAATGTACTACATGTTCTAAATATAACAAAGAATCTAGTTTCTATTGGACAAATGGTCGACCAATAATTATAAGTTAGATTCAATGCTAATGGTTTATATGTAGAAGAGTACAAATAGAATAAAAGTTTGGTTGCGAAGGGAACAAAGTTAGTAGGATGTTCACCTTGAATGTGAAAATTCTTGAAATGAATGCATTCATGTTTCTGAAACGTGCAAGTGTTATTGTTGGTATAGATATGTGGCACAAGCGAATCAGACATGTTAATTTGCAGAGTTTGAAATTGATGCATTCAAATGGGCTTGTCAAGGGACTTCCAAATTTCAAGGTTGCAAAGATGCAAAAGGTATGTGAAGCATGTTGATTTGGTAAATAGTCAAGGGAATCATTTCCACATGACAAGTATGTTAGTGATAATGTGCTAGAAATAGTACAAAAAAATGTTTGTAGTCTTGCAAAGACCACACCTATGGGTTGTTGCAGGTTTTATGTCACTTTCATTGATGACCATACACAAAAAGTATAGGTATACTTCATGAAAGAGAAGAGTGATTTGTTTACTCATTTTTAAGATTTTACGACTACACTAGAAAAGCAGATAGGACGTATATTCAAACATTAAGATCTGATGGAGGAGATATGTGACATAATCCTAGTAGGAGATGGTTGAACTACACCCTAAGAGAGAGGATTAGGAAGTAATCCTCAACCATGGCTTTTGGGGCAAGTGGTTAGCCCCTCACATTCCTAACCAAGAGCTTGTGAGTTCAATTCCTTGCATTGGTATCAGAGCTTTAGGAATCAAGTAATTTCCTAAATTCATGACAATTAATGAAATGATTCAAATTATTTCATATCTTAGGAAATCACGATATTTCCTAAATGTAATTTTGGAAACAAGTTCTTTCCTAAAAGATTAACTTCAAGTGGTAAAGCCTTGAAGAGACCCAAGCAAAGTAATCCACTTAGCCTAGTGGTTAAGTCTCATGGTTTTGAAGGACGAGGTCTTGGGTTCAACTCCCATGGGGAGCATGGGGAGAGAGTTTTGCCCAAAGAGCTCTAGAGCCTTCTAACTCAAGTTAAGGTGAGTTAACTTGAGTCCAATGGACTTAACTCAAGAGGTGAGTACAACAACCACTAGTGGACTCTAGTGGAAGGTATGGAAGGAGTGGTGGAGATCGCACATGCACTTGTGGACTCTAGTTACATTTGCGGTCCTCATTGATTCAAGCAGCTATATATACAGGCATAAGGTTGGGAGGAGATTCATCTCTCAAGAACATGGTGGTCGTAATCCTTGTTCTCTTGCAAGATGAATGCATGTAAAATGAGTTCAATAACTTTCTAAAAAGTCATGAAATTCGATGGAAATTTTCATGCAAGTACACACCACAACATAATGACCTTGTTGAATAAAGAAATAGACATATTATAGAAATAGCAAGATCCTAGAATATGCCTCATTATTATTGGGAAGAATCTATGCAAACTATTGTATACATCATGAATTGAACCCCGACTATTGCTATCTTCATTGGATACTCGCTTGAGCAAAAGGGATATAAATGCTACAACCTACATGAGAATTGAAGCTAAGCAAAGATACGATGTTTGATGAAATGTGAAGCTTCTATGCAGATATCAAAGAAGGACTTAATCTTGACTCAAATGACAAAGGAAATGCTAAAAAATCGAGTGCAAATTCTCAAGTTTTGAGTGGACCTGATGTGTCACCATGCAATAGTTCCAACTCAAATCCATGGAGTGGAAGACTGCATGGAAATTTTAATCTAGCAAATTCATCAACTACATCCAACAAAGGTAAAGAAAAACTTTCTATACGTAGTGAAACATCTACAAGTTTTGAAGACATTGATGGAGATTTAAGAAATTTAGAAAAGAGCCTTGATGAGGAACTTGGATTACCCTCTATGAAGACTCTAGGAGTAAGAAAGGCACATGCACATTGATACAAGGAGAAGTGACCTAGTAGCAAGAAGCTTTGAGAGAATGCAAAATTGAGTGCAACAATTAATGTATGCTAGTTACATGACTCCTCATTGTGCCTACATGCCCAAGGTGATACAAGATGTTGAACATTCTTGTTTTGAAGATGCAGTTGGAAATGCATATTGGGAGAAATCTATGGATGAGGAGATGGCTACACTTTATGGAAATGAAATATGGATGCTAATTCCATTGCCGCAAGGAAAGAAACCCATAGGCTGCAAGTGGTTTTATAGGGTAAAACACAATGATGATGGTAGCATAATCAGGTATAAAGCATGATCGGTAGAAAAAGGATATGCACATACATATGGCATTGACTATGAGGAAATATTTAGGCTTCTTGCTAAAATTTCTACTATCAGAGCACTTGTTGCATTAGCTATAGCAAAAGGATGGACTTTGCATTAGATGGATGTGAAAAATTCCTTCTTACATGGTGAGTTTTAAGAAGACGTATACACGGACCAGCCAAAAGGATATGAGGATTTAAATCATCCTAATTATGTTTGCAGGTTGAAAAAAGCTTTGTATGGGCTTAAAGAAGCACATCGTGCTTGGCATGCAAGGATTGCATATTATTTAACCAACATTGGATTTTCTATGTGTGATGTAGATCACTCATTATACACAAGGAAGAGTGATGATGGCCTCATAATTGTGGTTATTTATGTTGATGACTTGATTGTAGGTGGTGATAATGAAGAAAGGATCAAAGAGGTAAAGAAACTCATTACACAGGAATTTGACATGAAAGATCTTAGTGTTCTGCACTTTTTTTAGGGCATTGAGTTTATACATACAAAAATAGATATATGCATGTCACAAAGGAAATATGACTCGAGTATATTGCAAAAGTATGGTATGGATGATTGTAAGCCAATTTCTATGCCATCAGATCAGAACTTGAAGTTGGATACTACATCAGGTGAAGCATTAGAAAATGGTGCTATGTACATGAAAATGGTGGGAAGTTTGATATATGTCACAATTATAAGGCGTGATCTAAGCTACACTATTAGACTTGAAAGTCAATTTATGTAGGCTCACAAGAAACCACATTTAGATGCTTTGAGATGCACTCTACAATATGTTAATGCTACTTTGGATTATGCATTGTTCTATGAAGCTAGTTTAGAACCACAAGTGCATGGATTCATTGATGTAGATTGGGTTGGTAGTATTATAGATAGAAGATCTACTAGTGGCTTTCTATTCTCACATGTGAGTGTAGCTATTACATGAAGCAGTAAGAAGCAACCCAATGTTGCTTTGTCAAGTACAGAGGCTGAGTATAGAGGTGCTGCAATGAGAGCATGTGAAGAATCATGGCTAGAGATGCTACTTCTACATTTAGGTGTGGGAGTGCAAAATCCTATCATCATCTATTGTGATAATCTTAGTATCATACACTTAGCATGGAATCCTATTTTTCATGTTAGAGAAAAGCATATCAAGGTACATTATCATTTGATTAGGGAAAATGTATAAGTAGGTGATATTGATCTTCTTTATGTGAGGACAAATGACTAGGTTGTTGACATTTTCACTAAAGCACTTGGAGAAGAGAAAGCTCAAGAAGTTTTAGAGATGCTTGGATTACAAGACATGATGTTGAGCTTGAGGGGGAGTGTTGAGATATCAAGCTCAACATGTGATGATCAGGGATGACACGTATCACTTTTCCATTTCTCTAACATGTATAGTGGTCACGTCGATATGTGTCAAGGATGCTTTACTGAGCTTTACTAGATTTATCTACTAAGAGTGATGGCACATTTGTTTCATTCCAGCTCACTCATTCGTACACATTAGGATTTTCCTTATGTACTATTATTTATATATTGCATTAGTTGTATGGATGTTTCAGGTCATTCTTGTATATTCCTCTTATCTAATACAACAACAAGAAAGAGAAGAAGATCATTCTTCCTTGCCTGAATCTGTGTGTGCTCCTCCTTGAGTGTGAGAGTCTATGTGAGAGCTCTCTTCCTTATCTCCTTTCTCTTAACAAGAACTACCATCAATAATAGTCTTAATGATCTTTCCAACTCCATTACAGGATAAGAGGAGTTGTTTGCACCAAGCTTGAGTGAAATGAAGAAACTACTCTAGAAGGTAATATGTTTGGTTGCACCACTATGTAAATACCAAACATTCAAGTCTACTACAAACATATAGTCCTCATTTAGGTGTAGAGGACTCTGAGAGAACCATTCTAGTCTCTTTCTTCTTTTCATCTTTTCTAACCAGCTTAGGACAACTCTTTATGATTGACCATTTTCCTTATATTACTTGCAAAAAAATTTTTCCCTCTCTGTTTTCTTGTCATCTTTGTCCTCTTTCTTTCACTATGCAGATTAGTAGAAATCTGCTCACTAGTAGATGAGATCCATTTACCTTTTTCCTCTTGAATAGCTGTGAAATATTTTTCTACAACATGTGTAACTCACATATTCTGCCTAGATTGACCTTCCTACATAAAAACAAAGACTAAATCCCAAAGATTAAGGCACTTAATTTCCTTTAATCATAAATGGCAGGGTAGAAGCAAAACTCTTGTATGAATCTTGAAAACCATTAAGAATAGCCTACACAAGTAAACAATTTGGTGAAATTTCATAAGCAAAATTCAAGTGCTCTTTCAAATCTTTGATCTTTTTCAAAACACTCTCTATTGAATCTGCTTCATTCAATATATGCTCACTCTCCAACTATTTTCTAAGGTAAACAACACAAGCCTCATTTCTTGCCTTGAATAATGTTGTAAGATTATCCCAAACATCTTTTGTTCTTGTAGGAGTCAATGTGAGGATAATCACACATTTTCGCGAAAAAATGCTATCAACGCATGTGTCCATGCATCTTTACCAGTCCAATGACGTTTCTCTACAATAGGGGCATCCACAACCACAAAAAGACAAGGATATTGAAGATCATCATCTTGAACACCGTCTGCATCACCTTCCATCATTATATTCGTAGGTATAGTAGGACATTATTGTTGGAAAATAGGCAACATTCCACAAGGGGATTCATAGAAACGAAAATTGGAGTAGTCAATAGATGGTCAAAGGCTAGTCAACGTTGGTCAAAATTGATCAAATCTTGTCAAAGATGGTCAAAATGGCCAAACATTGTACTTATTATTTTTGTTTTGTTCACTTTTAGACAATGTCAATCATGTTCAAACCAAGGTAAAAAATGATCAAAGTTGGTTAAAAACTACAAAAACATTTATTGCATATTTGGAAAGTACATCTCAAGAGCTATCTAATGATATATCAAATTATAAATTCGGAGATGCTCTTAAAAAAACTTTAAATTTTCTTTTCACCTTTTCTTTTTCGTTTCATATGTGCTTTTGCTTTGGATGTGCTTTTAATCCCAAAAGCAACCCCAAAAGTAGGCATTCCTCGAGAAGCAACATTGAAAGCCATAAAAATTGCTTTTAAAATATTGTGCTTTGCATTTTTGGAGGCCTTAGTTATTCTATGTAAGAAGAAGGTCCATAGTACTCAAAATCACTCAGTTTTAAGACCTAGAATGAGATAGCCTCAAGTGGAGTTCTTCTTCAACCTTGTGAAGGAGTAAGTTAGGTTTTCAAGTTCTTCAAAGGATGAGTAGTAGCAAGGGTTAATGATTTTTCTTCTACAACAAGGAGCTCATTAGCTTGGATCTTATGTATACTTAGAGGAGATCATCTCTACTTCATGGAGATTGTGAATTTATGAAAATATGATTCATAATGATGCAATTATGCAATCCTTATGTTTCCTATAACATATTTCATTTTTGTTTCTATATTGATTGTGGTCCTTAAAAACCAACAATTGGTATTAGAGAAGTGGAAATAATGCACATAGAACATGTTGAGAATAGTGCAACATGTAGAAAGATAAAAGCAATATGGGAGGCACAAGTCAAGCTTAGCTCATTATTTAGTAGGTGGAAGCAATTCCCTAGAGCCGAAAAATGTTAGAAGCGTGTTTGATACATGAACAAAAGGAATTCAAACTAAGGAGGGTTCACATCAATCCTATTTGATTGCATAAGCAAACACATTTTTTGCTGATGTTCTTAACATGTCATATTCTCGTCTTATATCAGATGCTTGATGATTTGCAAGATTATTAGGATATATTGTTATGCAAACAAGGAGGTGAATATACAATAAAAAATTTACAATGGTGAGTCTTTTCTTTCACCTTCCTGTATTTGTGTGTAAATTGGTTTAATAGGTGTAGATGAGAGCATACGAATCATACTTGATAGGCTTGGTCAACCGTGAGAGTTAAGGAAGTATATTTGAGTCTATACACTATCATATGTATGACATCCCATGTATTTATCTCTATCCTTCCAAGTAGTACTTAATTGAGAAGAGTAGGGAGGTGTGAGTTCTCTTTGTAATGTGTGTTGTGGGAAGGACTCATCGTGACAAGGTCCTTGTGTGTGATGGTGGACACTTTCATGACACCAGATGACACTTAATTTCAAACGTATAAGGGTACCTAGATCAACAAAAATTTCAATCAACAAATATACCTAGCTTGACATCTACCCTTTGTGTCAGGTTTCGAGGGAATTTTTGGAAAATAGGCAACCTTCCACAAGAAGCTTCATAAGAACAAAACTTGGAGCAGTCAACAGATGGTCAAAGGTTGGTGAAAGTTAATCAAATTTGATCAAAGGCTGGTCAAAGGTGATCCAAGGTGGTCAAAATGGTCAAAAGTTGAACTTATTATTTTTGTTTGGCGAGTTTTAAACAAAGTCAACCGTGGTCAAACCAAGGTTAGAAATGGTCGAAGTCCATAAAAAATTGCCAAACATTTTATTGCATTGCGGGAAAGTACATATGAAAAGGTGTCCAATTATATATCATGTTATAACTTTCGAGATGTTTTGAGGGTTCAAGACAAAACCCTAAATTTTATTTTCACATCTGTTTTTTCTTTCCATATGTGCTTTTGCTTTTGATCTTCATGTGCTTTTCATCCATAAAGCAACCCTAAAAGTAGGTGCTCCTCCAAACGTGGCAGTAAAAGTCATATGATGCTTTTCAAATATTTCACGTTGCCTTTTTGGAATAAAACGTCGCTTTTTGGAGGCCTTGATTGTACTATATAAGTAGAAGCTCCATAGCACAAAAAATCACTCAATTTTTAGAGCTAGACTGAGCTACACTCAAGTGGAGGTCTCCTTCAACCTTGTGAAGGAGTGAAGATAGGGTTTTGAACTTCAAAGGATGAGTAGTAGCTAGGATTTCTTATTTTTCTTCTACAACAAGGAGCTCATGAGCTTGGAGCTATTTCATACTTGGGGGAGATCATCTACACTTCATGAAGATTTTGAAGTTATGAAGATATGCTACAAAACGATGCATTTATATTCAATACTTATGTTGCTTTGTAACATTCATGTACTTCATACTTTGGAATGTATTGAATATACGTGGAGCTTTTCTCCTTCATCTCTCTATTTTCCTCTCTATTCTTTCTCATGTCTCTATTTCAATTTTTTTCTCTATATTGATTGTGGGCCTTAAAACCCAATAGTTTTTCAACACTGTACACAATACTCGACAACCCTTTTGCTACCAATACATTATGCATATTGTATTCCCACAATAGGTAATTAGTACAATCTAACTTATCCTCAACCAGCAACATATGGAATACATCATTGCTTTCAAGCATGGCCAAGGACTACATATTCTCATGCAAAAAATTGATTGAATCTCAAATAATTTGAACAAAAATACCCTTTCAAGATCTACTAGACTTGTAGTAGACTTCAAGCTACTTGTATCAAAAAATAAAACCTATATATATGCTTTGCACTAATAGAAAAAAATGCATGTATAATTTCTATGATAGTGTGTTTCAAATCCTAATCGCTCAAAGTATCCTTGCCAATTTTCATGCAAACTTGAGACTCTCACTATAGGGGTGTTGATGATGCCCTGATGAAACTGGTAACTTTCTCTAATACCAATTGTTGGAGTTTGAGGTCAATGGAAGCACTCAAAGATAAGTACAAAGTTAACGTATTACCAAGTTAATGTGCAAGGATAAGTGACATGTTAGGGCTATAGGCATAATATATACAATCCTGAAGAAAAAACATGTTCACTAGGAAACAAGATGCCGTGATGGTCCTAAGTGTATTTGCACACATCATGAGTGTTCCAAGACGACAACTAGATGGGTGCCAATGATGCCCTATAGAAAGCAACTTTCTTAGACACCAACTATTGGAGTTTTAGGTCTCGTGAAACACAGAAAGAAACATAAGGGAGAAGAAAAAACTTGGACAATAGCACAATATTGAATGTGTTACAAGATAAGTGAAATGCTAGTGTTATAGCCATGTATAGAAGACAAGGGAAGAAACCTCTTAGTGAGGGAAAAAGGTGCCCTAGCGGTCCTAAGTGTGTCCACACGTGTCATTACCAAAATATATCAACATGATTATGAGCTTGATTGAAGGCGTTCTATCATTCAAAGGGTTTAAGGAACTCTATTTGGACCAATGTACGAGCCTTAAGTACTTGCTCGAAAACATTTCCTTGATGGTGTGTCTCGATAGGCTCTCATTGAAAAGATGTGTTTCTCTAAAGTTTTTGACACGTGCAATTTTGAAATTGACCAACTTGGAGTGTTTGGACTTAAGGTATTTTTATATGAGCAAGCTATCTCTCGGACTATTGCCAATGACATCCCTCAAGCAACTCATATGGAGGGAACCAAGTGATGAATCATCATCTATTAAAGATAAAATGTGAGTGGAGACTAACTAGATTTGACTCTTCTTTATTCAAAATGAAAGTGATGGCCTTTTGCTTAGCATACATATTTTATACACCTATTCCAAAGGTGGTGCATCTTTTCTAACTAAGTAAGTATGTATGTATGGAAGTGGGTAGGTAAATAAGTAAGTAAGTAAGTAAATAAGTAAGTAAGTAAGTAAGTAAGTAAGTAAGTAAGTAAGTAAGTAAGTAAGTAAGTAAGTAAGTAAGTAAGTAAGTGAGTAATTAAGTAAGTAAGTAAGTAAGTAAGTACGTAAGTAAGTCAGTAAGTAAGTAAGTAAGTAAGTAAGTAAGTAAGTAAGTAAGTAAGTAAGTACGTAAGTACGTAAGTAAGTAAGTAGGTAAGTAAGTAAGTAAGTAAGCATGTATGTATGTATGTATGTATGTATGTATGTATGTATGTACGTATGTATGTATGTATGTATGTATGTATGTATGTATGTATGTATGTATGTATGTATGTATGTATTATGTATGTATGTATGTATGTATGTAACTTAGTAAGTAAGTTAGTAAGTTAGTAAGTTAGTAAGTAAGTAAGTGAGTAGCTAAGTAAGAATATATGTATGTATGTATGTATGTATGCATGTAAGTAACTTTGTAAGCAAGAAAGTAAGTAAGTAAGTGAGTAAGTAAGTAAGTAAGTATGTATGTATGTAATTATGTATGTGTGTGTATGTAAGGCTTCTGTTGTTGTCTTTTGTGATTTGTGAGGACGGTTTGTAAAATAGGTTTTTCCTTAAGTCAACGGACCTCGTGTGGAGGTCGTGTATGGGTGGTGCTCAAGTTCATAGGGTGGTGGCCACCCACGTACAACCACCCATGCTTAGTTTCCCACGAAAGGTCCTCTCTGTTCATGGCATATTTAAGGACCTCTTGTTGGAGCCCAAGCAAGAAGTTGAACAAGTATACATGTATCTTGTATTTCCCAATCTACGGTTGTCTATGTCACCATTAAAGCTCTACTTTGAGAGCGCATGGGTGGATGATGTCATCACTTTGTATTGCTACTAGTAATGAAATTTTGAATTTTTGCAATATTTGTGTTCTTTTATTCTATTGCATATTTCTCAATATCATTGCATGAGTAGTTTCTCACATGGTATTAGAGCTATAAGGTTTGAATAGCTTGAGAAATATCACTATTCTAGCCTACTAGCAAACTAGAATATCACTAGATTATCTGAGTGATCATGTGATGGCTTCATCATCAAAACACTAGACTTGATGCTCGAGTCAATGTTAATGCTTCACCTATTCAAATCCATCTGTCTGCATTCACTGAAGGGAACTGGAACCAACTATCCACTCTAGAAGTTCAGAATTTTTGCAATTTTTGACTCCTATGAATTACTTCACAATCTCATGGGAGAGACAAGATTGGATCAAGAGCCTATACCAATTGAAGATCTAGAAAATTAAAGAGTGAGAATTAGCCAAATCTAGAGCTTCTATGGGCTTGGAAGAGGTGGAGTGTTGATGCATTGTTTTCAATTATCACAAGCGTAAGTGATTTTGTGCTTACTTTTGTTTAAGACACTACTAAAGAACATGCAGCTTGGGGCATACTCTCTCGTCAATATGAGACCTAGAACCACACTAGGATACACAGTCTAGAAAACTATTTAGAAAATGAAAAACATTTTGATTCCAAAAAGGTTGAATATTTTATCAATTGGTTGTAGTTGTTGTTATAACATTGTAAGAGCTCACTCAAAGATATGCACATATTCTCCCAATAGATTATGATTGATTAGTAACAACCCGAAACACTCATGTAAGACCAAATCCCCTTACATTTCAAGAGTTCTGTGCTATGCACTTAGAAGAGGAGATGTAGTTGAACAATCAGCAAGGTGTAAGTGATGTTGCAGTCTTAGCCAATGAAAAAGGAAAAGGCTCTTTTGATGGATCAAAGAAGAAGCCAAAGAAGAAAAAGTTCATAGGAAGTTTCTTCTATTGTGAAAAGAAAGGTCATGCCATCAAGGATTATGGAAACAAGTATGTTGATGAATGAAATGCAACTATGAAATCGTCTTGGAAGAATCAAGAGTCAGAAAACAACACAGAGCTTGAGCTTTGGGTAGCTATTGAAGATGTATGCTCATCCACTCAATCTCATGTTGATGAACCATGTATTTTAGATGGTGAAGCTTCTCACACTCAATCTCATGTTGATGAACCATGTATTTTAGATGGTGAAGCTTCTCACCATATGATCAACAAAAAGGATGGGTATAGTGCCCTAATGCCTCTAAAAGAATCCATCAATGTAGTTCTAGGAAATGACTCCAAGTATCCAACTGAAGGAACAAGAACCATCCGTTATATCAATTCTCTAGGTGTTGAGAAGAAGTTATCTGACATTCTCTATGTATCTAGACTTAAAAGAAATCTTTTTTCAGTTTTTGCAATAATGGATCGTGGCCTCAAAGTTCACTTCAACAAGAGTGGTGCAAAAATCATGGATTCATGAGGTAATGTAGTAGGAAAAGGCATAAGACGTGATACATTGTATGAGTTAAGTGACTTAATTGATATAGAAGATAAAGATGTAAGAAAGTTATGGCATCAATGATTTGTAGTTTTGAAGGAGATGCAAAGTGAGTGAAGCAACACGACAGTAGAAGAAATGGCTCGTTGTATGTCAAAGGCTCAAGACATATCTAGGCAAAAGCAATCAATATAGCAGTCTACATCCTCAATCGAAGTTACACGAAAGCATTGAAGGGGATGACTCCTCAAGAAGCATATTTTCGTAAACAACCTTTAGTTTTGCACTTCAATTTTTTCTTTTTGTTTGGCTTATGCACATATTCTTGATTCAACAAGATCAGAGTTGGATTCAAGAAGCAAAAAGTGTGTCTTCCTAGGATGTAGTGAAGATTCTAAAGCTTATCAGTTGTGGGATCCTATGACAAGGAAGATTTTTGTTAGTAGAGATGTGGTGTTTGTTGAACGAGCACACTTAGTTGAAGGTAAAGGTAAATCTACTATCTCATCAACTAGAGAAATATCTCATGTTGTGCCTACCAAAAGATAGGTTAAAGTTGAGGAGGAGGAAACATATGATAGTGAGATTTTCATAGTAGAAAGCCAACCAGTTCTAGCTGCACAACATAAGCCACTACAAAGGAGAAATGAAGAGCCTCAAAACACATTGTTAACATGTCTCTAATGGTAGATATCATGGGCTCAATAAAGGAAACTACCACCATTGAAGAGGCCCCTGATGGTCAAGATTGGAGAGCGACAATGGAGTTTGAGTATGATAGTATACTAAAAAATGATACTTGGGAGCTAGTCAACTTGTTACCTAAGAAGAAGCTAATTCATATAAATGGATTTGGAGAGCTAAGTATAAAGTAGATAGCACATTGGAAAAGTATAAGGAAAGATTAGTTGCACATGGTTTTTCACAAATTGAAGGTTCTTATGTTCAAGAAACCATCACAAATGCCAACAAAAGACATGAGAACTATTTGGACGGTACTTGCAATAGTTTTACAAAAGGGCTAGCCTATTTTCGAGATGGATATCAAATCTATATTTTTGAATGGTCACCTCAAGGAGAAGGTATATGTATCTTAACCACCAGGGTTTGAAGCATCCAATTTAGAAAATACAGTTTGCAATTTTGAAGAAAGCTTTGTATGGCCTTAAGCAAGCATTACAGGCTTGATAACAATGGATAGACAAATTTTTCAAAATTATAGGTTTTGAAAGAAGTACTTCGGATGCTAACCTGTATGTAATGAAAAGGATAGCAACTAGTTGTTTTTATTGTATATGTAGATGATCTGATCATTACAAGAGATCATGAAGAACTCATGAATCAAACTCAGATAATCTTGAAAGCTGAGTTTGAAATGGAAAACTTAGGTCTACTCCATTTCTTTATGGGAATTGAGTATTTTCATCTTACAACAGAATTATGCAAAAGAAATTTGTAAGGCATTTGGGATGATGGACTCCAAACCCAGTGTGACACCTATGGAGGTCAATCATAAGCTATCTTTGGATGATAGCATGCCTGATGTAGATGCTAAGAAGTATAGGAAGCTTGTTGGAATTCTTATTTTTTTGTGCAACACTAGACTACAGATCTACTATGGTGTTCGAGTGTTAAGCAAATTTTTGAAAAAACCTAAGGAGAGTCATTCGATCATTGGAATGCATACACTAAGGTACATTGATCATGGAGATCTTTGAATCCCCAATGTCAAGTCTACCTTAGCTTAAAAATGCCTCTATATTAAGAATAGATAAGATTTTAACTCAATCTCTTCCAATCTTTCAAGTTCAACACTAAAATATACCTCCTTCTTCAAATGTTGCACTTCTATTCTTCTTCAACAATCTGCCTCAAGATTCAAGTTCATTACCTATAAATGTCATGGATTTCAATACTCCAAATTAAAATAAGAATCTTCATATGATTCTTGCACAATCTTTAGTTATAATAGACCTCTTATTAGACTCGTTAAAAACTTTGATTAATCACTAAGATCAAAGATATGTATGAAATTGATGTTCAGAAAATGCGACTTTGACATAGGTGACTTCAAACTTTGATTTCTCTCAAACTAAAAGCCGTTTTACAAAAAGATTTTAGCCATAGCTTTCTTATCTCTCAACTTAGGTTTTGAATGGTTAGATAGAAAAAAGTTTACACAAATCACTGAGATCTAAGCAAAACATTGATCGATGAGATGTGTCATTTTTGAGTCTGCACTTTAGAGAGCTGTCATATGAATGTTCCTATGAAACATTCACACACTATGAAAAGAATTAGACTATGAAATTTTAACCATAGCTTGGTTAGATCTTGAATTAGATCTTTATACAAGGATTTCTAATCCACATGATCATCCTGAAAGAAATGTGAAATAGAATTGTTGAAGATTCCCTCACTAATTAGACATAAAGACATGAAGACATATGAAGGATAAGAAAGACAAAGAAAAGCGAAAACAAAGCATTCAAAAATTCAAGCCTTAGTGAAGGGACAAATTCACACTTGTAATATAGTGCATAGAAATTTCTAGAATTACGAGTTTTGAATCTCGGAGCATCAAGCAGATATGTATATATAAGTTAGTTTTGAATATAGAAAAAATGAAGAGAGAAGAATAGGAGATAGAGATAGAGAAAGTGTGCATGAGATAGGGAGAAGCTATAGAGAAATGAAAACCTGATTTGTCAGGAATTTTCTCTGAGAGAGAGATGGTCAGGAATAACTACTCAGAGTAGGAGAGTTTTCCATGGCTATGAGCGGAATGAGGCCAAGCCATTTTGTACACATCTTCTCTAATAGAAAACACATGTTTGTGTAGAAGAATTTGAGCATATTCTTCTTGTGTGAAGAAATCTAAGTATTCTTCATATCAGTGTGAAAGTTAGTTAACAATTACGAGTTTTTCTGGTGCACATTTTACTGAACTTCTAAGAATCAGATCTCACAATATAGTGTAAAGTTTTTCATGATTGATAGCTCATTTTGAAGCTACTATCTTCAACTACAAATTCATCAAAAGATTTCTCTGAAATGGAACATGTACTCAGAGTATTGAGTCTAATAGTAAAGGTATCTCAACTTGATGAAAATATTTCTTAAACTTCAGATACAGTTCAATTACTGAAGAAAGTTTAGGTATTACTTCTTGAATTCATTTACAATCACTTGAAGTAACCTTAAATTGAATTACATTTGAATCGGGTGACATTTTGGTAACATTATGGTAACATTACGATAACATTCCGGTGATATTCCAATAAGGTTATTGTGATATTATGGTGATTTTACAACACAGTTTTGGTGAAGCTAAGTGGGAGCAATAATGTCTAATAGTAAACAAACAAAAGAATTGGAAAACTAGGTTAAATCAGATCAGAATTGAAGCTAGAAGAAAAGACGAAGATTTATAGAAAGTGAATTTTTGAGTTTCACTAAGCAGAGTGATAAAGTTTTCAGTTTTGGAAAGTTTGCTAAGCTATTGATGATTGTGGAGGTATTCTAATATCACTTTAGCTTAGTTCTTGTGGTGTATTTCGTGCCAACAAGTGGTATCAGAGCAAAAAGATTCTCAAAAGTAAACGGAAGTGCAGATAGAAGAGAAATTGAAGAATTATTCATAGGAAAGGTGAAAGTTGAGGTGATCAACAACAAACGGTTGCAACAGAAACAAGGAGGCTATGGCAGATCATATCTCTATTGACAAATTGAATAGAGATAATTACCGTGCATTGGTAATGAGAATGGAATCCTTACTTATGAGTAAGGATTTAATGATATATGTGACAGGAGAAGAAAAGAAGCCTACTTTTGGAGATGACAGTCAACCAAAGAAAAAAGAATTAGAAGCCTTGAAGTTTTGGCAGAAGAAAGATGCAACTGCAAGAGCTTATATATACAATACTATTACAGATCATCTACTACCACACATTAGAGGTTTGGAAAAAGCAGAAGATATATGGAATGCATTGGAAGATCATTTCCAAAACACTACTAAATCTAGGAAGGCTAACTTATGGTCAGAGTTTATAATGTTCAAGAAAAAGCAAAGTCAAAGCATTAGTGATTATGTAACTAACATGAAGGACTTGGCAGACAATCTTGGATCTACTGATGAGGATATTGAAGAGCACAGGTTGATAGCACAATTGCTTGCAGGATTGAGAACCTTTTGTACTCTCAACTGAACTTTCATTAAATCATTTTGTACCAAATCTAAATCAATTGCTTGGACTAATTCTTACATTTGAGAAATACTTGAAGATAGATAGAGATAAAGGACATAGTTCTGCTATGTATGCAAAGAATAAGAAGAAAGGTGACAAAGGTAAAGCAAAGGATGAAGAAGAGATGATTACTCAAGCAAATTTTGTAAAAGGAAGAGGAAACAGCAGAGGTAAAGGTAAAGGAAATACAAAAGGAAGAGGTAATCAGAATAACAACAAAAAGACTTGTTGGATCTGTGGATTGAGCAATCATTTGGCTCATGACTGCTGGCATAATCTCCAAGGATCAAATCAAAAATCAAAACAATAATAGTAGAGGTAGAGATGGAAGGTATCAAAGTTATTTTCAGAGAGGAAGAAAAATTCAAAGAGGATGATATGGAAAAGGTGGAGGAAGAAGTTGGGGACAGAATCAGTCTTACAACACTACCTACTACAATTATGCAAATGATACACAGAATGACAATCATACAACATTGATGATGAATTCGATAAGTGTATCAAGGAATGAAGATCTCAACATATTCTATATTGACTCTGGTTGTTCAAATCATTTGTCAGGTAATATAGAATTATTATCAGAATTGGAAAAGGGCATTTCAAATTATACAGTACAAACAGGTGATAACACAAAACATAATGTGCACTCAATTGGAAAAGTGAAGTGTAGGAGTGGATCTGACCTGCTAACAAAAGTTTTGTATGTTCCAAAAATCCCAAAGAATCTGATTAGTGTGGAACAAATAGTAGAGAAATGTTTTCAAGTCAGATTTACGAATGAAGGAGTATTTGTTGAAGATCCAGAGAATGGATACAATCAAGTTGTCTATGGTAAGAAGGAAGGTAGAATTTTTACTCTTAAAGTGCAAGGGAATGTTGCTCAAGCTTTGATCACACATGGTGATGAAGTATTTACATAATTAGACCTCTAGCATAGGAGGTTAGGACACTTTAATGAAAAAGGAATCAAAACTATGGTGGAAAAACAATCTGTAAAAGGGTTACCAAATATGAAGAGTCAACATATGATTCACAAATGTGAAGCCTGTCAAATAGGAAAGGCTACCATTTCAGAAGAAAGGTTACAAACATGATGGTTTTCCAGAACTCATACATACAGATGTATGGGGACCAACAAAAGATGGATCAATCAATGGTTCTAGGTATTATGTTCTTCTTATCGATGATGCGACAAGATGGATAACTCTTTATGTTTTGAAGGAGAGATCAGAAGTATTTGGAGCCTTCAAGCATTTTCATGCATATGCTGAAAGAGTTACAGGACAAAAACTCAAGAGGCTAAGGTCTGATGGAGGAGGAGACTATGTCTCTCAAGAATTCAATGATTATCTTTGGAATGCAGGTATCAAAAGAGAAATAACTTGCAGGTATACACCGCAACAAAATGGAGTGGCAGAATGGAGAAATCGAACTTTAATTGAGTTTGCTAGAGCAATGTTAAAGGAGAAGAATTGTCCAAATTATCTTTGGGCTGAGGCTATAAATACAGCCACAAATCTTGTAAACAGATTACCATGTGCAGCCTTAAATGGAATGACTCCTTATGAAGCTTGGTGGGGTAAGAAACCAACACTTGATCATTGCAAAGTGTTTGGATCAATTACTTATGCTTATGTACCATCACAACTTAGCAATAAACTTGAACCAAAGGCTGAAAAATATGTGTTCATTGGATATGATGAAAAGTAGATGGGTTATAGGCTATGGAGTCCTTTAACCAAACAGTTTATTATTTCCAGAGATGTGACATTTGATGAACAAAAGAGTTGGTATGCAGATAAAGAGCATAACATTGAAACATTTGAAGAAGAACTAAGAAGAAGTGAAAAAGGTAAATCACATATGCAGGTAAATGGAGGTGAAGATCATATGCAAGCAAGTACATCTAGGATTGGATTAGTTACAAGAAATGAAGATGTACCTAGATTTGATGAAGAAGTGTATTCAGATACACATGAATAGTATGAACCAAGAATGTCAACCAGATTAAGGAAACAACCCACAAGGTATTCTTATGATACTTCATATTTGACTCAGAAAAATTATGCCTACATGGTGAAGGAAGATGAAGAACCTCAGAATTATAATGAAGCAACGGGTAAGAAACAATGGGAAGAAGCAATGAAGGAAGATTTCAATGCACTTGAGGAGAACAAGACTTGGGAACTTGTTCCAAAACAAAATGGTAAGAAAATTATTGGAAATAAATGGGTTTACAAAGTTAAGAAACTTGCAGATGGAAGAATAGCCAAATACAAAGCTAGACTAGTGGTAAAAGGCTATGCTCAAATGCATGGCATATATTATGATGAGACATTCAGTTCTGTGGCAAAGATGTCAACTATAAGGACAACCATTGCTATTGCAGCATCAAAAAGATGGAAATTAAGTCAGTTGGATATAAAGAATGCATTTCTAAATGGATATATATGAGATTAAGTCTACATGGAACAACTTGAAGGGTTTGTATGTTCCAATTGTCCAAATCATATTTCCAGATTAAGAAGAGCACTCTATGGATTAAAGCAAGCTCCAAGAGCTTGGAATTATAGACTTGTGAAGTATCTCAATGATCTTGGATATCAAAGTTCAAAGGCAGATGCAAGTCTACTTATTAAGAGAACAGATGAAGGTATGATCTACATTTGTATTTATGTAGATGATATTATTGTTGATGATGTGGCAAAGACTCGAACCTTGTCAAGCCTGCGGAATTCACTGCGCCAATAAAGGTGGCTAAGCTAGAGTGATATTAGAACACCTCTATAATCAGCAGTAGCTTAGCAAAGTTTCTGTCACTCAAACATATAAGACTGTGTTTGAATTTACTGAAATTCCACTGGAACTTCACCGAACTGTCACCGTAATTATACTGGAATCTTACCGGAATGAACTGAAATTCTGTTTGTAATTACTTCAAGTGAATATACATGAAGTAAGGAAGTGATGCGTGAACTTCCTTCACTGAATGAACTCTTTCTGAAGTTTAAGGAAAAACTTCACCAGTTCTGAATGCCTCTTTCCGGTCAGACTTTGTACTGTGTGTACATATCCATTTCACTGAAATCTTTGATGAACTGATAGTAGAGAAGTCTACCTACAAGATAAGCTATCTCTCATACAAAACTTTACATTATTCTGCAAGATCTACTTTGTTGTTCTACCGGAAAACACGTTTACTGAGAAAACTATAACTGACCGAAAAATATGTTTTACTGAGAAAACTGTAACTTTTAACTAACTTTATACCGTAACATGAAAATACTCAAATTTCTTCACATATGAAGAATGCACGCAAACTTCCACATGAACATGTGTTTTCTATTAGAGAAGATGTGTACAAAACTAGCTTGGCCTCTTCTTGCTCAAGCTATAGAAACTCTCGTATACTGAGTAGTTTCTTCTTACTATCTCTCTCAGATGAATACCTGACATTTCAGGTTTCTGTTATTCATCTTTACATACGCAATCTCTAGCGTCTTCTAGACCTATTCTTGATTTCTATATGCGCTCTATTTGCATGACGTGCTCTACACTCTCACTCTTTTTCTATACTCATTTATATACAGTTTTTGATCCGGTGTAACAAACTCTAATTCTGGAAGTTTCTACGTTGTACATTACAGTCGTGAATTTGTCCCTTCACTAAGGCTTTGATTTTCTGAATACTTTGATTCTGCTTCTCTTTATCTTTCTTTATCTTTATGTCCGTCTGTATGTCAAATTCGTGAGTGATTCTTCAACATCTCCCCCTCAATCACTAATTTGCATCTTCCTGTATTTCATATATTTTTCTTTCTTTTATACCTGCCATTTGTTTGAATCTGCTTGTCTTTGTTCCATCCAAACTCTTTGTCAAAATATCTGCAATCTGATCTTTTGTTGGAGTGTATACTATTTCTAGCTCCTTTTCCATCACCTTTTCGCTCAAGAAATGATACTGAATCTCTATGTGCTTTGTTCTTGCATGAAATACTAGATTTGCTGCAAGATACAATGAGCTCATATTATCTCCATGTATGATAGGTATACCTTGATCAATACCCATGCTTTTGAACAAGGTATGCATCCATATCACTTCTTTAGCTACTTCTACAAGTCCTTTATATTCGGCTTCTGTTGACGATAAAGCCAATGTGTGTTGTTTCTTCGAACACCAGCTCACTAGCTTATCTCCTAGGTATATCATATACCCATGTGTTGATCTTCTGTCATCTTGACTTCCTGCCCAGTCTGAGTCACTGAATGCTCTCAACTTTATATCTGACGTAAAAGGATAATATAATCCTTCCTTTCTAGTTCTTTTGATATATCTAAGAACTCTTTGTCCTGCAACCCAATGTTGATCCTTCGGACAATGCATGAACTGTGAAAGAACTCCCACTGCATAACTAAGATCAGGTCTTGTTAGTGTAGCATAAATTAAGCTTCCTACTAACGACTGATACTTCGTCATATCTTTAAACTCTGCACCACCATATTTACTGAGTTTATGATTTACTTCAAGCAGTGTTGAAGCTTCTCTGCAATTCTCCATGTTAAACTTCTTCAGTAAGTTTAGGAGATACCTTTCTTGCGAAACATATACACCATGATCAGTGTATGTGATTTCCATTCCAAGAAAGTATGATAACTTTCCTAGATCACTAATCTTAAACTCCTTTCCAAGTAATCTCTTTAGCTCCTTGATTCCTTCATCTGATGTACCTGTGGTTATAATGTCATCTACATAAATACAAATGTAGATCATACCTTCTTCTGTTCTCTTGATGAGTAGACTTGCATCTGCCTTCGAACTTTGGTATCCAAGTTCATTTAGATATTTCACAAGTCTGTAATTCCAAGCTCTTGGAGCTTGCTTCAATCCATAAAGTGCTTTTCTTAATCTGCAAACAAAATTTGGGTATCTGGAACTTACAAACCCTTCAGGTTGTTCCATATAGACTTCATCTGATATATATCCATTCAAAAATGCATTCTTTATATCTAACTGACTTAGCTTCCATCCTTTTGATGCTGCTATAGCAATCACTGTCCTTATGGTTGACATCCTTGCCACTGGACTAAGCGTCTCATCATAATCTATGCCATGCGTTTGAGCATAGCCCTTGACAACCAGTCTAGCTTTGTATCTGGCTATCCTTCCATCTGCAAGTTTCTTAACTTTGAAAACCCATTTATTTCCAATTACTTTCTTACCATTTGGTTTAGGAACAAGTTCCCCTGTCTTGTTCTCCTCCAATGCGCTGAACTCTTCTTCCATTGCTTCTTCCCATTGCTTCTTGCCTTTAGCTTCATCATAGTTCTGAGGTTCTTCATCATCTTTGACCATATATGCATAATTTTTCTGAGTTATGTACGAAGTATCATAGGAATACCTTTCTGGTTGTCTTCTAGTCCTGCTTGACCTTCTTGGTTCACATTCTTCATAAGTGTCTGAATACACTTCTTCATCAAATATAGGAATTTCTTCATTCCTTCTTGTTAATCCATGTTCGGACGTACTTGCTTGCATATAATCTTCATCTCTATTCACCTGCACTATTGATTTCCCTTTCTCTTTTCGTCTTACCTCTTCTTCAAATTCTTCAGTTGTATGACTTTGATCTGCATACCAACTTTTCTGTTCATCAAATGTAACATATCTTGAAACAGTAAACTGTTTTGTTTGAAGACTCCATAACCTGTAACCCATCTGCTTTTCATCATATCTGACAGAAACATATTTCTCTCCTTTTGGTTCAAGCTTATGTCTGAGTTGTGATGGTACATAAGCATAAGCTATTGATCCAAAACTTTGCAATGATCAAGTGTTGGTTTCTTTCCCCACCAAGCTTCATAAGGGGTCATTCCATCTAAAGCTATACACGGTAATCTGTTTACCAAGTATGTAGCATAGCTCGTGCAAACTCAACTAGAGTTCGGTTTCTTCTTTCTGCTACACCATTTTGTTGTGGTGTATATCTGCAAGTTATTTCTCTCTTAATACCTGCATTCCAAAGATCATTGAACTCTTGGGAAAAATATTCTCCCCCTCGAATCAGACCTCAGTCTCTTAAGCTTTCGTCCTGTGAGTCTTTCAGCATATGCATGAAAATGCTTGAAGGTTTCAAATACTTCTGATCTTTCCTTCAAAACATATACCGTTATCCATCTTGTAGCATCATCAATGAATAAAACATAATACCTTGACCCACTGATTGATCCTTCTTTTGTTGGACACCATACATCTGTATGAATGAGTTCAAGTACTCCATCATGTTTGAATCCTTTCTTCTGAAAAGGTAACCTGTGGGCTTTTCCCATCTGACATGCTTCGCACTTATGAATCATATGTTGGTTCTGTACATTCAGTAATCCCAGTACTGGCTGATTTGAAATCATAGCTTTAATTCCTTTTTCATTAAAATGACCTAATCTCTTATGCCAGAGATCAAGTTCTGTAATCACCTTTTCACCATGTGTGAGTAACGCTTGACCAATGTTCCCTTGTACTCTTAAAGTAAAGAGTCTACCTTCTTTCTTACCAGAGATGATCTGATTATATCCATTCTTGGGATCTTCTACAAATACTCCTTTATTTGTAAATCTGACCTGAAAAACTTTCTCAACTATCTGTCCCACACTAATCAAATTTTTAGGTATTGTCGGAACATACAAAACATTGGTTAGCAAATCTGCTCCACTCTTACATTTCACTTTTCCAATTGAATGTACACTATGTCTCCTATTGTCACCTGTTTGAACAGTATGACTGGAACTACCCTTTTCCAATTCTGACATCAGTTCTATATTTCTTGACAAATGATTGGAACATCCAGAATCAATGTAAAATACCTTTAGATCTTCGTTATCTGATGTGCCGATTGAGTTCATCATCAATGATGTATGACTTTCATTCTGTGTGTCATTTGCATCGTTGTTGTAGGTGGTGTTGTAGGATTGATTCTGTCCCCAACTTCTTGCTCCACCTCTACCATAGCCTCCTCTTTGATTCTGTCTACCTCTTTGATATCTTCCGCTTTTGCCTCTGCTATTGTTATTCTGATTCTGACTTGATCCTTGGGAATTATGCCAGCAATCATGAGCCAGATGATTACTTAATCCACAAATCTAGCAAACCTCTTGTTGATATTCTGACTACCTCTTCCTCTTCCAAAACCTCTTGCTCTTCCTCTGCCAGTGCCTTTACCTCTTGCATAATAAGCCTGAGAACTCAACTCTTCTTCATCTTTTGACTTACCTTTATCTCCTTTCTTGTTGATCTTCATGTACATTGCAGAACTTTGTCCTTTATCTCCATCTCCTTTCAGGTCTTGCTCATATGTGAGCATCAAACCAAGCAACTGATTTAAATCTGGTACAAAATGATTTAAAGAAAGTTCAGTTGAGAGTACGAAAGGTTTCCACCTTTCATCTCCTCTCAAACCTGTGAGCACTTGCGCTATCAATTTGTGATCTTCGATATCTTCATTTATGGATCCAAGACTATCTGCTAGATCCTTCATCTTAGTAACATAGTCACTAATGCTTTGATTCGACTTCTTTTTGAATGTTGTGAATTCGGACCATAAGCTAGCCTTCTTAGCTTTCGTAGTATTTTGGAAATGATCTTCCAACGCACTCCATATGTCCTCCGCTTTCTCCAGACCTCTAATGTGCGGTAGTAGATGATCTGTAACGATATTATAAATGTAAGCTCTTGCCGTTGCATCTTTCTTCTGCCACAGCTTCAAGGCTTCCAATTCTTCTTCCTTTGGTTGTCTACTGCCTTCAAAGGTCGGCTTCTTTTCTTCTCTGGTCACATACATCATTAAGTCCTTACTCATAAGTAAGGCTTCCATGCGCATTACCCATGCGGGATAATTATCTCTGTCCAATTTGTCAATTGAAACATGATCTGCCATAATCTTCTTGTTTCTGTTTCTTCTGTTGAGTATATTGTTAAAGAATTTTACCTTTTGTAAACCTTTACCTTGAAAATGACTTCGGAATACTTCTTGATACCGTTTGCTGTTGATCTCCTCAGCATTCACCTTTCTTTATGAAAGTTTTTTCGAATTCTCTTGTGTCTTTACTTCCGTTTTCTCTTTGAGAATCTTTCTCATCTTCAAAATCTTTTTGCTCTGATACCACTTGTTGATGAGGTGGCAAAGACTCGAACCTTGTCAAGCCTGCGGAATTCGCTGTGCCAATGAAGGTGGCTAAGCTAGAGTGATATTAGAACACCTCTATAATCAACAGTAGCTTAGCAAAGTTTCTGTCACTCAAACATATAAGATTGTGTTTTGAATTTACTAAAATTCCACTAGAACTTCACTGAACTGTCACCAGACTGTCACCGTAATTATACAGGAATCTTGCCAGAATCAACTGCAATTCTGTTTGTAATTACTTCAAGTGAATATGCATGAAGTAAGGAAGTGCGTGAACTTCCTTCACTGAATGAACTCTTTCTGAAGTTTAAGGAAAAACTTCACCAGTTCTGAATGCCTCTTTCCGGTCAGACTTTGTATTGTGTGTACATATCCATTTCACCAAAATCTTTTATGAACTGATAGTAGAGAAGTCTAGCTACAAGATAAGCTATCTCTCATACAAAACTTTACATATTCTGAGAGATCTACTTCGTTGTTCTACCAGAAAACACGTTTACTGAGAAAATTGTAATTAACTGAAAAATATGTTTTACTGAGAAAACTGTAGCTTTTAACTAACTTTATACCGTAACATGAAAATACTCAGATTTCTTCACATACGAAGAATGCACGCAAACTTCCACATGTACATGTGTTTTCTATTAGAGAAGATGTGTACAAAACTAGCATGGCCTCTTCTTGCTCAAGCTATAGAAACTCTCCTATACTGAGTAGTTTGTTCTTACCATCTCTCTCAGATGAATACCTGACATTTTAGGTTTCTGTTATTCATCTTTACATACACAATCTCTGGCGTCTTCTAGACCTATTCTTGATTTCTATATGCGCTCTATTCGCATGATGCGCTCTACACTCTCACTCTTTTTCTATACTCATTTATATACAGTTTTTGATCCGGTGTAACAAACTCTAATTTTGGAAGTTTCTACGCTGTACATTACAGTTGTGAATTTGTCCCTTCACTAAGGCTTTGATTTTCTGAATACTTTGATTCTGCTTCTCTTTATCTTTCTTTATCTTTATGTCCGTCCGTATGTCAAATTCGTGAGTGATTCTTCAACAATTATAATCATAGGAACTTCGAATGAAGGAATAAAGGAGGTGAAGAGATTACTTGAGAAAGAATTCAAGATAAGTGATTTAGGAGACTTATCATATTTTCTTGGAATGGAGATCACTTATGCAAATCATGGTATATATGTTTCGCAAGAGAGATATCTTCTAAACTTATTGAAGAAGTTTAACATGGAGAATTGCAAAGAAGCCTCAACACCACTTGAGGTCAATCATAAACTTAGTAAATATGATGGTTTAGAATTTGAAGATATGAGGAAGTATCAATCTTTAGTGGGAATTTTGATTTATGCTACACTAACAAAACTTGATCTTAGTTATGCAGTGGGAGTTCTCTCACAGTTTATGCATTGTCCGAAGGATCAACATTGGATTGCAAGGCAAAGAGTTCTTAGATATATCAAAGGAACCATAAAGGAAGGATTATATTATCCTTTTACATCAGATATAAAGTTGGGAGCATACAGTAACTGAGACTGGGCAGGAAGTCAAGATGATAGAAGGTCAACACATGGGTATATGATATACATAGGAGATAATGCTTGTCAGTTGGAGTTCAAAGAAGCAGCATACAGTGGCTTTATCATCAACTGAAGCCAAGTATAGAGGACTTGTGGAAGCAGCTAAAGAAGTGATATGGATGCAAATCTTGTTCAAAAGTTTGGGTATTGATCAAGGTATACCTATCATACATGGAGACAATATGAGTTCGTTGTATCTTGTAGCAAATCCAGTATTTCATGCAAGAACAAAGCACATAGAGCTTCAATATCATTTTCTGAGAGAAAAGTAATGGACAAGGAGGTATAATTAGTCTACACTCCTACAAAAGATCAGATTGCAGATATTATGACAAAGAGCTTGGATGGAGTAAAGACAAGTAGATTCAAAGGAATGGCAAGAATAAAAGAAAAGAAGGATATATGAAAGAACAGAGGATGCAAATTAGTGATTGAGGGGGGAGCTATTGAAGATTCACTCACTAATTAGACATAAAGACATGAAGACATATGAAGGATAAGAAAGACAAAGAAAACCAGAAACAAAGCATTCAAAAATTCAAGCCTTAGTGAAGGGACAAATTCACACTTGTAATATAGTGCATAGAAATTTCTAGAATTACGAGTTTTCAATCTCGGAGCATCAAGCAGATATGTATATATAAGTTAGTTTTGAGTATAGAAAAAATGATGAGAGAAGAATAGGAGATAGAGATAGAGAAAGTGCGCATGAGATAGGAAGAAGTTACAGAGAAATGAAAACCTGATTTGTCAGGGATTTTCTCTGAGAGAGAGATGGTGAGGAATAACTACTCAGAGTAGGAGAGTTTTCCATGGCTATGAGCGGAATGAGGCCAAGCTATTATGTACACATCTTCTCTAATAGAAAACACATGTTTGTGTAGAAGAATTTGAGCATATTCTTCTTGTGTGAAGAAATCTAAGTATTCTTCATATCAGTGTGAAAGTTAGTTAAAAATTATGAGTTTTTCTAGTGAACATTTTATTGAACTTCTAAGAATCAGATCTCACAGTATAGTGTGAAGTTTTTCATGATTGATAGCTCATTTTGAAGCTACTATCTTCAACTACAAATTCATCAAAAGATTTCTCTGAAATGGAAGATGTACTTAGAGTATTGATCTAACAGTAAAGGTATCTCAACTTGATAAAAATATTTCTTAAACTTCAGATACACTTCGATTACTGAAGAAAGTTCAGGTATTACGTCTTGACTTCATTTACAATCACGTGAAGTAACCTTAAACAAAATTGCAGTTGATTTTGATGACATCCCAGTAACATTTCGATAACATCATGGTAACATTCCGGTGATATTCCGGTAAGGTTATGGTGATATTACGGTGAGTTTACAACACAGTTTTGGTGCAGCTAAGTGGGAGCAATAATGTCTAATAGTAAACAAACAAAAGAATTGAAAAACTAAGCTAAATCAGATCAGAATTGAAGCTAGAAGAAAAGATGAAGATTTTTGGAAAGTGAATTTTTGAGTTTCACTAAGCACAGTGATAAAGTTTTTAGTTTTGGAAAGTTTTCTAAGTTATTGATGATTGTGGAGGTATTCTAATATCACTTTAGCTTAGTTCTTGTGGCATATTTCACGCCAACAAGAATGAGATCTAAATCTACATATTTTCCGCATCACTTCTACTTCATCTATGATAATGAACTCTTATGATTTCTACAATCATAATTGACTTATATATCCACAAATTCATAAGTGGATCATGACCAATAGATTGTTATTTACTTGCTTTTTTATTATCTTAACTATAATACACTAATTAGGATCCTCTTGAAGTGAATATATGCTCATTCATGTCTCACACTTCTATCCATTGCTTTCTTCATTCTTTTTTATCTTTGTCTACATCAATCTTCTCTTTATCTTTGTTCATGCTCTTGTTTGACTTCATTATCCTTCATAAGCATCAATTTGTGATTGGTTTGCACTTAACCAGTGATTGTGATTATGCTCTTCTTCGTTATCTCTGCCATCTCTTTAAATCTTTGTAACTTAGGTCCATCTAGACTCTTGGTTAACATAGCTGCTACCTTTCTTTATCAAGTACCTTTTCCCTCAGGAAATGATACTGAATGTCAATATGTTTAGTCCTAGCATGAAAAATAGGGTTAGCTACCAAGTAGAGTGAACTCATGTTATCACCATGTATAATTGGAATCCCTTGCTCAATTCCAAGACTCTTCAACAAACTCTTCATCCATATGACTTCCTTTGCTACTTCTACCATTCCTTTATACTCACCTTTTATGGATGACCATGGCAAAGAAACAGTGTGTTACTTCTTTGAGCACCATGATACAAGCTTATCTCCAATGTAACATAAGTATCCATGAGTAGATCTTCTATCATCTATACTACCTGCCCAATCTGCATCACTAAATACTTTGATTCTAGTGTTAGAAGTGAAACCATAGTACAAACCTTCATTATAAGTTCTCTTGATGTATCATAGCACTCTTTGTGCTACAATCCAATGAGTTTTCTTTGGACAATGTATGAATTGTGGCAAAACACCAATTGCATATGAAAGATCTGGTCTTGTCAAGGTAGCATAAATTAGACTACATACCAAACTTTGATACATCTTCATATCTTTGAACTCTTCACCTCCATACCTATGTAGCATTCACCTGCTTCATACATACTTTGCAGTTCCTTGAGTTGATCTTGGAGTTTTTTATTATTAGCCATTAACATATTGCATTTTTCCATGGCTTCATTAGCTTCTTTCTCCTTGGCCATGAGTGCCTGCTGAACTTCTATCACTTGCATAGAGAGCTTTTCACTGATTACCTGAAATTGTTTTTGCTCCATTAAAGCCTTGTCATAATTGGCATCTGCTTCTATGAGTTGTTGTTGAGTGTCCATCGTTGTTTGTATCATCTGCTTCAGCACTAGCTTGAGTTGAGCCACATCCACTTTTAGCCATGTCTTGGGGATACTCGGTGCTTCCCTTGTGAGTACATCTTTTCCTTTATCCACGTGTATAGTCTCACTATGTGGTTGTTGAATTTGAAGTACCTGAGTTTCTTTTTCTTCTTCTTCATGGGTCGTAGATTTCGTGGTACTTCCTTGAAATGTAATATCTAGTGGAGACGATTCTGGGACGACCCTGATTGGAGTGAATGGTTCTTGCTCCTCCACTTCTTCCTATTCTTTCTCTTTCTTTGGCATCTTTAATGTAACTTTTCCATCAAAGTGAGTCTCTATAATTTGAATATTCTTTTCTTGATTCATCCTTAGTATATGAACTTTGTCTTGAGATGATCCTTTCTTTATTGGCTTTGTGGCTGTGTGATCTGGCATTTCATTCATTTTTTAGCCTTCTGGTTCAAAGGAATACTTTACTTGATTTAATTCATCCCAGCCATCATCTTTTGAATCGCTTTTGATGTCCACATTCATCAGGGATGGTTCTTGGTCATCCTGAGTGTCTGAAGATGAACTAGAGTTCATCAGTCCTAGGTCTCTGTATATATGGACTTTTGCTAACCATTTTCCTTGTAATGTTGCTTCATGAGACTGGTGATAGTGATTCCCTTGCATTGGCAAATTTACTTGTCATTCCATATATTGGTGAGTAGATTCCATTTCTTCTTTTAGCTCTTCTTCCATAATGGGCTTGGTGTTATCGATTTTTGTCTTTGGAAGTATGTGTATCCTCTTTGAAGCAAAAAGTGCTTCTTCTGCCTTCAACATTTCCCTTACTCTCTTTCTTCCTCTCTTTCTTCCTCTCTTTCTTCCTCTCTTTCTTCCTCTCATCCTTGGTTGAGAGTTGGTTCCCGCTTCTTCCATCACTTTTACTCCTTTCTTTTTCCTTGGTAGAGTGGCTAGCTTTGTGTACTTAGCCATCCCTGTTGATGAAGGCATCTCCTTAAGATATTCCCTAATGCCTAAAGCATGGTAGATCAGGATGGTCAGTGCTACACCTCTGTTCAAGAAAGTTTTATGGTTCCATTGCTTCTTAGCTCAAATAGATGCTCTTAGATGTATGGTGTCATGTTCACTTGATTACCAATCTGCTTAGTTGCATGAGATAAGGGTTGCACTATGATCTTTTGAGGTGTTGTGTAGTGGTGCATGTTTGGGAAGCAAAAGTGTTGGTGAATCACATGGACCTCTTCTTCTATGTCTATACGATTAATATCCATGAATGTTCGGGTCTTAGTCCTTTGGCTTTCATCCTTTAGGTCTGTATTCCCATCTTTCTCCCATCCAAAGGCTTCTTTAATCAATTGGTGAGTGAATTGAATAATCACCCATTCTCCTACCGCATCCAGGACTTTTGCTTCTGGCACTAATGGGTTATGTAAGGCTGGTTGAAGAGTGTTCATCACCTGAGCACATTGTTGAAAATCCAGCTTATAGATAGGTAGGTCGAAGTACTTATGGATTCTCACCTTTTTCATTATATCCATGGTAGATGGGAGTTCATGTATAACTTTGAAATCTTGGGACATGACAGGGAACTGGTAATCTGTGTCCATAATCTTTACCGTCACCAAGAAAAGATGCTCTCATGTAGGTTGGTCTTCTCAAAACCAGTGACCTTTGGCTTTGGTCACACTTTGTAGTGGAAACTCCAACATTTTCTTCTTGAATTGTTGCCTCGGAGTCCTCAAAAGCCATCTGCACTTGTAATAAGGAAAGGATCAGCTTTTAGAAGAAACCAATTCATGTGTTTTATGTGTGGCTTAGTGATATGTCATTTCCTTCGTCACTCCATTTCCTTGTGCTCAAGTAAGTAAGGTCTCTTAAACGATACTTTGTTTAATTTTTAATCCTAAAAGAAAACAAGAATTAGATCTAGCCAAACAACTTATTTATTTACAATGTATAGTCATTTCTATGGCAGTAGAAACTAAGACCTATTCCAATGATGGAAATGTGCACCAGTAGTTTTTATGAAGAGATCATGTGCCGAATGCATGGCCTTGTAATGTGGCCCTGTTATGCATACTCTATGTGCAATGGAATCCATGAGTGCAAGTAAAATCTTGTTGAGTCTATTGTTTCTGTTCATGCTGCCTCTTTGGTCTCCATATCCACTTTGGAGTTGGTGTTTGGAGCATTGATTTCCGACGAGCTCCTTGTTCTCTGATCCTTGTTTTCGTCTTATTTGAAATTTGAGTTTTCAAGGTCGTGTTCCTTTGGTACAATTGATGAGTCTTTTTGGACCTCGTTGCTTCACTTTGTAAGCATGATAGCTCATTATGTCTCTCTAGTTCTTGAGTTGCAGTCTGTCTGACCTTGTGCGGGATCCATATACGTTTCTGTGTCTTCTGGGCCTCTACTAATGTCTTTGGAAGCCACACGTGCAGAAGTCTTGGTGGTTTTGATTATGATGATGAATACTGGTTGTCTCTCCTTGTCTTCATTGAGTGACTGGTCTACTTTTGTGTTGAGTTGTCTGGTTTATTCATTCGATCCTTCTGTACCCATTGTAGACGGGTATTACATGGAGGTGCTCTTCAAACAGTAGACATCCCTGTGGGTTTTCTTCTTGTGGTGTAGAAGTCTTAGGGATAATGTCCTCACTTTGTCTCTTAGGTTCATCTTTCATGGGCAAAGTGGTCGCACCATCAAGCATCATATCCTTATGTGCAGGCAATTCTAGATTAGGGCATTCTTGGGATATGCTCTTTATTAATTCATTTTCTAACTCCTCTTCTAAGTTTTCTTCCTTGGAATTTGTGACCCTATGACCTTGAGATGGATTGTCTTCCAATAAGCTAAAGATCTCCTTATGTCCTATTTTGGCTGAAATGTATCCTTGTGCTAGATGAATGCTCACTTCGTTCTCTATAATCCAGTCTTGCCCTAGCATCAGATTTTCAATCATGTCTTCGTCCTTGCATACCAAAATTCTTTGCTCCATAGTGGAATTCCCTAGGTAAAGGGATATTAGGGCTTCTCCAACACATCTTATAACTTGGCCTTCAATTCCTATCATGCATGCTTTCGTGGGACTTATGGTTGTTTGGAGATGCATAATTAACATCATTCGCATACAACTTAAAGCCGCTTCCAAGTCAATCAAAGCATCTATTAACTGGTACGCTTTGGTTTTGATTCCTAAGTTTAAGTATGGTTGGGTGATGCTAAGGCTCTCACTATTGTCATTACTGACTTGGTAGTTGGCCATTGGTATAGGTTCCTCTCCCTGTAGATATAGTTCATCCCTTTATCGTATCCACTCTTTCCTTTTCTTGCTAAGGATTCCTGGCTTGCTTCCTCTCTAATCCTCTCCTCTTCCTTCTTTCAATTTTGTGCTCCTACGAGTCGTGCTAACATCTCGTCTGTTAATGGCTCCATATATCGTTTCACTCCACATCCACTTATGTAGTTGGGAAGTATATCCCCGTCTAATGTGGCTAGATTGACCACTCCACTCGTCGAGATCCTATTAATCAATAATGGTCCATATCCGCGTTGTTGTAGTTTCTTGGTGTGTTGTTTCAATGTATGTATAAGTACTAAATCTCCTTCTTTTAAGCCTTTGTCTTTGATATGTGCATCGTAATATGCCTTCTGCCTCTATTTAGTAGCATAAACTCCTACAACTGCTTGTATTTTTGTTTCATGTAACTTCTCAATTTTCTCTTATTGCTTGGATAATTCTGTTGATATATTTAGGTAGTGATGTGTGTGAACACACTAGGACCGCCGGGGCACTTTTTTCCCTCTTTAGGAGGTTTTTTTCCCCCGGCTTGTATATACGCCTATTGCCCTAATGGGCTACTTATCTTTGTACATTCTCTACTAATACATTCAGTCTTGTGTGTTGTGCTCCAAGCTTCTTCTTCTTCCTTGTGTTGTTCGCGTGCTTCCGAAGACGTCTAACTCCAATAATTGGTATCAGAGCACGTCGTTGCTTCATCTAGGACGCCGTCCACACTCCTCCGTTTGCAATCTCAGATTCACATGAAATTTGGTGAGCATACTCAGGGTGTTTCTGAGATCAAAACTGCTTCGCTTAGTGGTGCCGAAATCGCGATCTGAGCTCGTTTCGGCCTCCGAACGCACTATCACAGCGCTTGTGCAAGCTATTTCGTCTTTTTGTGCCAAAGGTATATACTTGTTTCTGTTCGCCAGCTTAAGCGTCTCGAAGTCTGCTACAGGTCTAGCAGAACTCGTAGGTTCTCTGCTGGGGAGATCACCTTGGCATATGTGCCCACGCAGGAGAACATTGCAGACCTTTTCACGAAGGCTCTGCCTAGGGAGAAGTTTGAAGCTTTCCGCAAAGCTTTGGGCTTACTTCCTTTTGTGGAGTGATTTCCACATAGCTTGGCACTTCCTTATACATGAGTGCCAGCTCCTTGTTCACCGCATCACTCCCAGGGGGGATTTGTTGATATATTTAAGAAGTGATGTGTGTGAACACACTAGGACCGCCGGGGCACTTTTTTCCCTCTTTAGGAGGTTTTTTTCCCCCGGCTTGTATATACGCCTATTGCCCTAATAGGCTACTTATCTTTGTACATTATCTACTAATACATTCAATTTTGTGTGTTGTGCTCCAAGCTTCTTCTTCTTCCTTGTGCTGTTCGCGTGCTTCCGCAGACGTCTAACTCCAACAAATTCATGTCCTGTCCACTCATAGTGTTGTGCTACACGTAGAGTAGGTATCAAAAATTCAATTGGTAAATCACATTTTGTCCATAAACTAGGTTAAATGGAGTAGTTCCAATGGCGGTCTTCTAAGCCACTCGAAAGGCTCAATTGCATGATGCAATTGTTTGTCCAAATCTGACCTTCCATTGTTGACTATCTTTGTCAACACGGTGCATAACACTTTATTGGAATTCTCTGCTTGACCATTGGCTTGAGGGTGATAGGGAGCTGGTTTTTTATGAATTACTAGGAATTCATTCATCAAGGATTCGATTACTTCATTGATGAAGTGTGTTCCTCTATTGCTCACTATCTCTATAGGTAGTCCAAAGTGAGTAAAGACATTCTCAAAGAGAAACTTTGTTGTGGTTTGAGCATCGTTCTTTCTTGTTGCTTTTTGCTTATGCCCATTTGGTTAGATAATCTATTACCACTATTACGTACTCGACATGTGATCCTTTGGCTGGAGGGTTAATAGGGCCTATAAAATCAATGCCCCATTTGGAAAAAGCTCTCGCACAAATCATGGGTATTAGAGGCATATCATCTCTCCTAATAGGGTATTTGGCTCTTTGGCATACCTTATAGCTCCATACATAAGTGTCTGCATCCATATGTAGAGTTGACCACCACAAGCTACGAAGAGAATCATTTTTACAGTTCTTTCAACTGAAAAATGTCCTCCTGCAGTGCTTGCATGTGCCATTTCTAATATGGGTAAGTATTATCCTTCATGTACACATAGCTGAAGCAGATTGTCCTTTCCTCTCTTGAATAGTTTCCTTCCCATTATAATATAGTCCTTGCTCATTTCTTCTAGGGATCACTTCCTAGCGAGACTCACTCTTTCCTCGTGCTCTCATGTTTTTAAGAACTTGACCAATGTCCGTCTCCACTCTGGTGCTATTGTAGAAAATTGTAATGATGTGTGATCTTCTGGAGTACCTTCTTTGCATTCTGGGCAATTGCTAATGTACTCATGAACATCCTTCAGCATATTTGACCAGTAAACTCCCAACCTTTTTAATTCCCTTAGTGTTCCATGAGCACATTTGTGTACTCTCCATTGATTTATATGAGCTTGTTCCATCAAGTTCTTCTGTTCAACCTCTTCCACACACCTTAACAATACACCATTGGGTTCTTTATAGTAGACACTTCCTACGACAATATGCAAATTACATGATTGCAGAAATCCTTTCCTAGCATCCTTGTTGATTTGATGTTGTGGTCCATGGGTAAGTATAGGAATCAACTTTTCTACCCACTTAGGACATACTTCTAAGTTGAACAAATAAGTATCTAGTAAATCGTCTGCTACTCCGTTAGGTGGTTCTCCTTGAGTTAACCTAGATAAATGATTGGCTCTCGCGTCGATATTTCCTTTTTTGACCACTTCTTCGAAATCAAACTCCATCAGTACTTAATCGTCTTTTCAGTTCATTAAATGCTTTTTTGCACTCATCCGTCCATGTAAATTGGGTTAATAACCCATATAGAGGCTTGGAAATTATGGCATATGTGTGGATGAATCTATGATAGTATCCACAGTGGCCCATAAAAGCTTGCACTTCCTTAGCATTTTTGGATCTTGGTAGCTCTAGGATTACCTTAACCTTATCCTCATTAGTGGAAATTCCATTCTTAGATATGATGTGTCCTAGGATTTCTCCTTGTCTCACCATGAAGACGCATTTTTTAGGATTCAGACACACTTGATATTGTTGAAACTTCTCAAATATCCTTCGTAACTCCGGAATGTGTTCATGTCTCTGACCTGACTATGTGCATAAGTCGTTGACATATACTTCCATACTCTTCCTTAGAAACTATTTAAATGCGTGTCACATCAACCTTTGGAAAGTAGTAGGGGCGTTTGTGTGTCCGAATGGCATCACTCTAAAAGCATAGACTCCCCATTCAGTCGCGAATGCTATCTTATGTTGATCCTCTATAGCAATAGCTACTTAGTTGTACCTAGAGAATCCATCTAGGAAGCTATAGACTTCCTTCCCTGCCACTGTTTCCAAGAGATGATTAGTGATAGGTAATGGGTAGCTATCACAGATTGTGGCTGCATTCATTTTCTTTAGGTTAATACACACTCTTAATTTTCCATTCTCTTTGGATACGACCACTAATGGTGACACCCATTCTATGTGCTCTATCTCGTAAATGAATCCAGCTGCCAACAATTTGTCTATCTCCTCCCTTATTTTCGTTGAATAGACATTATAAGTATAAGGGCGTTGTTTTGATGATTTTGCATGAGGTGTCATTGGAATTTGATGAGAACAAATGGATGGATCTACACCTTTGAGGTCCTTGTAGGTCCATGCAAATACATCCTGGTATTCTCGAATTAGGTTTATTAGTTCCTCTTCCTCTTCTTGGGACACATCTTTTCCTATATAGGTACATCTTTCTTCTCCATCATCCATGGTCACTATCACTTTCTTCATTTGTTCTTTGTTATCGTATGCTTCTCCTTCTCTTGCCTCCCTTTTGGGCATTTGAATAGCTATCTTCCTCTCTTCTACTTCAAATCTTTTGAAGTGCTCTGGGACTTCAAAAAGTTCCAGACGTTGTTCTCCCTTATCTAATGTCCCCCTATTGTTGGGTGTTGTCTAAGCTGCTTCTATTGCTAATACCTTGGGTGTTCTTCACTTATCATCGGCTTGAATGCTTCTAAATACCATTCCTCGGAATCAAATTCTAGCTGAGAAATGCTTTCGTACTCCTCCCTCCATTCCTTTTCTAATAACTCGCATGCCTCTACTTCCTGAAGACTTACCATGTAGAAACTTACATAATAACCTTGTTCATCTACATATCCATTCATGGTTAATACCTCCTCATTTACACATACATCTAAGGTGGCTAGAATTTCCATCCAACCGTGTGGTTTGAATGCTTCATCCGGGAAAACTTCAAGCATATACATAGGATCATCTACGGGTCAGTAATTTTGATGTCCAATAGGCCACAATTGAGTTTTTTTCTCCTGTCGCTTTGTTTCCTTGCACATCCATAATGAGCGTCTTTGTGCATCCATGATTGGTTACTTGAACCTGCACTACGAATTGACAAATCATCCTCTTCCTTGTGTATGGGATTCCATTGTAGTGGGGGTATGTCCCTATATGAAAATGTGTGTAAATTTATCTTGGTAGTAGCCCCTGATGTTGTAGGTATAAAGCGTCTCTTCCCCAGTCTTGTACTACCCTGAGTTGTCTCATGAAGGGCCGTCCTAATATTATTTCATAATTATTTGCTTTTCCGAATTGACATAGAGATAGAGTGTGTTCGAATTCTACTCCAAAAGTCATCAACTTAATTTTTCTCCAATATTCCTAGGGGTCTCTCTACATGGCCATCTGCTAACTGAAGCTTCATACATGTTGGTCGTAGGGCTGGCTTTTCCAATTCTCTCCCAAATTCCCTTGGTGGCTATGCCTACACTTGCTCCTGTGTCCAAGATGGCTTTAGTCATGTATCTATTAAATGTGATGGGTAAACATGTATTGCCCTCATCTCCCTCACTACATTCTCTTGAATTTGTCAACAAGGATTTGTATGGTAGAATGGGCTTTAGTTTCTTTGTTTTCCTTATCAGTCTCTTTAGTTTCTAATCTCAATTGTCCCACCAACTGATTCCATAATTGTGGTTTGGCTTGTAGTAACTCTTCCACTGTCAAGAGTCATTGCACCTTGGTCTTTTGAGCTCTGCCAAGTTGTGTGAGGTCTTGCTTGAAGACCCGTCTTCCTTGCCTCGAATTGTGGGAATGTGAAAAACTAGGGACCCTTTCTCGTATTCTCCCATATAATTAGGTAGAGTGGAAAAAATGTGTTCCTCTTCCCTATCTCAATCTAACATGGAAACTTATTCATATACGTCTTCCAAATTTGGGGTGGATTGGTTCTCCTCAATGTCTAGTTCCTCAAAGGGTGGATGGGGTGGATCTAGAACCAAAGATACAAGAGATGAGTAAGGATCTAGTTCAAGGAATATAGAAGTTGGTTTGCCCTGAGTGCTTTGTTGTTCTTCCTTACTAGCTTTCTCTTTAGGTGTTCCTGTTGGGTTTTGATCATTTTCTTTAAAGCATTCGTTGAATTGGTTCTCTGGTACTCTTGTTTCTAGGAGGACTGGGATAGTCTTTTCTAGAGTGGCTTGGGCTATCTCTATAAGCTTTTTGCATATTGCCAATCTCTCCTTTTCTAACGCTCCTTGTGGGTAGAGTTTCTCATGTTTCTCTATATTTGGTCCATTCATGATTCTGGATTGATACGCTTTCTTCCACATGTCCAAGTCTTCTAGTATTGGGTCCGCTAAGATTGATCCTAGTTTATCTAGTTTTTGGGTGTGGGACTTAGGTGGAGTATTATCTTGTACTTCTTGTTCCCACGATTCCCTACTATCTTGTACATCCTTCTTGTCCTCTTTATATTTATTTTTCCTCCATTTATTTCTAAGTTTTTCCCTTCTAGTCTTCCAACTTTGCGTCTTCTTCGTTTGGTTACTCTCATGTGGATCTTCCGAATCTTCCACTACCTGTATCTTTGGCTCTAGATCCTTACTCATCTCTTGTTCGGATTCTAATTTCTTTCTCTCCTGTCCTTTGGCTTGCATTCGAGTAATGGCTTTTAATGGTACTGTGTACTCTTTATCAACTTCCAAATGATTTAATCACTTCTATCACATTGATTTTTGTTGTGTTATGAGTCTTATTGGTATTTTTTGGGCAATCTCTAAATAAATGTTCCTTGCCACACTCATTGGAGCACCCTTCCCATGTCCTAGGAGATTGTGGGTTGTATGGAAGAGTGCACTCTCTTATGAAGTGATCTCATCCGCATCTATAGCATGGTTCTTTTGGCACAGGTGGTCTAATGGGTGGTCTCATAGGTGTTGGTGCCTTAGGTGCAGTGTACATCAAATTCGCATAATCTGGTCCATAGGGATTGTCGTATCCTTGATATCCATGATATTTTTGGTCATAAGTTTGGTCATACTCCACAAGACTGGCATCATATGGATAGTATTCTCCTTGAGTTTGCTAGAATACCTAATTCATTGTTTCTGCACTGGCTAGAGGCATAGCTGGTAGTATGGCTCTTTCCATGTTCTCCTTTGGTTGAGTGTATTTGACTGGCACTACGTTCTATGGAAGGGGTGGTTGTTGTCCTAATACTAGTTGTGGTTGTCCGTATCCTCCTTATTCATAAGGTCTGGGTGCTCCTTGTGGGCCTGGATAGGGGTTGTATCTTGGGATCTCTCTTCCTTGTTCTCTTGGAGGGTATCCGTAAGGCCTATAATGGGGTTGATTCATTGGCCTTGATTGCCGGTTAAATGGGCAGTTTTCAGTAGTATGATTGGTATATTTCTGCTCAATTTGACAGTATAGATTGGGTCCTTGGGGTGGCTTCCTATTGTATGGATAAGATTGTGGCATGCCCATGCCTCCTCTTGTGCACATATGAAATGGGTGATCTCCACCACATAGGTTGCATCTCCATAGCATTGGCATTCTCATTGGTGGGTTGTGGTAATTTCTCTATCCATGGACTCCTAACTTCTTGGCTACCAGTTCTGTTAGCTCATCCACATTACTAGGGCTAGTCGTCACTGTACTCCTAGTGTCCTCTAATTAAGTAGAGCTTGGTGAACTTTTGAGATCATCAACTAGGTTTTCTTCTATGTCAATGCATTCCTAAAGACACTCACTCAATGTTTGGAGCCCTTTTATATAAACTAGGATTCTTAGGGTTCCATTAATCAATCCATGTAAGAATAGTGATATCATTTTTTGCTAGGAGGGTCTTTCTGTTGCTGGGCATCTATCGACATATTGGTTAAATCTTCAGGCAACTATTTTTATGGTTTCATTTGGGTTTTGTTTAAAACTATGGATTAAGGATGACGAGTTGTGTTTAATCCCTTGTTTAGTCAATTCTCCAATGAATTCTTGGAAAAACTATTCAATATTCCCAAAATGATTCGGATCCAATGGTTGGAACCAAGTCAAGGTTGTTCCTGTGAGGGTTAGTCCAAAGGATTCATAATGCACAAATGTTCGGCTCGTAATACTTGCTTAAATTCCACTATGTGGTCATATGGTTCTCCAATTCCATCATAGTGATTTCTCATACATTTAGCAACTTGAATTGGTCTTTGCCTCCTTACGAGTTCTGGTGGTCTGGGCATTACAAGAATTGTTGGTCTCATTGGATACATTCCTAGTGGCACACCTAGTTGTGGCCTTGGTATAATTGGTGATCGAGTCATGTTACCTATCCTCGAGTTGGTTTGGTGGTGTGAATGTGCTCCTGGCATTGTGAACTGCACATGTGTTTGGTTGGGGATACTTCGTTGGCTTGTTTATCCTGACATTGTATTCTCTATTCCTTGGTGGGTTCCAAAAGGGTTGTGGGAGGTAGTTGCTTGCTCTCGAGGGGGGAATACAGACAACCCCATGTATTTCCATCAAGACCTATCTACTAGCTAATACCTTCTCTGGTTTTGGTCTAGCTATGTAACTCTAGACTCATCTTCCAGATCCTTCAACTCATAGATGGTTACTAGGATCACAGCAAGTCTGACTCGTGGATTAGGTATACATCCAACAGCTAGTCATCTTGAGGTATCAAATCCCCTCTCAAGACTTGAGTCACCATCGACTTGCCCCTTGGGGTAGTCATAGTGTCTTCATGGTTAGATCTTCTAGAAAATCCTTGTCCCTCTAGTTCTCCTCTCTTGTTGATTTGATCTGGGCTTTCATTCACTACATAGATTTGACCTAACTTGTCCATATACACTCCTCCTTCGTACTTAACTATGGGTCTAGACACTATTGTTGACTCGATAGAATTTAACATTCTTACGACAAACCTATTTATGCCATCCAAGTAAATAGGGATTCCTTGCCGATTAGTTGACACATACTGTAGTGAGGTGCGGTATTCACCCTCTGTGGTTGACATAAAATTCTCCCTAGGCACAAAACCATGCATGTTCTCTGAGGCCATGGGTAGTTCCTCCTCTGAGTCACTAGAGGTGTCAAAGTAGATTGAGTGATGGCTTGCTTGGGCTTCACTTCCTACTGATGAGATGACACTTCTCTAGCTACTTAGCACCCATCCTGATCTTAGGTTCATTCACCCCTTTGGGTCTATATCTACTCTCTACTTACCCTTAATTATCTCCTCAATCGCTTCAAATTCTGCCTCCAATTAGCTTGAGTAATTCTGGATGATACCACTCTTGGCGATACCACACAGACGATACGATACCAACCATGCATGCGATACGATACCGCTCAGTCAACGATACGATACCGTGATCGACACCATACGATACCAAGGGTCTATGGTGATACGATACCATTGGGTGGCACGATACGATACTAGAGATGCAAATGATATGATACCTCTGCAACCCCATGATACAATACTAAAGTAGTCGTCGATATGATACTTGGTCGCCTCACGATACGATACAGATCCCCATGATACGATACCATCTATAGGAATGATACAATACCAAAAGATCACTGGACGATACGATACCAAGATTTACATGATACGTTATTACTCTTCGTGATACGATAACAAAACAAGAGACAATATGATACTAAGTTGGCGATACGATACCAACCATGCACACGATATGATACCGCTCGATCAACTATATGATATCGTGACCGACATGATACGATACCAGGTGGACCGCGATACAATACCACCAGGTGACCATAATCATGATACCAACACTTGACGACATGATACCGTGATGGTATCACGATACCTCAAGTCGGCATGCACGATACAATTCCAGGCGAGTATTGTGATACTAGGGAATTTTGGTATCACGATACCAAAACTCAACCGATTACGATACTACAGATAAAAATGATAAAAAATTATTTTTTTTAGTAGGCAATCTGCTTATTTCTCTCTCTTCTTCACTCTTGACCCCCTGTATCACTCAAAAACTTCTAAAAAATTGTCTATTCTACCCTGCGATACCGATTGTGACTTTAATCACATGTGTGCACACGTGTTCTGATAGTGCTTTTGAGATATAATATTTAAGGAACTCACCTTCAAGGATACCTCGGCTAAGCTCTGTCCTCACAAGGTCGCTTAGTTGCTCGCTTAGCATGATACCAAATCGACAATATGAGTCATTGCTCTCCCGCAATACTTGTTCACACAAGTGACTAAATGAACTGATTTTTTTGGTTTTTATAGTTTTGTGTTGCCTAGTGCCTAAACTAAACTAGAGTTGACAAATTTTTTGGATTTTTCTTGAGGTGTTCTACTTCTCCCTACTCTACTCTCTCCTGCCTAACCCTAACTCTTCCTTCACTTCTTCACTCCTAACCCTAAACCTAAAAACTTATTACACACACTCCAAGAGTGTGAGGTAACAGAATGAATTCACCTCTACAAGTACAATTCCTTCACTCCAAAGCTCTAACCATCATGAAGGCACCTTGGTTAGATCTTTTTCTCCTCCGCAACAGCGCCAAAAATGGGTGTACCTAAGTCATGAAGCCTTAGGGACTTGTGTTGATGAGACTATACTTCAATCGCCCCAGAAGTGCATACAGTGGTGGATTAATACATGCTTAATTATCAATCCTAGGAACCACAAGAACCAAGTGTATGAAGACGTGTGCACACATGATGGTAAGTGAAGTATTTAAGCTACGATGCATGTGATTAGACTCAACTACTTCTCCAACTCACTAATCCTCTGAAAGTGCATTCCCTTGATACCATTTATAGCAGTAAGCACAAATTCAAACTTTTCTCTCAACTGCAAACTCCAAATATGGTCAATAGTAGATTCATTTTGAAGCTCTTGATGAGACACATCTAGTAGTCATATTTCAATCAAATCTAACAAATGAACTTCAAGTTATGAGCAAAATAGTGAATGGTGGGAAACACGCAACAGTCGCTCCACAACTTGTAATGGCTCATACACACACTACAACAGTTCGAAAACGATGGGAAGGGATAGACAATAGTAGTACACACACATTTCAAGCATTACACACACCAAAGATCATGGAAAAGGAGGAAATCGTCAGGCAAGAAACAAATTTGAAGTTCTTGTTCAACTCTCACAATGGCAAAAAGTTCTTTACAAGAGTCACAAAGTGACTTATATACATGTGCCCTAAAAATGGTCCTTTCACACAAGAGACCGACACTTTATTGACTAACTATAATTTCCTACTATTCTACAAGAGTTATGTTACAATAACTTGGGCTTATGCATCTAGAGGACTCCTCTAATGCATTTACATAGCTTCAAGGGAGTTTCATAGGATTTTGAAGAAGAAAAATTATGCTCATAATTTGAAAACTTTTTGGGGCTCCTCTTTTGTGCTTCTTTACTCTGAAACAGTGTGCAACCATACCCCTACAATGCATCTCCTTTAATATATGGTATCTGATATGGCTGAATCTCTCATGCCATAGATTATTTGTTCCCACACTTGTAATGGTTGTAAGAGCAAAAAACTCAAATAAGTTCTTCCTCCTTATGCCACTCCCAACAACGTTTTCATTACTATCCATAATCTTAGCTCCTATCTTACTAAAAGATTGTTCATGACCTTAATCAGATATAGAAACTACTCAAAGCAGATTTCATTTGATTTGTGGAACATATACCACATTTAAAAGATTTATAATATCCCCATTAAAGTTTATGAAATAAATGGTACGTTCAACCTCTTTAGGACATGTTGAATTGCTATTTACCTTTATTGTGATGGGTTCCTTTAGAGTGTTGATATATTTAGGTAGTGATGTGTGTGAACACACTAGGACCACCAGGGCACTTTTTTCCCTCTTTAGGAGGTGTTTTTTGCCCTGGCTTGTATATACACCTATTGCCATAATGGGTCACCTATCTTTGTACATTCTATTGGTAATACATTTTGTTTTGTGTGTTGTGCTCCAAGCTTCTTCTTCTTCCTTGTGCTATTCGTGTGCTATTGGAGACCTCGAACTCCAACAATTGGTATCAGAGTAGGTCGCCACTTCATCTAGGGCATCATCGACACCCCTCTGGTCACAGTCTCAGGATTGCATGAAATTTGGTGAGCATACTCAAGCTGATTAGGAGATCAAAACGGCTTCGCTCTGTGGTGTAAAAATCACGATCTGAGCTTGTTTTGGCCTTCGAATGCACTATCATAGTGATTATGTAGGAAATTTTGTCTCTTTGTACCAAAGATATATAGAGGTTTTGATTTGCCACTATAAAAAGCCTCCAAGTCTACTATAGATTTACCAAAACTCGTAAAGGTAGTTCTGTTCAACTTTTTCAGATAGAGTCATTTTTCTACATTAGGGTATCTTGGTCAGTGGCCATGGCTGAAACCAGTGATGTATTTGGTATGTTGGGTGCTGAGGATAAGTTGGATGGTACCAATCATCCATTGTGGGCTTATATGATGTGTCATGTATTGATTGCAAACGCACTATGGACTATTGTGCAAGGTGTTGAAAAATGTCTTATTTCACCTGCAAACAGAGCTACTGAAGGTAAAGCAGATGGCATTGAAGATGGTGATATTCTTCATGTTCCTGTTCGTGTTGCAATTACTGCTGCACCTATTGTAGAGAAAACTTGTTGGGATGGAAGAGATACTCAAGCACATGCATTGATAACCTTGTGTCTCAAACGTGTCATTATTCCTCACATTCGCTCTTGCAGAACAACTAAGGATACTTGGGATACACTTACCACTTTATAGTAGGCAAGGAATGAGGCTCATGTTGCTTACCTCCAAAAACAATTGGAGAGTGAGCACATGAATGAAGGTGACTCCATCGATAGTTTTCTAACAAAGATCAAAGATTTGAAAGAATAGTTGATTTCTACTGATGAAGTCTTGCTTAAAGTTCACTTGTGCAGACTGTTTTGAATGGTCTTCCCGATTCATATCAGAGTTTTGCTTCTACTTTTTATTTGATGATGAAAGAAATCCAAATGCCTTAACATTTGAGTTAGTCTGTGTTCTATTGCACAAAGATCAGTCTAGGCAGAAGAGGTCCATTATGCATGTTGTAGATCAAGCTTTCCTAGATAGTCAGAAGGTCAAAGGTAAATGGAGCTCTTCTACTAGTAACAAGAAATCTTCTAATTCTACACAATCGAAGAACGAAGATAGAGAAGAGAAGAAATCAGAAAAGCAAAAATTATTTTGCAAATAGTGTAAGGGAATGATCATGTAATAAAGAGCTATCCAAAATTGGCTGCTAAAGATGCAAGAATGGTTGTTGCAGAGACCTGTATACCCAAAACAGAGTCTACTAATCTTGTGTAGAATGAAGAGTTGGCAATTACCACTATTTGCAGTTATGACCCATCTTCTAAAAGAACAGTGCATGTCTTTCGTGTGCTATCGCAGACCTCAAATGCCAACATAGAGGCTGTAAGGATTTGTAAAGGTCTTTTTTGCTCGTCATATGATGAGAGGCACTTATGTCAAACACTAAGGAGTCATTTGTTCCGAATCTTCAACTGAGGAGCATACCTCCTCTGTCATAACAAATAACTCAAGCTTTTTTTTTGTAGTGTTGGCAAACTCCTTACCCTTGCTACCTTTGGAAGAGCCATTCTTCTCTTCTACCTTCTTCATGCATCAATATTGAATTATGTGGTCTTTCTTCTTGTAGTGGAAACACTCTCCCTTAAACTTCTTTTTTTCATTCTTCATTTTGTCTCCATATTTTGAAGAGCCAACTTTGTCTCCTTTGGCATTTTGTATGAATGCAACATCGCATTGCTGCCACCACTCCTTTCCTTGAGCTGTAGCTCCTCCTCCATGAGTAAAGATCTAAATTCTTCAAAATTTAGAGGTTGAGGTGTGATTTTCATATTATGAGTAGTTACCAAACCATGGAATTTCGAAGAATAGATTTGAAGACACACCAAGCTAGCTCCTCACTTAACTTTTGTACACCTTATCTTGTCATTTGATCCTATAGACTCTTTATGCAAGTGGTAAACACCTATGTAATCTCCCCATGCAAAACATTCTACTGCTAGTTGATTCTCCAAGTTTTGAATCTGTGTCCAATTACAAGTTTCATATTGATTTCTCATTATATCCATGCTTCACAAGGCTTGCTAGTATGCTTAATGGAAGTTAGAACACTATCATTAGTACTTTTAACTAGAGCACATAGTTCATGTGCATTTCTATGTTGCCAAGTATGTAGAAGATCAACATCAAGAGGCATCATTTGACCAAGATTACTTATATCAAGTGTTTCTTGTGGGCTCATGATCCATCCCAAGAATAGTCTCCAAACACACTTGTGCTCCACCTACTCTTGTTGGAAACCCACCTTGACTCTTATTTGTAGATGATGATGCACCACTTGAAATCTTCTTTCTTTTGGCATTCATGCCTCTACAACCTGTGATTATCTACTTGTGCACCACTGAGAACCTCTTGAGCTTTGATAACATGTAAGAAATAATAGCATAGTAGAATAGACCAATAGAAAGAGTTGAGAAAAATACAAGCAAAGAGAATATGCAGATTGAGAGATATAGAACTCGAATTCTCAAATTTCCAAGACTAATGTAGCTACAAAGATAGTGTTTTCCACCCGTGTGCTCCCAATGTGGAGATAAGATGGTGATCTAGAAAAATTTGAGATAAAGGGCTTACTAGTGCACAATGCTATGTAGAGCTACACATTGGTTGTGCTTATATAGCTTTTAAAAGTGGAGTCGTTATACGTAAACATAGTCATGAGAGACAAAATAGACTGTAGAATATATAATCCAAAAATATCTCCATGAACAAAAGTCCTACCAGCTTGCCCCTAAGAGCTAGGGGATAGGCCCCTAGACCAGAAAGAAGGGGCAATCCCCCTTCTGCATTCCACCTATTAAGGTGACTTGGGGAATCCTCATAGCACCACACGGAGTTTATTTTCATGTTGAATGACAACTCAATGACCCGAAAGTTTATGCCCTAACTAACCTAATGGATAGGCTCTCAAAGATCATCTATTACTATCAATGGTCACACATATGTCACAAGGAAAGAGAAGGAAGAGAGATCACTCACACACTCTCACACTCAAAGAGGAGCACACACACACATTGAGGCAAGCAAAATGATCTTCTTCTTCTTCTTCTTCTATTACACAAAAGGAATATACAAGAATGACCTTTAGTGCCTGAACAACATCGCAGAAAATTGGATGATAAGGCAGTAAAATGTATTTTTGTTGGGTACAGTTCTGAAAGTAAAGGCTATCGTCTATATCATCCACAGACTAAACGCATTCTGGTCAGCCCTGAAGTTGTCTTTGTGGAAGATGCTATTCAGCCATTGCTTTCATGTACGAAGGAGACATCTCTTAGCTCCAAAGACATGTATGATACGTTGATGCTTCTTTTTACAGGTGGACAGCCTAGTGTTGGTCCTAATGAGGCAACTTCTCAGCCTTTGCAGGTTTCATATGATGATGCAGATCATTCTATTTCTGATGCAGATTTACATGATGCACTTGTTGATGAGAGAGCTGATATTGAGCAGGCAAAAACTATGCCAAAATGGCTGGTGCAGACTTTGCGTGACAGCAAATTAGATGCACCTTTGTCATATCGTACTCGTTCAGGCTCTCATAGTGCCTCCTTTGCATCAGATTGCTATGCTATGGCTACGTCTAGTCTCTATGATGAGAATGAGCCTGTTTCTTTTGATGAAGCACAGAATTAAGAAAAATGGATGGCTGCGATGCAATCTGAATATGATGCTATAATGAAGAATGGTACATGGCTTTTATGTGACTTGCCTCCTGGCAAGAAGGCCATTGGCACTAAGTGGGTATACAAGCTGAAGTGTAAACCTGATGGTACAGTTGACAGGTATAAGGCTAGGCTTGTTGCAAAGGGTTATGCACAGGAAAGAGGCATTGATTTTGATGAGACCTTTGCACCTACATGCCGTATGACTACTGTTCGGAGTATTTGTGCACTTACAGCCCATCATGGTTGGAATGTACATCAGTGGGACATTAAAACAACATTTCTGAATGGTGACTTGCATGAAGAAGTGTATGTTTTTCAGCCCCGTGGCTTTGTGCAGAAAGGGCATGAAAACTAGGTGTGCAGGTTAAAGAAGGCATTATATGGTTTAAAGCAAGCACCACGTGCTTGGTATGAGAAGATACATGCCTATCTGGTTGCACATGGTTTTGTGAACAGTCCAACTGAAAGCACCTTATATGTTAAGCATGCTAATGATGTGCTTCTGATCATTGTTGTCTATGTTGATGACATGCTGCTCATTGGTCCTATTGAGAAGCATATTGCTAATTTCAAGGCTGATTTGCATGCCTCATTTGAGATGTCTGATTTGAGGCATTTGCATCACTATTTGGGCATTCAGTTTATGCAAGTTGATGGTGGAATGGCTTTGTGTCAAACGAAATATATTGACAAATTATTGTAGCGTTTTGGTCTTGAAGACTGTAAGCCTATTGCCACTCCTATGGAGTCAGGTTTACGATTGAGTCATGATGTTGGAGATGCATTTGATGCTGTTCTCTATCAGCAGGCTATTGGATGCTTGATTTACTTATGCATTACTCGGCCAAATATTCAGTTTGTTGTCTCACAGATGAGCAGGTTTATGCATTGCCCAGGAGTCATGCATTGGAAGGCAGTTAAGCGCATCTTTCGCTACTTGAGTGGTACTCGGTTTGGGTTGTTTTATCCCAAGGGGGGATCACTACCGCCAGATTTGCATGCTTTTTTTGACTCAGATTGGGCTGGTTGCTATGACACTCGTGTGTCCACCATTGGTTTTTGCTTCATGCTTGGTAGCTCATGTATATCTTGGTTGAGCAAGAAGCAGCCTACTGTGGCCACTTCCAGTTGTGAGGCTGAGTATAGGGCAGCTTTCACAGCGACTGTTGAGTGTGTGTGGCTCAGACGCCTTATGGCTGATTTGGGTGTTGGCCACTCTTCTGCCACCACCATCTTCACTGACAGTCAGAGCGCATTGGCAGTTGCGAGGAAACCTATGTTCCATGCTCGCACTAAGCACATTGAGGTGCATTATCACTATGTCAGGGAGAGGTTCTCTGCTGGGGAGATCAGGTTGGCATATGTGCCCACGCAAGAGAACATTGCAGACCTTTTCACGAAGGCTCTGCCTAGGGAGAAGTTTGAAGCTTTCCACATAGCTTGGCACTTCCTTATACATGAGTGCCAGCTCCTTGTTCACCGCATTACTCCTAGGGGGGATTTGTTGATATATTTAGGTAGTGATGTGTGTGAACACACTAGGACCGCCGGGGCACTTTTTTCCCTCATTAGGAGGTTTTTTTTACCCCGGCTTGTATATATGCCTATTGCCCTAATGGGCTACTTATCTTTGTACATTCTCTAGTAATACATCCAGTATTGTGTATTTGTGCTCCAAGCTTCTTCTTCTTCCTTGTGCTGTTCGCGTGCTTCTGCACACTTCTATCTCCAACACTATGTACAGGAAAATTGTGGGAAGTTTGATATATCTCACAATTACAAGGCCTGATCTAAGCTACACTATTGGACTTGAAAGTCAACTTATGCATGTTCCTAGGAAACTACATTTGGATGCTCTAAGGTGCACTCTACTTTATGTGAGTGCTACTTTGGATTATGCATTGTTTTATGAAGCTGGTGTAGATTTGCAGGTTCATGGATGCACCGATGCAGATTGGGTTGGTAGTACTCCAGATATACGATCTACTAGTGGCTTTCTATTCTCACTTGGAGGTGCAGCTATTAGATGGAGCAGCAAGAAGCAACCCACTATTGCTTTGTCAAGTATAGAGGCTGAGTATAGAGGTGATGCATGTTGGAAAACAATGTCCCATGGTCAAATGGTCAATATTTCTCAGAATATACAGGATGTGTAGATATTTGTTTAGGTTCTCTACAACCAAATTGCCTGGGTTCTTTGGATAACATAATCTCCTCTCATCGTAGTCACGAGCGTTTGATTCCCGTCGATAGCACAACAGAAACACAAAATAGTTTTTGATCATGAATAAAGCAAAAGTGATGGCCTGCGAAGATTCTTTGTGATTGATTTAATGTTTGGCAATGATCACATGCGTTTGAAGGCATTTTTATGATCGTAGAGGCTTTTCGCATGAGCTTTATTATTGAGGGCTCTACTATATAAGAAACTACTTGGGGTCACTTTGTTTATCCTACACCAATTGCAATGCCAGCTTTGGTCCCTCATTAGAGGTGGTGCTCTAGCACACATGGGGCAGCCATGGTGCACTCTAGGAGCATGTTGAGGAGCAGCTATGGAGTTCTTCTTGGAGAAGAGTGTGTTCACACTCTTGCTTATAGAGAGGAATTACCTATCAGCAGCTTGGTGGTGTGGATCAGTCATCTACATAATGTATTTGAAGATTGTCTTCTACATGAAGATTTCGGTGTACTTCAAAGACATTGGATGGAGGTTAACATAAGATTTACATCTTAAAATTCAGGTACATATTCCCTTTATGCACACAGGTACTACTTGGAGTTTAGGGAGGCTGTGGCATCCATATCAGGAGGAGTCCGATTCGGCATATCTAAAGGAGAATTAGTACATGCATGCTACATGCACATTCGGATGAGGTGTTAGAGAAGGTGTGTTCACCGGAGTATGAGGATTTCTATCGGCAACATGTTAGCATTCTTTGCTAATTCTGTAAGTATGTGATCTTTCACACACACATCTGATTTAGGGTCTTCCATAGCCTAAATCAGATTAGGGTTTGCTAATTATCAGTTTCAAACTGATCTTTCCTCTTTTTTTCATTCATATACACTCTTCTACAACCTATCACGTCATACATCTCATATATATTCAGATTTCTATCACTACATCTGAATATTCTTGTAAAATCTGTACATTGACTCATCCATCTATTTCTCTTCACATAGAGTGGTTGAGAGTTTTGCTCCCACATTGTAAATTGACATTTGTATATATGATGATGTGAGTAAGCAGTGGCTTACGTAACACTTTACACATGTTGTCTAATCTTTCTCTATCTTTGTCTCATCATTTGTATGATTAAGTGTGGTATGTTTTCATGTTTTGTCAATATTGGAAGATTGTTGGATTCTATGTTGTAGATCCTGGATCTATGGAACCTTGGACGTGTGGTATTAGTTATGGGCCTACTAAATTTCCAACATTTGGTATCAGGAAACCCAGGTTCACAGGTTCCCGGACTTCCAGGTTTACAACATATGATTTAAGGGCATCTTCTAATATTAGACATTTGACATACACACTTAATCTAGATGAGAAGAGATTTGAGAATTAAACAATTTAGTCACATGTTTATTCATCAGTATGGATTATGAAGTTGATGATCTGTTAGCAGCCAAATATTTTTGGAAGAGTATGCAAATACTTTATAGAAATATTATTTGAAGACCAAGACTTGATGAAGAGAAGGATACTTCAAATTCAAAGAAAAAAAATGGTTTGGAGAAGATGAAGGTTTGCAATTCTCAAGGTAAGAGTTTGTCCACTTGTATTTCAAGTAGAAGTTGCAGATTCTTTGGAAGGATTTGTTTGAAGAAAGTTGTACAACTTTATGTGAGAAGCATGGACACTTAGAGACATGCAGGTAATAAATCAAACATTTAGTCATTAAGGTTTGATGAGAGCAGATTCTATACAGGTATTTTTTTGGATAGATCTAGTATGATCTTGTATGATCTTGTATGATCTTGATAGATCTTGAATTATCTTGAAGATCTTGAGTATGTATGATTCAGTTGTCTACCCTTTGTTTAAAAAATTCTTAGCATTGGACGAAGTAAGTCAAAGGTTCAGATTCTATCAGATTTATGTTGCAGAAAATAGAAGAAGATACTTGTTACATTACAGAAGATTATGGATCCTAAAATGCTTTCAAAAAGGTTTTATTGGATCAGCTAACCTCATCTGGATTATGGGAAGCTGAGGAATGACAGGGAAAGCTATTAGCATGTGCACTGCTAATAAAAAGGGTTCATATATTTTGTTTTAGACACAAGTATTGATGTTAAGGAAGCAATGCTAAATCACTAAAGATCAGATTGATTGAAAGAAGGAAGACGTTCCAGATTTCAAAAAGTCTGATATACTTTGAAGAATTCTGGATACTAGTGTTAAATCATCCAAGGGGGTGATGAAACATGAAGACTTATTTTCAGCCATATGTAAAAGAATGCAGAGTCATTTCTAAAGGTATTCCTATTTCAGGTATTCCTATATTTTCTTTGTTAGTTTCTCTTTATGTTCCAGCTTTGAAAGAAGAAGGAAGAACGAGAATGTCTGGAGAAAGTTCATGTTAGGTGTTCCTGTTCAAGAGAAGGTTCCAGAGTTCTATTGAAGAGAAACTTGATATTTCAGAGAGGTATGTTTCAGAGGTGCACACATTTAAGTTTATACCAGATTGTGAAGGAAAGAGGTATGAAGGACTTATAGTTAGAACAAAGATGATGACATCATAGATATGAAGTTTTGAGACAAACACTGCATCTCTGCTTACCTTCACCTCTCGTGTGAGTAATTATTTGCATAGATGCTTGACATTTCATCAAACATTGCATCTCTGCTTACCTTCACCTCTCGTGTGAGTAGGTTCGAACAATTATATCCCGTTTTATCAAGGGAATATCCAATAAAGATACCATTTTCTACTTTTAGATCAAGCTTCATCCTCAACTCATCTAGAACATGTACATATGCAATACAACCAAATACTTTCATATGTGATAAGTGTGGCTTTTTGCATGTAAACTTCTCTTCAGGTGTAACTTGATGTACAACAGCAGTCAAAGTTTTGTTCATGATGTATGCAGTAGTGTGCAGACCTTCTGCCCAATATCAATGAGGAATATTCTTCTCAACCATCAAAGCTCTTGCTATTTCTGCAATTTGTCTAGTTTTGCAATCAACAATGCCATTTTATTATGGCATATACCTACATGAAAACTATCGTCGAACTCCATGAATTTTTAGAAAGCTACTAAACTCATTTGACATGTATGAATATACTTCCCTATCTACTTCTCCACCATAGACTTAAAATTTTTACATGTATGAATATACTTCCATGTCTGCTTTTCCATCATAGCCTAAAACTTTTGGAAGTGAGTGAACACCTCACTCTTCTCTTTCATGAAATATACCCGTACTTTTCATATATGGTCCTTTTTCATATACCCGTACTTGCAACCGCCCATAGATGTGGTCTTTGTAGGACCCCAAAAATCTGTATGTACTATTTCTAGCACATTCTCATTAACATGCTTGTCATGTGGAGATAATGCTCTTGATTGTTTACCAAGACATGTTGCAAATATTTTTTGCATCTCTGCAACCTTAAAATTTGGTAGTCCATTGACAATCTCCTTTGAATCCATCAATTTCATCCTCTGCAAATTTGCATGTCCAATTCGTTTCTGCCAGATCTCTATATAAAAAATAACTCATACACCTTTTGCAAACATGAGTGCATTCCTTTTAGGAATTCTCATATTTAAGGTGAGCATCCTACCCACTATGTTTCTTTTGGAAATCAATCTTCCATATTGTTTGTAGTCTTCTTTATGTAACCCATCAGCATTGAACCTTACTTGTAGTCCATGTTCAACCATTTTTCCAATAGAAATAAGATTTCTTTTTATATTTGGAGCATGCAGCACATCAGCAAGATGTTTTACCTTCCCATCCTCCATAGAAAATGCTATGCTTCTTGTATGCTCGATTGGATGTGATGTGTCATCGCTTGTTTCAACATATCTAGGAACTCAAGATTTTTTCAAACTACTATTTGAAGCACTGGAATCAACATACCAGACATTAGCATTCAATTTTGAGACATCAACAAACATCATATTGATCAACATAGTTGTTTCGATGCCTTCTATTATTTTGATTCTTCAAACTACAATCATGTTCAAAGTATCCAAGTTTACCACAATCTAGCATCCTTTATTGTCATCAACGGAATCATTTCTTTGAAAATTTTTGCACCCTTTTTGGCTCCCCTTGCCTCTTAAATGTCCTCTACCTCTTGCATGATTCTAATGTTCACCTTGGTCTTGGTTATTGTTTCTTCTTCCATTTCTAAAACCTCTGCCTCTTCCTCTCCTAGAGTAGAATACCTCCTCAAAACTAGGTTTTTCTTGAGAGTTTGAGTCCTCAACAAGATTCTTTTCTTCGATAATCCACATGGATACTAGACCAATAAAATTCAAAATATTTTCCTTGGTCTAAATAGAAGTTCTAAACTACTTATATGCAGCTCCTAAACCACGAAGGCACACTTCCACCTTATCATCATCATCTACATTCACACCAATAGATGCAAGTGACTCACATATGATTTTAATTTTCGAAGTGTAGTCACTTATCGACATGCCCTTTTTCTCTAGTGTAGGCAGCTCATTCTAGAGTTGCAATTTCAGTGCCTTTGTATTGGTCTCATACAATGTGAAAAAACTGTTCCAAGCCTCTTTTGGAGTCATGGCATGATCTATGTACCCAATCATGCTATCTTGTATGCTAACAGATAGTCAATACATTACCTTTTGTGATCCTTGATTCCATTTTTCATATGATCTTAACCGGTCCATGGTCCAATTCCTCTCTCATAAGTGCAAAGCATTTTTTTCTCTCCTTACATGTTCTTCTAGTAGCCTTTTCCCATCAAGAAACTGGTCATTCTAAATTTCCAAGCATGGAAGTTGTTCTTCTCCAATTTATTGCTCATAAGCTAACTCATTCCATCTTCACTTTCCATTTCTACAACAATTTGCAACACTACAAAAACACTAGAAGTAGCCCCTCTACTTGAATACTCTCACACTATGATATGACAATTCGATCTAAAAAAACACAGTTTTTGTGTATCAATAGTACATGGAATCACTTGAAATTTGGGATCTCGACCATTTCAATATTGCCAAATAGAAGGCAAGTTAGAGTTTTCCAAATTGACTTGATTTTTCCATGGGTCCCACCTTACAGAATCAAAACAAAGGTTGAGATGGCTTCAAAGAAAAAGAAATGTAAGAAAAACAAGTGAACCTAAAGGGATAACTCTCAAAAATATTTTGATACAATTTTCATAGCAATCTAAGGTCCTTTCTAAATCATGCTTTTTCCACACCTTCTCATGTACTCTTCACTATCGACATTCTCTATGAGCTCTCTAAATCCATACTGACTCTAATACCATGTCACAAAGAAGGAGATAAGGAAGAGAGCTCACTCACACACTCTTACACTCAAAGAGGATCACACACATAGATTGAGGAAAAGAAGAATGATCTTGTTCTTCTTGTTTTATTACATAAAAGGAATATACAAGAATGAACTAATACAACAATACAACTAGTGCAATAATATAAATAAGAGTACATAAGGAAAAACCCAATGCCCGTGAATGAGTGAGCTGGCAAGAAACAAGTGTGCCATCACTCTCGGTGGATGAATCTAGTAAAGCTGGCTAAAGTATGCTGACATATACCATCATGACCACTATACATGTCATAGAAATGAAAAAGTGATATGTGCCATCCTAGATCATCACATGTTGAGCTTGATATCTCAACAACATAGACGTCATCTAACTTGGAAGTTAGAGTTCTACAAAGGTCGGCCTCTAACAATGGCTTTTCCTCATAATGGGGGCCTTATAACTTAAAGCACCATGTATCATTTGTATTCACTTGAGTGTGGAGTATTTTATATATCTAATAGAGATCAATATCTAGATTTTCCTTGAGATCCACAGATTCTTTGATACAACCATTTAAAGTATTTAATCATTGAACATAGGCCAATCTTCTAGAAATATAAAATTAAATTTCTTTTAAGGTGGTCTATCCATTATAGGGCAAATTTCCACTTGCTTTTTGAATCTCTTAGCTATTATCCTTGCATATTTGTGAGAATCTTGCTTAAAGCTATAAATCAATGAAGTTGAATCATGTTTGGCTCCTGTTCCCATGGATTATCCTATCAATTCTTTCACCAATGTATTCTGTTTCCTAAATGATGCTATGTTCAAAGGTTGAATCAATTGAAATCTCTTCCAACTAGGGTTATACCAAATGCCTCCTATTGTATAAAGAAGTTATTGATTTGTTGAGCTCTCAGTACTTGTTTAAGTTTAGATACATGATAATATGGACTTGCAGACCCACCATAAAACGTTTTCATGCACTTATCCACTTGCAATAGTGGAAGGCATCTACCTAGGTCCTAAGCCCTTTCACATATATTTATTGTTGCTTGATTAGTCACTTGAGTTTCTTGTTTGCTACGTAGAGCCATGGGTCTAATTTTAATGTGTTGGTCATGTTCAATTATGGTCAAATTTTGTTATGTCACATTCTTAAAGTAAATCAAAGAGTTACCCAACCATATATAACACTTATGTTGAGATATCAAGCTCAACATGTGATGATCCATGATGACACACATCAGTTTTTCATTCCTCTGACATGTATAGTGGTCATCCTTATATATCTCAGGGATATTTCATTGAGTTTAACTAGATTTATCTACCGAGAGTGATGGCACATTTGTTTCTTGCCAGCTCACTCATTCATGGACATTAGGTTTTTTCTTATTTACTAGTTTTTATATATTTCACTTGTATTCTCGTCTTTAGGTCATTCTTGTACATTCCTTTTATGTAATAGAAGAAGAAGAAGATCATTATTCCTTCCCTCAATCTGTGTGTGCTTCTCTTTGAGAGTGAGAGTGTGTGTGAGCTCTCTTCCTTATCTCCTTCCTCATGACATGGTATCAAAGGTAGTGTGGCTATAGAGAGCTCGTGGAGAAGGTGGTCGGTGAAGAGTACGTGAGAAGGCATGGAGAAAGTGCGATTCAAAAACAACCTCATATTGCTACAAAAATTGGCGTGAAGGTAGAAGACCTCAAAATATTTCGAGAGTTATCCCATTAGGGTCACTTTTTTTTGTCAGATCAAAGTTCTGGAGCCATCTCAACCTCCATTTTGACCCTGAAAGGTGGGGCCCATAAAGAAACCACGTTAGTTTGCAAAATTGTAACTTGCATCGTGTTTGGAAACACTCATATATTCCAAATCCAGAATTTCAAGTGATTCCGTGTACCGTTGATACACGAAAAGTATGTTTTTATGAGATTGAATTGTCACGCCATAGTGCGATAATATTCAAGAAAAAGTGCTACTTGTAGTGTTTTGCAGTGTTGTGAATAGGTGCAAAAATAGCAAACGCAGATGGAATGAGTTAGCTTATGAGCGATAAGCTTGACAAGAGTAACTTCCATGCTTGGAGATTCAGAATGACAAATTTCTTGATGGGAAAAGGCTACTAGAAGTACATCGAAGGAGAGAATGAAAATGCTCTATAGTTACCAAAGAGGAATGGGACTTCAGACCAATTAAGAGCGTATGAAGTGTTGGAGATAGATGTCTGCAGAAGCACGCGAACAGCACAAGGAAGTAGAAGACGCTTCGAGCACAACACACACGACTGAATGTATTACTAGAGAATGTACAAAGATAAGTAGCCGATTAGGGCAATAGGCGTATATACAAGCCGGGGGAAAAAAACCTCCTAAAGAGGGAAAAAAGTGCCCCGGTGGTCCTAGTGTGTTCACACACATCACTACCTAAAAATATCAACAAATCCCCCCTGGGAGTGATGTCATGAACAAGTAGCTGGCACTCATGTATAAGGAAGTGCCAAGCTATGTGGAAATCACTCCACAAAAGGAAGTAAGCCCAAAGCTTTGCGGAAAGCTTCAAACTTCTCCCTAGGCAGAGCCTTCGTGAAAATGTCTGTAATATTCTCCTGCGTGGGCACATATGCCAAGCTGATCTCCCCAGCAGAGAACCTCTCCCTGACATAGTGATAATGCACCTCAATGTGCTTAGTGCAAGCATGGAACACAGGGTTCCTCGCAACTGCCAATGCGCTCTAACTGAAGATGGTCGTGGCAGAAGACTAGCCAACACCCAAATCAGCCATAAGGCATCTGAGCCACACACACTCAACAGTCGTTGTGAAAGCTGCCCTATACTCAGCCTCACAACTGGAAGTGGCCATAGTAGGCTGCTTCTTGCTCAACCAAGATATACATGAGCTACCAAGCATGAAGCAAAAACCACTCGTGGACACATGAGTGTCATAGCAACCAGCCCAATCTGAGTCAGAAAAAGCATGCAAGTCTGGCGGTAGTGATCCCCCCTTGGGATAAAACAACCCAAGTAGCCGAGTACCACTCAAGTAGTGAAAGATACGCTTAACCACCTTCCAATGCGTGACTCCTGGGCAATGCATAAACTTGCTCATCTGTGAGACAACAAACTGAATATCTGGCCAAGTAATGCATAAGTAAATCAAGCATCCAACAGCTTGTTGATAGAGAACAGCATCAAATGCATCTCCAGCATCATGAAGACTCAATCGTAAACCTGTCTCCATAGGAGTGGCAATAGGCTTACAGTCTTCAAGGCCAAAACGCTGCAATAATGTGTCAATATATTTCGTTTGACACAAAGCCATTCCACCATCAACTTGCATAAACTGAATGCCCAAATAGTGATGCAAATGCCCCAAATCAGACATCTCAAATGAGGCATGCAAATTAGCCTTGAAATCAGCAATATGCTTCTCAATAGGACAAGTGAGTAGCATGTCATCAACATAGACAACAATGATCAGAAGCACATCATTAGCACGCTTAACATATAAGGTGCTTTCAGTTGGACTGTTCTCAAAACCATGTGCAACCAGATAGGCATGTATTTTCTCATACCAAGCACGTGGTGCTTGCTTTAAACCATATAATGCCTTCTTTAACCTGCACACCTAGTTTTCATGCCCTTTCTGCATAAAGCCATGGGGCTAAAAAACATACACTTCTTCATGCAAGTCACCATTCAGAAATGTTGTTTTAATGTCCAACTGACGTACATTCCAACCATGATGGGCTGCAAGTGCACAAATGCTCCGAATAGTAGTCATACGGCATGTAGATGCAAAGGTCTCATCAAAATCAATGCCTGTTTCCTGTGCATAACCCTTTGCAACAAGCCTAGCCTTATACATGTCCACTGTACCATCAGGTTTACGCTTCAACTTGTATACCCACTTAGTGCCAATGGCCTTCTTGCTAGGAGGCAAGGCACATAAAGACCAAGTACCATTCTTCATTATAGCATCATATTCAGATTGCATAGCATCCATCCAATTTTTTGAATTATGTGCTTCATCAAACAAAATAGGCTCATTCTCATCACAGAGACTAGATGCAGCCATAGCATAGCAATCTGATGCAAGAGAGGCACTATGAGAGCCTGAACGAGTATGATATGACAGAGGTGCATCTAATTTGTTGTCACGCAAAGTCTGCACCAGCCATTTTGGCATAGTTCTTGCCTGCTTAATATCAGCTCTCTCATCAATAAGTGCATCATGTACATCTGCATCAAAAATAGAATTATCTGCATCATCACATGAAACCTGCAAAGGCTGAGAAGTTGCCTCATTAGGACTAGTACTAGACTGTCCACCTGTAAAAAGATGCATCAAAGTATCATACATGTCTTTGGAGCTGACAGATGTCTCCTTGGTACATGAAAGCAATGGCTGAATAGCATCTTCCACAAAAACAACATCACAGCTAACCAAAGTGCATTTAGTCTGTGGATGATACAGACGATAGCCTTTACTTTTAGAACTGTACCCAACAAAAATACATTTTACTGCCTTATCATCCAATTTTCTATGATGTTGTTCAGGCACTAATGCATATGCCAAACAACCAAAAACACGCAGATGAGCAACAGATGGCTTGCGGTCATGCCAAGCCTCATATGGAGTGATAGACTGCAGCGCTTTAGTGGGACACCTGTTAAGTACATATACTGCACACATGACAACCTCAAGCCAGAAACTATGTGGTAAAGTCTGACTCTTGACCATACACCTCGCCATCTCCATGAGTGACCTGTTCTTCCGTTCAGCAACTCCATTTTGTTGAGGTGTATACGGCACTGTACACTGCTATTTTATCCCAGATTCAGCCAGAAATGCATTAAAATCAGAAGACATATATTCCCCCCTCGATCAAAACGGAGGGTGTCTGTAGCTCAATGATGAGTAGCACCTCCTTTAATGTCAATCCGGGAAGACGTGAGGATGGTATGAAGACCTCGAGCAAGTGGTGGCACAAGTGCGTGAGTGAGAAGCACACAAGCATGCACACACAGACACACACACGCGCACACAAGGCAAGACAAAGAGTGAGAATCAATGGAGCTTTTTAGATTACTTTCAAAATGCTTTTACAAGTTCGTTTCGATTACAATCTAACCTCAAAAATGAGCTCTCTAGCTCCTTTTATAGTTTTTGACTAGCTTTTGGCCCTGTCCAGACCTAGTGTCCGGCCTAGTTAAAAATTAGGTTCCAGGGCTTATTTGGGGGCTCAAACGAGATCTAAAAATTATGGAAATTGGTACGCAACTACTTCTAAGGCTCCTCAAGCTCAAGGACTCCTTGGCTTGTACAAAATGGAGCTACAAAAATGTGAACTGCGATTTACAATGATTATTAGTGATAAAAATCACTGTTGTTGTAGGGATTTCTTCTAGTGATCTGCCATACATATCTTCAAGCTCCCTACTTGCTCTTCTTCCCTGCGTGTCCATCTCTCTGATTTGCATTAATGTCTTGAAAAAAATATTGGCCTACTTGCCAGATCTTCTTTGACTGCCCTGTTTGCTTGTGCTGTCCCTTCTTTGACTTTCACGTCTTGTAGATCCTGATGTACCAAGGCTACTGCCAACACCCCCCCCACTCTCGCGTCTGTCGCCCCTGACAGACCCTTGTCTAGCTGCTTTCTGGACGTAGTATTGTACCACATCGGCGGCGAGGTGGTGTTCTTCTAACCTGAGTCCCCTTGCTAGATCTGTCAGCAATGCATCCCAATTGACTGGCCCTGGGACATCGGGATGTGGCACCCGTAACTGCTCTGAGTGAATGGTTCGCTCCACAGCAAATAAATGGAGGAGATGTGAGGGTCTGGGTACAAATATTTCTGAGTGGTATTCCCAGAACCCTGTTATGAACATCTCTTCGAATGTTTGTTTAAAGCAGGCCGGGAGGTATTTTATTCTGGCGTGCCAAGCGTATATCACCTCTATGGAAGGAGTGGTGCTCATGTCATACACTAAATCTTGGTTTCCTGTAAGGAATCCGACGCCTGAGAAGTGTGGGTCCTTGATATTCTTGAATGTCCTGAATGTAATAAGCATTAACTCAAAAATTTTCATGCACATCTGGGCCATTACATCAGGGGTATTCTTTAATCGGAGGCTCCAGTGCCGTATAGTGGAGATCATGTAATTGACGGTGGGAGGCCCTTGAGGGGGTGCTAGATAGACGTAGTTTAACCATTTGGCGCATCCCTTGATATTCTTGACTGCAATGGTAAACTCTGGCCACGTACGTCTGCGGAGTACAGGAACATAACAAGGGTTATATTTAATAAAAAGAGGCATATTCGTCCAGGTGCGAACCATCTCCGGATAGGTTTCGAGGAGTCGGATCCTCCAAGTGGGTTGATGAATGGATCCTTTTTTCGCACTCTCTGGGATGTCATCTGGCCCAAATTGTGTGGCAAACGTTGGAGGTTTGCCACATTTATGTTGGATTTCTGCATTGTAGTCCGCCAGGAGTATACAATAGGGCACGTATTGATCATCATTGGTTCCGATCCATCTATGGTGGGACATGCTGCGGAAGTATTCTGATTTAATAATAATGTCCTCTATCTTTGCCATGGATTGGATCTGAACTGCTACTCGATCTTCATGAGTTGATGCCGTTTTCTCTAGTGTTTGGAGCCACTCAGGTACTTCAATTTCTAGCGTATCCATTCCTTCTGCCGTTTGTTCACCACCTGGCATTGGCATAGGAACGTAAGGTTCCTCGTACGTCTCATCTACCTCGATGGGTACCAAATCCTCGGGTTCTGGTTCGACAACTGGAGAGGGTTGCCTTTCATGTGTGAGTAATCTTGCTTGTAATTCGGCCACCTGCTCTTTCAATGCCTTGACTTCCTCTGAAGTCGTGGTCGTTTCCGTGACTTTGGGTGCTGTCTGTTGCTCTTGGAGTTGATTGCGCAGCGCATCACGTTCCCTTTCCAAGTCATCATGAGCTTCTAATAGATCTGCATAGCTGTCCAAGATGGTCTTCATTGTCGCTGAGGGCACCGCTTTAAATTGCTCTGGATCAAATTCGTGTGGAGAGCCTTCCATTGCAGCTTCTAGATTTGCTTCATTTTGCTGCTGCAGCCTCTTGTTCTCTTCTAGGGCGGCCGCCATGTGTTTTCTAAGAAGTGCCAGGTTACGCCGGACTTTGAGATTATCGGCTTGATATACCTCGAGCAGAGCTTCCAGTTGTTTGGCACCTGATTCTGTCGATGGTTGGGGTGCTGCCAGTAATGTCTGGTGAGCCTGCTCAAGCGTCGCGTAGCGTTGATTCAGTTCTGCATTTTCCGTTTGTAGAATGTGAAATTGTGTTTGTAAGTTCTGGTGGTGCGTTTCCAGTTGCTGAAACCGGTTGTCCAGAGCTTTGTACTCATGTTGGAGCTGGTATACACATTGGTTTAATGCAAAAAATATGTTATTTACATTAAATAATGTTGGGAAAGGTGAAGATGCAGGGGGAATGGGGGCGGGAATGGGAGAGGTGAATGCTGTGGATGTAAGTGGAGATGTGGGTGGAGGGGGTATGGGTGATGAAGGTGGCATGGGGGGAGGGAGCGGTGCTGTGGCAGGTGATGTTTCCATCGTGTCAACTGTTTGAGTGACTGTGTAGATGGGAATCGTTGGTGGAGTGGAGGTGACATCGGTGAACAGGGTGGTGAAGGTGGGCATGGTGATTCCCCCGAATTGGATTCCCGGGGAGAGTGGGATGCCCATGACAACGGTAGTGGTAGTGGATGTGGTAGTGTTAGTGTCCTGCGGTGGAGTGAATTGTGTAGTGTGAGGTGGGGAGGGTGGTGATAACGGTGCTTCGTGATATTCTTCTGCTTGCGTTGACTCGCCAGGTGCTGATGTATTGATGTGAATTTGCTTTCTGGACCTCCTGGGACGAGTAGGAACTCTTTTTTCAAACCTGTGGATGTAGGCCATTGCCTCATGGATGGCCTCGTCCAGTCCTACAGCGTCGGCATGAAGGTTCATGGACTCAATGAATAAATCATCCACGCCTTCCTCCGCTAGCAAGTCGTTCATGAGTCTTTTGCCCTGTTCGAGAGACATCTTATGTTGTTCCTGAACCAGTCGCATGGTTCGATATAGTCTCTTGATCTGTGCTGAATATGCTGGGGCACTTGCTAACTCGGAGAGTTCGTCATATTCTTGCTGTTGTTCTTCGTCGGCTTCTTCTTCGTCTCCTCCTGCCTCTTGTTCGTCTACCTCGACTTCTACCACTCGGGGTTGGGTGGGGGCCGATGTTGTTTTGGGTCGTGGTTCCTGATCTCGCGCTGCTTCCGCTTCGAGGTTAGAGTCATAGATTAATCGGGCAATTTCCTCATCCGTGAGGTCCTCAAGAGTAAATCCCTGCGGGAATTCTAAATCGGATGGAATGGGGGGAAACACCAGATTAGGCCCCTCCGTGCTTGGTCTTGGTAACCGGATTGTGAATGGCCTAACTCGTCGTGTCTGGGGAGGAGTGATTTCTGGTGTAGCGGTAGCTCCCCTTGGTTGAGCACAGGGTAGTTGGACTCCCCCCCTCATCTTCTTGGATGGGGGACCTGCTGTTGATAGTCTTCTTTGGTGTAGCTCAATGATGAGTAGCACCTCCTTTAATGTCAATCCGGGAAGACGTGAGGATGGTATGAAGACCTCGAGCAAGTGGTGGCACAAGTGCGTGAGTGAGAAGCACACAAGCATGCACACACAGACACACACACGCGCACACAAGGCAAGACAAAGAGTGAGAATCAATGGAGCTTTTTAGATTACTTTCAAAATGCTTTTACAAGTTCGTTTCGATTACAATCTAACCTCAAAAATGAGCTCTCTAGCTCCTTTTATAGTTTTTGACTAGCTTTTGGCCCTGTCCAGACCTAGTGTCCGGCCTAGTTAAAAATTAGGTTCCAGGGCTTATTTGGGGGCTCAAACGAGATCTAAAAATTATGGAAATTGGTACGCAACTACTTCTAAGGCTCCTCAAGCTCAAGGACTCCTTGGCTTGTACAAAATGGAGCTACAAAAATGTGAACTGCGATTTACAATGATTATTAGTGATAAAAATCACTGTTGTTGTAGGGATTTCTTCTAGTGATCTGCCATACATATCTTCAAGCTCCCTACTTGCTCTTCTTCCCTGCGTGTCCATCTCTCTGATTTGCATTAATGTCTTGAAAAAAATATTGGCCTACTTGCCAGATCTTCTTTGACTGCCCTGTTTGCTTGTGCTGTCCCTTCTTTGACTTTCACGTCTTGTAGATCCTGATGTACCAAGGCTACTGCCAACACCCCCCCCACTCTCGCGTCTGTCGCCCCTGACAGACCCTTGTCTAGCTGCTTTCTGGACGTAGTATTGTACCACATCGGCGGCGAGGTGGTGTTCTTCTAACCTGAGTCCCCTTGCTAGATCTGTCAGCAATGCATCCCAATTGACTGGCCCTGGGACATCGGGATGTGGCACCCGTAACTGCTCTGAGTGAATGGTTCGCTCCACAGCAAATAAATGGAGGAGATGTGAGGGTCTGGGTACAAATATTTCTGAGTGGTATTCCCAGAACCCTGTTATGAACATCTCTTCGAATGTTTGTTTAAAGCAGGCCGGGAGGTATTTTATTCTGGCGTGCCAAGCGTATATCACCTCTATGGAAGGAGTGGTGCTCATGTCATACACTAAATCTTGGTTTCCTGTAAGGAATCCGACGCCTGAGAAGTGTGGGTCCTTGATATTCTTGAATGTCCTGAATGTAATAAGCATTAACTCAAAAATTTTCATGCACATCTGGGCCATTACATCAGGGGTATTCTTTAATCGGAGGCTCCAGTGCCGTATAGTGGAGATCATGTAATTGACGGTGGGAGGCCCTTGAGGGGGTGCTAGATAGACGTAGTTTAACCATTTGGCGCATCCCTTGATATTCTTGACTGCAATGGTAAACTCTGGCCACGTACGTCTGCGGAGTACAGGAACATAACAAGGGTTATATTTAATAAAAAGAGGCATATTCGTCCAGGTGCGAACCATCTCCGGATAGGTTTCGAGGAGTCGGATCCTCCAAGTGGGTTGATGAATGGATCCTTTTTTCGCACTCTCTGGGATGTCATCTGGCCCAAATTGTGTGGCAAACGTTGGAGGTTTGCCACATTTATGTTGGATTTCTGCATTGTAGTCCGCCAGGAGTATACAATAGGGCACGTATTGATCATCATTGGTTCCGATCCATCTATGGTGGGACATGCTGCGGAAGTATTCTGATTTAATAATAATGTCCTCTATCTTTGCCATGGATTGGATCTGAACTGCTACTCGATCTTCATGAGTTGATGCCGTTTTCTCTAGTGTTTGGAGCCACTCAGGTACTTCAATTTCTAGCGTATCCATTCCTTCTGCCGTTTGTTCACCACCTGGCATTGGCATAGGAACGTAAGGTTCCTCGTACGTCTCATCTACCTCGATGGGTACCAAATCCTCGGGTTCTGGTTCGACAACTGGAGAGGGTTGCCTTTCATGTGTGAGTAATCTTGCTTGTAATTCGGCCACCTGCTCTTTCAATGCCTTGACTTCCTCTGAAGTCGTGGTCGTTTCCGTGACTTTGGGTGCTGTCTGTTGCTCTTGGAGTTGATTGCGCAGCGCATCACGTTCCCTTTCCAAGTCATCATGAGCTTCTAATAGATCTGCATAGCTGTCCAAGATGGTCTTCATTGTCGCTGAGGGCACCGCTTTAAATTGCTCTGGATCAAATTCGTGTGGAGAGCCTTCCATTGCAGCTTCTAGATTTGCTTCATTTTGCTGCTGCAGCCTCTTGTTCTCTTCTAGGGCGGCCGCCATGTGTTTTCTAAGAAGTGCCAGGTTACGCCGGACTTTGAGATTATCGGCTTGATATACCTCGAGCAGAGCTTCCAGTTGTTTGGCACCTGATTCTGTCGATGGTTGGGGTGCTGCCAGTAATGTCTGGTGAGCCTGCTCAAGCGTCGCGTAGCGTTGATTCAGTTCTGCATTTTCCGTTTGTAGAATGTGAAATTGTGTTTGTAAGTTCTGGTGGTGCGTTTCCAGTTGCTGAAACCGGTTGTCCAGAGCTTTGTACTCATGTTGGAGCTGGTATACACATTGGTTTAATGCAAAAAATATGTTATTTACATTAAATAATGTTGGGAAAGGTGAAGATGCAGGGGGAATGGGGGCGGGAATGGGAGAGGTGAATGCTGTGGATGTAAGTGGAGATGTGGGTGGAGGGGGTATGGGTGATGAAGGTGGCATGGGGGGAGGGAGCGGTGCTGTGGCAGGTGATGTTTCCATCGTGTCAACTGTTTGAGTGACTGTGTAGATGGGAATCGTTGGTGGAGTGGAGGTGACATCGGTGAACAGGGTGGTGAAGGTGGGCATGGTGATTCCCCCGAATTGGATTCCCGGGGAGAGTGGGATGCCCATGACAACGGTAGTGGTAGTGGATGTGGTAGTGTTAGTGTCCTGCGGTGGAGTGAATTGTGTAGTGTGAGGTGGGGAGGGTGGTGATAACGGTGCTTCGTGATATTCTTCTGCTTGCGTTGACTCGCCAGGTGCTGATGTATTGATGTGAATTTGCTTTCCGGACCTCCTGGGACGAGTAGGAACTCTTTTTTCAAACCTGTGGATGTAGGCCATTGCCTCATGGATGGCCTCGTCCAGTCCTACAGCGTCGGCATGAAGGTTCATGGACTCAATGAATAAATCATCCACGCCTTCCTCCGCTAGCAAGTCGTTCATGAGTCTTTTGCCCTGTTCGAGAGACATCTTATGTTGTTCCTGAACCAGTCGCATGGTTCGATATAGTCTCTTGATCTGTGCTGAATATGCTGGGGCACTTGCTAACTCGGAGAGTTCGTCATATTCTTGCTGTTGTTCTTCGTCGGCTTCTTCTTCGTCTCCTCCTGCCTCTTGTTCGTCTACCTCGACTTCTACCACTCGGGGTTGGGTGGGGGCCGATGTTGTTTTGGGTCGTGGTTCCTGATCTCGCGCTGCTTCCGCTTCGAGGTTAGAGTCATAGATTAATCGGGCAATTTCCTCATCCGTGAGGTCCTCAAGAGTAAATCCCTGCGGGAATTCTAAATCGGATGGAATGGGGGGAAACACCAGATTAGGCCCCTCCGTGCTTGGTCTTGGTAACCGGATTGTGAATGGCCTAACTCGTCGTGTCTGGGGAGGAGTGATTTCTGGTGTAGCGGTAGCTCCCCTTGGTTGAGCACAGGGTAGTTGGACTCCCCCCCTCATCTTCTTGGATGGGGGACCTGCTGTTGATAGTCTTCTTTGGTGTAGCTCAATGATGAGTAGCACCTCCTTTAATGTCAATCCGGGAAGACGTGAGGATGGTATGAAGACCTCGAGCAAGTGGTGGCACAAGTGCGTGAGTGAGAAGCACACAAGCATGCACACACAGACACACACACGCGCACACAAGGCAAGACAAAGAGTGAGAATCAATGGAGCTTTTTAGATTACTTTCAAAATGCTTTTACAAGTTCGTTTCGATTACAATCTAACCTCAAAAATGAGCTCTCTAGCTCCTTTTATAGTTTTTGACTAGCTTTTGGCCCTGTCCAGACCTAGTGTCCGGCCTAGTTAAAAATTAGGTTCCAGGGCTTATTTGGGGGCTCAAACGAGATCTAAAAATTATGGAAATTGGTACGCAACTACTTCTAAGGCTCCTCAAGCTCAAGGACTCCTTGGCTTGTACAAAATGGAGCTACAAAAATGTGAACTGCGATTTACAATGATTATTAGTGATAAAAATCACTGTTGTTGTAGGGATTTCTTCTAGTGATCTGCCATACATATCTTCAAGCTCCCTACTTGCTCTTCTTCCCTGCGTGTCCATCTCTCTGATTTGCATTAATGTCTTGAAAAAAATATTGGCCTACTTGCCAGATCTTCTTTGACTGCCCTGTTTGCTTGTGCTGTCCCTTCTTTGACTTTCACGTCTTGTAGATCCTGATGTACCAAGGCTACTGCCAACACCCCCCCCACTCTCGCGTCTGTCGCCCCTGACAGACCCTTGTCTAGCTGCTTTCTGGACGTAGTATTGTACCACATCGGCGGCGAGGTGGTGTTCTTCTAACCTGAGTCCCCTTGCTAGATCTGTCAGCAATGCATCCCAATTGACTGGCCCTGGGACATCGGGATGTGGCACCCGTAACTGCTCTGAGTGAATGGTTCGCTCCACAGCAAATAAATGGAGGAGATGTGAGGGTCTGGGTACAAATATTTCTGAGTGGTATTCCCAGAACCCTGTTATGAACATCTCTTCGAATGTTTGTTTAAAGCAGGCCGGGAGGTATTTTATTCTGGCGTGCCAAGCGTATATCACCTCTATGGAAGGAGTGGTGCTCATGTCATACACTAAATCTTGGTTTCCTGTAAGGAATCCGACGCCTGAGAAGTGTGGGTCCTTGATATTCTTGAATGTCCTGAATGTAATAAGCATTAACTCAAAAATTTTCATGCACATCTGGGCCATTACATCAGGGGTATTCTTTAATCGGAGGCTCCAGTGCCGTATAGTGGAGATCATGTAATTGACGGTGGGAGGCCCTTGAGGGGGTGCTAGATAGACGTAGTTTAACCATTTGGCGCATCCCTTGATATTCTTGACTGCAATGGTAAACTCTGGCCACGTACGTCTGCGGAGTACAGGAACATAACAAGGGTTATATTTAATAAAAAGAGGCATATTCGTCCAGGTGCGAACCATCTCCGGATAGGTTTCGAGGAGTCGGATCCTCCAAGTGGGTTGATGAATGGATCCTTTTTTCGCACTCTCTGGGATGTCATCTGGCCCAAATTGTGTGGCAAACGTTGGAGGTTTGCCACATTTATGTTGGATTTCTGCATTGTAGTCCGCCAGGAGTATACAATAGGGCACGTATTGATCATCATTGGTTCCGATCCATCTATGGTGGGACATGCTGCGGAAGTATTCTGATTTAATAATAATGTCCTCTATCTTTGCCATGGATTGGATCTGAACTGCTACTCGATCTTCATGAGTTGATGCCGTTTTCTCTAGTGTTTGGAGCCACTCAGGTACTTCAATTTCTAGCGTATCCATTCCTTCTGCCGTTTGTTCACCACCTGGCATTGGCATAGGAACGTAAGGTTCCTCGTACGTCTCATCTACCTCGATGGGTACCAAATCCTCGGGTTCTGGTTCGACAACTGGAGAGGGTTGCCTTTCATGTGTGAGTAATCTTGCTTGTAATTCGGCCACCTGCTCTTTCAATGCCTTGACTTCCTCTGAAGTCGTGGTCGTTTCCGTGACTTTGGGTGCTGTCTGTTGCTCTTGGAGTTGATTGCGCAGCGCATCACGTTCCCTTTCCAAGTCATCATGAGCTTCTAATAGATCTGCATAGCTGTCCAAGATGGTCTTCATTGTCGCTGAGGGCACCGCTTTAAATTGCTCTGGATCAAATTCGTGTGGAGAGCCTTCCATTGCAGCTTCTAGATTTGCTTCATTTTGCTGCTGCAGCCTCTTGTTCTCTTCTAGGGCGGCCGCCATGTGTTTTCTAAGAAGTGCCAGGTTACGCCGGACTTTGAGATTATCGGCTTGATATACCTCGAGCAGAGCTTCCAGTTGTTTGGCACCTGATTCTGTCGATGGTTGGGGTGCTGCCAGTAATGTCTGGTGAGCCTGCTCAAGCGTCGCGTAGCGTTGATTCAGTTCTGCATTTTCCGTTTGTAGAATGTGAAATTGTGTTTGTAAGTTCTGGTGGTGCGTTTCCAGTTGCTGAAACCGGTTGTCCAGAGCTTTGTACTCATGTTGGAGCTGGTATACACATTGGTTTAATGCAAAAAATATGTTATTTACATTAAATAATGTTGGGAAAGGTGAAGATGCAGGGGGAATGGGGGCGGGAATGGGAGAGGTGAATGCTGTGGATGTAAGTGGAGATGTGGGTGGAGGGGGTATGGGTGATGAAGGTGGCATGGGGGGAGGGAGCGGTGCTGTGGCAGGTGATGTTTCCATCGTGTCAACTGTTTGAGTGACTGTGTAGATGGGAATCGTTGGTGGAGTGGAGGTGACATCGGTGAACAGGGTGGTGAAGGTGGGCATGGTGATTCCCCCGAATTGGATTCCCGGGGAGAGTGGGATGCCCATGACAACGGTAGTGGTAGTGGATGTGGTAGTGTTAGTGTCCTGCGGTGGAGTGAATTGTGTAGTGTGAGGTGGGGAGGGTGGTGATAACGGTGCTTCGTGATATTCTTCTGCTTGCGTTGACTCGCCAGGTGCTGATGTATTGATGTGAATTTGCTTTCCGGACCTCCTGGGACGAGTAGGAGCTCTTTTTTCAAACCTGTGGATGTAGGCCATTGCCTCATGGATGGCCTCGTCCAGTCCTACAGCGTCGGCATGAAGGTTCATGGACTCAATGAATAAATCATCCACGCCTTCCTCCGCTAGCAAGTCGTTCATGAGTCTTTTGCCCTGTTCGAGAGACATCTTATGTTGTTCCTGAACCAGTCGCATGGTTCGATATAGTCTCTTGATCTGTGCTGAATATGCTGGGGCACTTGCTAACTCGGAGAGTTCGTCATATTCTTGCTGTTGTTCTTCGTCGGCTTCTTCTTCGTCTCCTCCTGCCTCTTGTTCGTCTACCTCGACTTCTACCACTCGGGGTTGGGTGGGGGCCGATGTTGTTTTGGGTCGTGGTTCCTGATCTCGCGCTGCTTCCGCTTCGAGGTTAGAGTCATAGATTAATCGGGCAATTTCCTCATCCGTGAGGTCCTCAAGAGTAAATCCCTGCGGGAATTCTAAATCGGATGGAATGGGGGGAAACACCAGATTAGGCCCCTCCGTGCTTGGTCTTGGTAACCGGATTGTGAATGGCCTAACTCGTCGTGTCTGGGGAGGAGTGATTTCTGGTGTAGCGGTAGCTCCCCTTGGTTGAGCACAGGGTAGTTGGACTCCCCCCCTCATCTTCTTGGATGGGGGACCTGCTGTTGATAGTCTTCTTTGGAATTCTTGGACTCGGGACCATACGAGTGCCCGCTGAACAGGCACGTCATAAGCCAAGCATCTGTAGATTATTCTGGTCAAAGCACAACACCCGTGGAGTACATTCTTCTGTTTCTTGTTCCACCTTTGATGTGCTAGGTGGATCTGGTCTATTATCCAGTGTGGCACATTGATGGGTAGGCTTTCGGTTTCTGCTAGATATAAACTGAACCATATTTTTTTCGGGGGCATTGTGAATCGTTCTTGGGCGGGAAACGCAAAATGCTGCATGATGGTTCGCAGGTGAAGCGCAATGGTAGGTGTCATGGCTACCATATCCTTCAACTTATTCAGATCCTTGTGCTTCATTCGACCTGGGACCATGGTTTCCTTTTCTGTGGGGATGTGCATGCCATACATTCCCAAAGCTTCTCTTACCAGATTGAGGTCCAGCTTGAACCTTTTAAGCTCATTACCCGGCAGCAGTGATGGCAACACAAAGGTGCTGTCGCCTCCTTTGGCCCTGCTCGGCGTGATTGTACTGATCAGATATGAACATCGTAAAAAGTCCGGCTTTGGTATGTGAGTCCTGAAATAACTTTCCACACCTGCTTTGACCCAAACTGATCTCATGACTTCGGCATTTTGGTAGCTTTCAAATTCGCGTGTGAAAAAGTGGTATCGACCCCATTTGCCATTGAATTCCAGTTCTGCTTCCCAGAAGTAGGTTCCATCGCCCAGTGGTCCAGCAACATCACTGAACCAATGCGCATGCTTACCTACTTGAGAGGTGTGTCCTTGAGGAGGATCCTGGATGGGGAGCACATGCACTTCTCGAAGCTCTTGCGGTCTTGCGGTGAGGCGTGGCTCAAGGAGAAGTGCTTCTATGTCCACGATTTGGGGACCAGATCCGGCTTGGGAGCTGGTACCTGCTTCTGCCATGGCCCTGTTTGCGGATTGGTTCTGTGAGAATATAGAACCAAGTGTTAACATTGTAATGGACAAACTAAATCCGTTGTTGTCCCCGTTACAACATTAACATAAGGTAGAGGGTGAGTTAGTGGTTAGTAAGTGTATGAAGACAGTGTGTGTAGTTAGTGATTGTGTTGTCCTAGGAAACTATTGCAGTTAGTAAGTGGGTTATGAATTTACACATTGGGGTCGGGGGGTTTATTACAGGCCTTAGGCTGCCAAATGCAGTGAATGGGCTGTGCTTTCGGTTTCGGAGAGTCTCTACAGAGCCTTCTCGGTGTCGTGGTTTGCAGATGAGGCCTTTTTGGGACCCATTTACAATTGATTACATGTACGCTCTTGGGTTTTGGTGTGTACATGAGTGTCGAGAACGAGTGAAACCTGGCAGTATGCGTCGCTGCGTTATGCTGTTTACGTTGTGGCCTCAGCGTAGCTACTTGTGCCATCAAGCAAGCCTTAGGCACCCAAATTTGTCTTGATTGTGGGCTTGCCTTCATCGACTTCTTGGGCACCCAAATAGATTTTACTTTAGCAGAAGAATTTCTGAAAGACTGCTTATTAGCGTTGCGTTGTTGGTCACTAATAAGAGGCTTTGCCCCTGTAGTTGACGGTGGTGCAACTGGTCGTTCGCCTTTCCGCACCCATACCTGATCTATTTGCTGGGCTGTTCTGCTGCGCAGGTACTTTTGATCTCTGACATAGGTCGTACCCTGCTTCTTCTGCCTTTGATCCACCTTGGGTTGCTGCCTCTTTCTAGCCTTTGGAAAAGAAGGGAGTTCCTTTGCATTCCTGATTCCTTTTTTGCGAACATCATTCCTCTGCAACACATAGTTTTGGACAAGAACAGCATGGTCATCTTCATGTGTACCCCTGGAAGGACCAGGGGTCTGTGCCTTTCCTAGTTCCTTGAGTGCTCGATTGTCTAATTCTACTGTAACTCGACTATGATTGACCCAAACCTGGAGAAGTCCACTTCTTAGGTTTAGATTGACTGCTTGGTCATAAATCCAATCTTGACCCAGGACAAGAGGCTCAGTGAGATCCTCATCCTGACACACTAGTACTTTAACTGTCATTGCTTCATCATGAATGTAGAGAGGAAGTTCCACCTCGCCCATGCAAGGGGTTTCCACTCCTCCCAATCCTATGAGGTATGCTTCCACAGGTTGGACAGTTAGCTGTAACTCTTGACAGTAAGACATTCTAACAGCACTAGTGGCTGCACCTGAGTCAATCAAGGCTCTTACAGTCCTTGCACTCTTTCCTTGTCCGATATCTAGGGTTACGAAAGGACGTCGATCAGTTATCCTAGGTGAGCTGGTTCCTGCGACTTCACACATTGCCACATGATATCCTTGATCTGCATAGTCATTTGTCCTAGGCTGCTCTCTGCCTTGCCTACGTAATTTCATCCTTCTAATGCGTTCTAAAGCTTCTGCCTGAGCTTCTTCTCGCACTCGCTTTTCTTCCTCTTTGCGTTTCTTAGCAGTATTGAGTCGGCTAAGCATTTCTTCTATGAGGGGTTCCTGGTACAACTTGACTCTGCAACCGCTAATATAATTTGGGAGAACATCACCCTCTAATGTGGCCAATTGTACCGCTCCGCTTGTGGAGATCCTATTGATGATCATAGGTCCGTAGCCTCTCTTTTCTAGCTTCCTCGCGTGTTGTTTGAGTGTATAGACCAAGACTAGATCTCCTGCTTTCAGGCCTTTATCCTTCACATGGGCATCGAAATATGCCTTCTGTCTCTTCTTGGCTGCATATATCCCTGCAGCGGCTCTCAGTCTTGTCTCTCCTAATCGTTCAAGGTCAAAGATCCTAGAGGAGAGCTCATGACCTGTCCATTCATGCTCTTGTGCTACTCTCAATGTAGGGATTAGGAAGTCTAAGGGTAGCACAGCATTTTGACCGAATACCATCTGAAAGGGAGTGGCTTGGAGCACCGTTTTGTAGGCAACTCGGTATGCCCAAACAGCATGATGTAGCTGTTTGTCCCAATCAGAGCGTTTAGTGTTCACTAGTTTTGTCAGTACATTGCATAAAATCTTATTAGTACTCTCAGCTTGTCCATTAGCCTGAGGGTGATAAGGGGCAGACTTCTTGTGTATTACCAAGAATTCTTGGAGTAGATTTTCAATCACTTCGTTCAAGAAATGAGTGCCTCTATCACTTACAAGCTCTATGGGTAGTCCATATCTCGTGAATACATTCTCGAACAAGAATTTGGCCGTTGTTTGAGCATCGTTCTTGGTTGTAGCTTTTACCTCTACCCACTTGGTGAGATAATCTGTTGCCACAATGATGTATTCTGCATGAGAACCTTTCGCTGGGGGATTAATAGGACCTACGAAGTCTATTCCCCACTTAGAGAATGCACGTCCACCCATCATAGGTTTCAGTGGCATCTCATCTTTGCGTATAGGATACTGAGTCCTTTGACAGATATCACACCGTTTCACATAGGTATGTGCATCCATGTGAAGGGTAGGCCACCAGAAGCCAGCAAATAGTATTGCCTTGATTACCCGATCTGGTCCAAAGTGTCCTCCTGCTACACCTTGGTGAGCAGTTTCTAAGATCTTAAGATACTCACTTTCATGGACACACAGTCTCAGGTAACCATCTTTACCGCGCTTATATAGATTATCACCTATGAGTGAATAATCCAGGGCTTCTTGTTCTAAACTCCTTTTCCTAGCTAGAGTCATGTCTGGGGGGAATGTGTTTGTCCGCAAGAATGATACTAGAGGTTCACTCCAATCTGGCACAATGGATATTTGATAGAGAGTGGCGTGTTCCACAGGTGGCTTAATGCAGCAGATTGGGCATTCCTTGCACAACTTTTGGACATCCGCTTCCATGGTTGGCCAATGCACTCCGAATCTTTTTAGAGTCTGCAAAGTTCTTTGCTTTGAATGGTGTTGCTCTAGCGCACCTACATGTGCTAATTGCAACCATTTTGCGTACTCATCCTCTTCCACGCAACAAGCCAAGATTCCTTGATCTGTGTGCTTGTACATGCTGCCTGCCATGATATGGTACTTTTGGGCTTTTACGATCTCTCTATTCCGTGTGTTCACCACTGGATGATTAGGCCCGTATGTCAAGACTGGTACTATTGGCTTGGCCCACTGCGGTACAACTTCCAAATTAAACAAGTAAGCGTCAGGAAGGTCATCTGATACTCCTTGTGGGGCTTCTCCCGATGTGAGCCTAGAGAGATGATCAGCTCGTAAGTGAGTCCTACCTTTCCTTACCACAACCTCGAAGTCGTATTCCATTAGCAAGAGAAACCATCTCACTAATCTTCCTGTATTGCATGGCTTGTTTACAAGATATAACAATGCCTGATGATCAGTAAAAAATTTAAACTTATTTGCAAGCAAATAATGTCTAAACTTTTTAACTGCATATACCATGCCTAATCCTTCTCGTTCAGTAGTGGTATAATTTCGTTCAGCCGCATTCAATTGTCTACTGGCATAGGCAATTGGAAGATCCATATTACCTTCACCAGTAGGTTGTGCGAGCACACATCCAATAGCATAATTGGATGCATCCACGTGAACATGGAATGGCTTATTCCAATCTGGTGTGGTCAAGATTGGTGCTGAACACAATCTTCGTTTAAGTTCTTGGAAGGAAGTCTCACATTCATCCGTCCACTCAAAGTTTGTCAAGAGTCCGTACATGGGCTTTGCAATGACAGCATACATGTGTATGAACCGTCGATAATAACCGCAATGCCCCATGAAAGCTTGTACTTCCTTGACATTCTTTGGCCTAGGTAGTTCTGCTATGGCTCGCACTTTCTCTTCGTCAGTAGATATGCCATTCTTTGACACTATGTGTCCTAGAATCTTGCCTTGCCTGACCATAAAAACGCACTTTTCTGGGTTCAGGCAGACTTGGTACTCTCTACATTTGTCAAAGATTTGTCTGAGTTCAGGAATATGAGTTTGTCTAGCATTGGAATGAGCACAAAGATCATCAACATAGACTTCTAAACTCTTCCTTAGGAACTCCTTAAACACATGGCACATCAGTCTCTGGAAGGTAGCTGGTGCATTGGTAAGCCCAAATGGCATTACTCTAAAAGCAAAAATGCCCCATTCTGTGGCAAAGGCTGTCTTATGCTGATCCTCTGGAGCTATGGCTACTTGATTGTAGCCCGAAAATCCGTCAAGGAAGCTGTACACTTCCTTGCCTGCCACTCTTTCTAAGAGATGCTCTGTGATGGGAAGCGGATAGTTATCTCGAATTGTGGCGGCATTAACCTTTTTCAGGTTAATGCACACACGCAGCTTGCCATTCTTCTTGGGCACTACAACGATGGGGGATACCCATTCGGTGTGCTCAATTTCGTAGATAAATCCAGCTTCGACCAGTCTATCTATCTCTTCCTTGATCTTAGCAGCGTAATTATCGTTATATGTATAAGGCTTTTGCTTAGAGGGTTTGGCGTCTGAAGTCATGGGGATGGTGTGTGAGCATATGTCCGGGTCAACCCCTTTCAAATCCTTGTAGCTCCAAGCGAATACATCTCTGTATTCTCTTAGCAAGGCAATCAATTCATGCTCTTCTTCTTCTGTCAGGTCATGGCCTATATACGTGCATCTCTCCTCTCCTTCTTCTATGGCCACTACTATTTTCTTGGTGGTTTCTTTGTTATCATAGGCCTCTCCTGATTGTGCCTCTCGTTTAGGCATTCTTATCATGACTCTCCTGTCATCTATCTCATACTTCTTAAAATTTTCTGGGACCTCAAACAAAGATTCTTCCTCTTCTGGTGAGGCTTCTCTCTTCTTCCGTTTCTTTCCTTCTCCCTTAGGGGTCATATGTGTTGCTAATCTTACATCATTTGTAACCTCTCCATGCCTCTGGGGTTGAAATTCTACTTCATGGAAGTATTCTTCATCTGATGCAAATGGTGGGTCCATAATGATTGACTCTAGATCGGAGTCACTTGCATCCTCAAATGCATCAGGGCTAGGTTCGCATTCTTCTAGAACTGCCTCTCCCATGATTGGCTCTATGGAGAAGACTGAAATGTCATAGCCATCCTCATCACAGTGAGGTGTCCATTGTTCTTCGTTGATGGCTACGTCCATTGTTGCTAAGATTTCTGCCCAACCGTGAGGTTCAAATTCTTCGTCTGGAAAAACTACAGGTGCATAGGCTGGGTCTTGGATTGATCTATGGGTTTCTTTCGCACCTACCTCTCTGGCTTTCTCTCTCTTCTCTTCTTCTACTGCTACCTTGCACATCCATAAGTGAGTATCTTCATGCATCCATGAGGATCCAGATCCTATGGAATGCACCGATTCTGTGTCATCTTTGGCTCTATGGATGGGATTCCATTGGATAGGAGGGACATCTCTGTGAGAATAATCTTTGAGATTGACTTTGGTCGTAACACCCAAGTGTTGCAAATACAAGGAGTTGGTTCCCCAATCCTGTACCACTTGCAACTGTCGCATAAATGGTCTTCCTAAAATCATCTCATAAGCATGATTTTTGTTGAAGTCACATATGGCAAAGCTATGCTCAAACTCAACACCACAAGTGGTGAGAGTTATTCCTTCCAGCAATCCTAGGGGTCTCTCTATGTGACCATCGGCCATCTGCAATTTCATTCTCGTCGACCTGAGTGCCGGCTTGCCCCAACGCTTCCATAAGGAGGTGGTGGCAATTGCAACTCCTGCACCTGAGTCCAAAATTGCCTTCGTGGTGTAGTCCTGATAGGTGATGGGAAGGTAGGTGTTCCCTTCTTCACCTTCACACATATCTCCTATCTTATCCAAGGGAATTTCTGGCACTGTCCTATGGGATCCTACCTTGGAACGAGGCTTTGCAACTTCAGTTACTCGACTGGCTGCACATTTCCGCGCGTTTAGTCTATTCCCAGGCAGTTCTTCCAAAGTGCAATCGCGTTGCATCTTGGTGTTCATTACTGCCTCCGTGTTCCTTGGTATGACTGAGTCGTCATTCCTTACCATGACTGTGGGTGTTCTCATACATGTGGACTTTGCTTCCCATGGGCCTGTGAAGTGGGGTAGCTCTTGTATGGAATTAGACTCAAAGTCCAATCTCTCGTGAGACTGAGTACTCTCATGTTCCCCGTAAATGGATGGGATGTCTTGTGGGAATTGGTCGTGTGCATCGTCCACAAGTTCAAAAGGAGGGGCGACCTCACTTTCGTTATCCCATTTATCTTCTTGAATCTCTCGTAGGAAGTCTGGTGCAAACCGATTCATAGAAGAAGAAGTGTCTGGCTCCGTAGAGTTAGGTACATATGCTACCTGGGAAGGAGGGCTTATCCTATCGTTGGCTCTTTCCTCGTTGTCATAGATGGCTGAAGCACAAGCTTCTTGGGGGGGATTACCTATGCTATTACTTTTCCGAACAGGCTCATACGCTCTCTGGGAAGGGATGTGGGTTACCTGTGGAGGTACATAAGCTTTCGAGGGAGGCACCTGTGACCTTTGGGGAGGAAAATAGGCTCCTTGAGGAGGCACATGAGCTTCCTGAAGAGGCTGGCTTATTCGTTCTCTTGCCCTTTCCTTTTTTTGAGGGATAGGCTCCTTTTCTGGCTGTGCAGTTAGCCTCTCTAATCTTTCTAAGGAGGGGGAGTTGTCTGGTTGAGTGGAATTGGCTGCATAAACTTCCGATGGGGAATGGCTCCGGTTTTTGCTTGCTTTTCCTTTCTCCTGATTTTTTTCTTCCTTGTCAGACCTGGCAATTATCCTCTCTAACTTTTCTAGGAATCCGTCCAGGTGTAATTGCGTCTTGGCTGAGCCCGAGTAATTGAAAAGGCGACTGGCTTCAAACATAGTCTGAGCCAATGCAACCATTTTCGCGCACAGTTTGGTTCTTTCTATCTCTAGGTCAGCTCTAGGATAGCACTTGTCATGATCCGTGACGTTTGGCCCTTCTTGGATTCTGGCCTGATATGCTTTAAGCATCATGTTCAGGTCTTCAGGAGTGGGATCTGCTAGAACTGATCCTACTCTAGGGGGTGGTGGGATTTGATGAGGCGGTGGGGAAGGTGGTGAGTCGGATGGAGAGGGAAGGGGTGGAGGCGGGGTATTGTGAGAGGGGATTTGAGAGGTGATTTCAGTTATCCTAGCTTTGGTTTCTCTTATGCTTTCCTCAAGTTCACTCATCTTTTTAGCCCATTGTCTTTTCATTCTTTCCCGACTATCTTTCCATGCTCTAGTCCTTTTCTTTGTTATGCTCTCGGTTTCACTAGCCTCTGAGTTCTTACTCTGGTTTGTCTCTTGGTTTTGCTGCAAAGCCTGAGCTCTAGTGACCACCTGCACTGGTGCTGTGGAAGTGACGCTTCCTGAGGAATCTACAACCAAACCAATCACATTGATCGGAGTGATTTTTGGCATATTATTTGGGTTCTTTGGGCAATCTCGTAAAAGATGCTCTTTTCCACAATCTTGGCAAAAACCTTGGATAGTCACTGACTGGGGTTGTGTAGGTGGGGGCAAGGGACAATCACGAATGAGATGATCTCCCTGGCACCTATAGCACGGTCCTCTTGGGAATGGAGGTCTTACTTGCCTAGGTTGAGGCCTAGGGTTGGGGTTTGCATACATGACGTTCGTGTAATCTGACTCCCAACTAGGTTCACTTGGTTCCTCGCTATAGTAAGACTCACCATGTTCTGGAGACTGCATGTAGTAAGCCTGGGGACTATCGACATGTGTAGAATCAAAGCTATGGTCACTTGGGTCATTTTCCGAGATCAATGGGGTTACTGGTACTATGGCCCTATTCAGGTTTTCTTCTGCAACAGCATACTTTACTGGAATCACGTTAGTGGGGTTTGGGGGCTGTTGAGCTAGTACTGGTTGGGGTCTCTGTTGAGCCTGATATTGTGGTTGGTAGGTTTGTTGGGGTCTAGTATATTGTGGTGGTGGGTTTTGGTTTTGGTATCTGCCTTGTTGGTAGGGTTGCGGGTAGGGTTGCCTAATAGTCTGCTTGTTGTATGGGCAATCTTGCGCGGTGTGGTTGGTGTATCTCCGTTCTATGGTGCAGTACTGGCTACTAGGGTCTACTTGGGGTTGAGCCATAATGGGACAGACGTTCGCCATATGGTCACCACCGCATGTATAGCACCTTTTTACAGGAGCAAACCTTGGAATTTGTTTGCTAGTCACACCTAATTTCTGAGCTACCTTCTCAGCAAGCTCCTCGATTGATGTAGATTGCATAGAAGAGTGGCTAGATGCGCTATCTGAATCTTTATAGATTTTGGAAAGCTCTAGCTCTTCCCCTAGGTTATCTTCAATGTCAATGCACATGCGTACACACTCTTCTATAGTCCTAGGGTCCTTCAGATACACATAGGATCTCAATTTCGTACTTAGCAATCCATCAAGGAATAGGGCTACTTGTTTAGCCGATGTGGGTAGCTCCGAAATAGGACATCTTTCAAGGTATTGCCTAAATCTTCTTCCTGCAAGTCTCACGGTCTCTTGAGGGGTTTGCTTGAAGCTGTGGATCAATGAGGAAGTATTGTGTCTTATGCCACTCTTAGAGAACTCTACAATGAAAGCCTCTAGGAGTTGGTCTATGCTCCTGAACTGACGCTCATCCAATGGTTGAAACCATGTAAGTGCTGTGTTCCTAAGGGTTAGACCGAAGGCATTGTACTGCGTGAACAGATCTTCCACTTGTTCAGCTCTCAAGACCTGCTTGAATTCCGCCACATGATCATAGGGATCTCCTGTGCCGTCAAAGTAATTCTTCATGGACTTAACTAGCTGGGTGGGTCTCAAAGTTCTTGCGTGCTCTCTAGGTCTCGGCAGAGGGAATCCATCTACATTTCTTTGGTTCCTGTGGGCTCTATGCATCTCAGGAGGTTCTACCCTATTCGTCTCCGTTCTCGTTCTTTCTCTGCCTACAGGGTTGGCAAAGCTTACTTCCGGTCTATCTCTACTTCTGTCTCTTTGCGTACCATGCGCTTGGGAAGTTCCCGCCCCAGGGTGACCATAGGATGCATTTGATCTTGGTTGGGGAAAAATAAATTCACCCTTCCACGTGTAGGCATGCCTATCATTTTCTGTCACCACGAAGATCCGTTCTGAAGCATGATCTAAATAGGTCACTCTGCCTGGGCTATCCGGATCCTTAAGCTCATAGATCATGATATTTCCTATGTCTGTTGGCTGATTAGACTTATACCTCCAAAAGGCTTCATCAGTTTCTCGATTGAGGAGCAACTCTATGCTCTTGTTGTCTTGGGGGACCCATTCAGGCGTGATAATCCTAGTGAGAACTGATTTACCTCGAGGGGTTCTAGGTTCCGCACCCATGTTCCCTTGTTCTAGGTCACCTAAGTCTGCTTCTGAGATTACATTCCCGAAGTCATCTGTCCTATCAGGGTGACTAGTGACAACATATATAGTTCCTTCTTTGTCCAGGTATGCACCATTTTCAAACTTGACAGCTGGGTGTTCTAGTCCTATGGATTGGTCAGGGTTTTTTATCTGGACCACGGATCTTCCTAGGCCGTCCTCATAGATGCTAGCACCTAATCGGTTGGTCCTAAGGTACTCCAGCTGCGTTTTGTAAGGGCCTTCTACCCTGTATAGGTAAGGCACTCCTGAACTTCCCGTAGGTCTGTCCATGCCTTGAGACATTTCTGACTCACTGGTCTCAGAGCTAGGGTAGTATGAGTGGTGGCTCAACTGCTGGGCCCAAGACCTTGCAGTGTGATTGACACTAGCCTCTGAAGACCTAAGGCTTTGTCTTTCCCTTGCTAAATGTCGTCCTGATCTAAGGTTCATATGCCTAACTGATTAACCCAAATTTTTTCCAGAGTACAACCTCGTTGCCGATCAATTGGTACCAGTCACTTGATTCTTTTTAGTTAAATATTGTGTTTATGGTCTTGTCTGATATCCCGTCGTCAGGAACACTTGAATGTTCTTCGTACTTTAGGTTGATCGTTCCACGTTAGGTTCTTTTCCTTTTAGGTTATCGACAGTACAGAAATTATGTTTTTACTTGAACTTGAGTTTTTTAGGTAGTCTTCAACTTGATAACTGCCTATCGTCGCCCTGGCTTACTCCTAGCTCTACTCGTTCTTAGCTTGAGCTAGGAAATGACAGAGGGCGTTGAGAATAATCCAACCTTACTTGTTGATCCCTTGCTTTCTGGTGCTCAAGAACCCGGTTCTCAAGCTTGCAAAGAAACCTTGCTTTGTACGCTCTCAGTTGCTCTCAATGGACCTATAAAAGTCCCACGGTTAGCTCAATGCTTATATTCAAAGAACAAAACCAACCACTTTCATTCATGTGACACAAACACACATTTGCATTGTGACTTTTAGGAAAATAATTCTAAAGACTCCTGACTTTGATCCCCCTGGGTATGGTCAACTCCAAATTACCCTCTCTGAAAATCAATGCATTATCTTTATAAAAAACAGTTGAGGGCGTGTAGTATATGCCACGAGCTTTCCAACAAGCCCAAGAGCTCAAAAATTGGATTTCGTATGAAAAAGTTAGGGCTGTCCAGGGTTTAGGGGGTTAAATCAGGATTCAATACAAGCTAACAGTCAAACAGGAATACCCGAGTAGCTTGTGGCACGGCCTAACAATGCAATACTATACCCTAGAGTTTGTCCCACACTTAATTACAATTTAGACCAATCACTTTGCCTTAAGGATTTGACCTAATTTGCCCTTCTAACGCGTTCGCAAGGTCTGTCGGTCGCGATTGACAGGTCAGTCGCGATCGACGTGTCGATCGCGATTGACAGGTCCGTCGTGGCTGTCAGTCGCGATTGACTGGTCAGTCGCGATTGACAGGGGTTGCGAAAAGTCAATCAATCGTGGTCAAAGCGTCGTTGACTCTGTCGGTCGCGATTGATGAGTCGATCGCGATTGACAGGTCGGTCGCGAGGGTCTGTCGATCGTGGTCAAACAGTCGTTGACCGTGTCGATCGCGATTGACGAGTCGATCGCGATTGATGACTCGATCGCGATTGACACGTGTCACGCGTGTAGGCAGTCGGTCGTGGTCAATCGGTCGTTGACTCTGTCGGTCGCGATTGACGTGTCGATCGCGATTGACAGAGCCGTCGTGGTCTGTCCGTCGTGGTCAAACCGTCGTTGACCGTGTCGGTCGCGATTGATAGAGCCGTCGTGGGCTGTCGGTCGCGATTGACGTGTCGATCGCGATTGACAGATCTGTCCGTCGTGGTTTGTCGATCGCGATTGACAGAGCGATCGCGATTGACAGAAATCTGTGGAATTTCAAAAAACTAAACACATTTTTGGGAAGCCCTTAGCCTGTAGGTCATGGATATGCACTTTGTTTAGCAATTAGAGCAATTTTTCTGTCGGTCGCGATTGACAGAGCTCGGCGACACACAGACAGTTACATAGATTTCCGTACCTGCGCAGGGTGCTGGGGATGATGATGCGGCCTGTACCTGCAGAAAGCTCACAAAACATGCAAAAAACAGCACATGCAAATTCGCTCTCTCGCTCTCTCTCACAAGTGAAATGAGGGAAATGAGGTGGAGATGGGGATATAGTCAAAAAAAACTGAAATTTTCGCGATGATGGAGATGGACGTGGGAGATGGTGATGATGATGATGGTGATGAAGATGGTGAAGAGAGTAAAAGAAAATCGAAGAGAGTGAAGAAAATACCTACAACTCCAACGCGTCAACTCTACGTCTTACCATCACACGCTCGTCCTCAAAGCTCGATCCCCGGCAACGGCGCCAAAATTTGGTGTAGCTCAATGATGAGTAGCACCTCCTTTAATGTCAATCCGGGAAGACGTGAGGATGGTATGAAGACCTCGAGCAAGTGGTGGCACAAGTGCGTGAGTGAGAAGCACACAAGCATGCACACACAGACACACACACGCGCACACAAGGCAAGACAAAGAGTGAGAATCAATGGAGCTTTTTAGATTACTTTCAAAATGCTTTTACAAGTTCGTTTCGATTACAATCTAACCTCAAAAATGAGCTCTCTAGCTCCTTTTATAGTTTTTGACTAGCTTTTGGCCCTGTCCAGACCTAGTGTCCGGCCTAGTTAAAAATTAGGTTCCAGGGCTTATTTGGGGGCTCAAACGAGATCTAAAAATTATGGAAATTGGTACGCAACTACTTCTAAGGCTCCTCAAGCTCAAGGACTCCTTGGCTTGTACAAAATGGAGCTACAAAAATGTGAACTGCGATTTACAATGATTATTAGTGATAAAAATCACTGTTGTTGTAGGGATTTCTTCTAGTGATCTGCCATACATATCTTCAAGCTCCCTACTTGCTCTTCTTCCCTGCGTGTCCATCTCTCTGATTTGCATTAATGTCTTGAAAAAAATATTGGCCTACTTGCCAGATCTTCTTTGACTGCCCTGTTTGCTTGTGCTGTCCCTTCTTTGACTTTCACGTCTTGTAGATCCTGATGTACCAAGGCTACTGCCAACAGTGTCCATTTTACATGCTGACAGATTTTCTGTTTAAAGCACATGAACACTTTGGACTTTGCTTTGAGTGGATATACCCATGCATGCCTCGAAAAATCATCAATGAAAGTCACAAAGTAAAGGTAATTTCCAAAAGAAGGTGTCTGCATAGGACCACAGACATCACTATGTACAAGCTGCAATTTTTATGTAGCCCGAACTAAACCATCTTTTGGAAAGGAGAAACGCTGCATTTTGCCCAGAATAGAGCCTTCACAAACATGTTTTCCAGGTGCCTCAAGCTTGGGCAAAGAAGAAACCATATCAGATTTCTGCAGGCGTAGCAAACTAGCAAAATTCAGATGACCAAAGCGTGCATGCCAAAGCTTTGCATCTGACATAGCCTGAGAATCATGAATTGCACATGCTGAATCATTCACAGATCTTTCATAGTCTATGAGCTTATACAGCCCACGACATAAAATGCCAAAAGCAATAATAACATTGCCATTTGACAGATCATGAACTATACATCTGTCATCAACAAATTTCACAACCAAGCCAATCTTGGCTAATGCAGAAACTGATAACAGGTTCTTCTTGCTCCCTGGCACAAATAAAGCATCTGACAAAGTGAAAGAACTACCATCAGCAGTAGTCAGAATGATCTTACCAACTCCCATAACAGGATAAGAGGAGTTGTTGGCGCATGTGACAGTATTCCTTGTAGGGGTAGGCTCGAGTGAAGAGAAGAAACTGTGCTGCGAGGTAATATGTTTGGTCGCCCCACTGTCAAAGTACCAAACATCTGGGTCCACTGCAGACATGCACTGCTCATGAGAAGATGGGTCAAAACTGCAAACAGTAGTAAATGCCCATTCTTCTTCCTGCACAAGATTAGCAGACTCTGTTTTTGGTGTAGACGCTTCTGCAACAACCATTCCAGTCTCCTTTTTCTTTGCCTCTTTTGCAGCCAGTTTTGGACAGTTCTTTATGATATGATCATTCCCTTTAAAGTACTTGCAAAACAATTTTTGCTTTTCTGATTGTTTTGCTTTTCTGATTTCTTCTCATCTTTATCCTGATTCTTCGAATGTGTAGCATTTGCAGATTTCTACTTACTAGTAGAAGAGATCCATTTTCCTTTGCCCTTCTGACTAGCCAGGAAAGCTTGATCTGCAACACGCATAATGGACCTGTTCTTCCTGGATTGATCTTCCTGCAACAGAACAGAGACTAACTCCTCAAATGATAAGGCATTCAGATTTCCTTTCATCATCAACCGAAGAGTAGAAGCAAAACTCTGATATGAATTAGGAAGACCATTCAGAACGGTCTGCACAAGTGAGCTATCTGGTATAACCTCATCAGCAGAAATCAATTGTTCCTTCAAATCTTTGATCTTCGTTAGGAAACTGTCCATAGAATCACTTTCATTCATGTGCTCACTCTCCAACTGTTTTCGGAGGTAAGCAACACGAGCCTCATTCCTAGCTTGGTACAATGTGGTAAGTGTATCCCAAGCATCCTTAGTTGTTCTGCAAGAGCGAATATGAGGAATAATGACACGTTTGACAGACAAAGCTATCAATGCATGTGCCTGGGCATCTCTACCATCCCAACGAGTCTGCTCTGCAGTAGGTGCAGCAGAAACAGCAGCACGAACAGGAATCTGCACAATATCATCTTCGACACCATCTTCATCAACTCTAGCACCTGTATTCGTATTACCTGTTGTTACAGGTGTAACAGGACGTCTTTCAACACCCTGCACAATGTTCCACAATCCTTTTGCAACCAATACATGTTGCATCATATAAGCCCATAATGGGTAGTTGGTACCATCCAACTTATCCTCAACAGCCAACATACGGAATACATCACTGCTTTCAGCCATGGCCGGTGACTAAAATACCTTGATGCAGAAAATTGACTGTATCTCAAAAAGTTGAACGGAACTACCCAGACACATTCTGCTAAAACTGTAGCAAACTTCAAGACGCTTATACTGGCAAACAGAAACTGGTATATACCTTTGGTACAAAAAGAGGAAATAGCCTGCACAAGCGCTGCGATAGTGCGTTCGGAGGCATTTTGATCTCGGAAACACCCTAAGTATGCTCACCAAAATTCGTATGATTCTGAGACTGCAAACAGAGGAGTGTCGACGGCACCCTAGATGAAGCGATGACCTGCTCTGATACCAATTGTTGGAGATAGATGTCTACAGAAGCATGCGAACAGCACAAGGACGTAGAAGAAGCTTGGAGCACAACACACACAACTGAATGTATTACTAGAGAATGTACAAAGATAAGTAGCCCATTAGGGCAATAGGCGTATATACAAGCCGGGGGAAAAAAACCTCCTAAAGAGGGAAAAAAGTGCCCCGACGGTCCTAGTGTGTTCACACACATCACTACCTAAATATATCAACATGAAGAATGGAATCAAGGAGCACAAAAGGTAATGTATTGGCTAGCTGTTAGCATACAAGATAACATGATTGGGAACATACAGGATGCTAAGAGTCCGAAAGAGGCCTAGAATAGTTTGTTCACATTGTATGAGACCAATACAAAGGCACGAAAATTGCAACTCAAGAACGAGCTGCATACATTGGAAAAAAAGAGCATGTCGGTAAGTGACTACACCCTAAAAATGAAAAGCATATGTGAGTCACTTGCATCTATTGGCGTGAATGTAGATGGTGATGATAAGGTGGAAGTATGCCTCATGGTTTAGGAGCTGCATATAAGCAGTTCAGAACTTCTATATGCACTAGGAAAATATTTCGAATTTTGCTGATCTTGTATCTATGCTGATTATTGAAGAAAATAATCTTGGTGAGGATTCAAACTCCCAAGGAAAACCTAGTTCTAATTAGGTATTCTATTTTGGAAGAGGAAGAGGCAGAGGGAGAGGCTTCGGAAGTGGAAGAGGACACAATAATGAAGATTAGGGTCAACAACAAAATCATGTAGGAGGAAGAGGACAGTGTCGAGGCAGGGGGAGCCAAAGAGCTCATAGAAATTTCCAAAGACATGATTCAGGTAATGACAATAAAGGATGTTGGAATTGTGGTAAACCTAGACACTTTGAACGTGATTGCAGGTTGAAGAATCAAGATAGCAAAAGGCAGCAAAAAACCTATGCATCCACAAGTGCAAATGATTCTTAGAAGCTCCTCATGGTTCAACATCACATGATGAATACGATGTCTATTGGTGTTTCAAAATCGAATGATAATGTCTAGTATGTTTATTCAGGTGCTTCAAATCACATGATTAGTCATGCGGAATGGTTTAGTAGTTTGCAAAAATTGCCAATTCTTAGATATGTTGAAACAGGTGATGACACATCACATGCTATAGAGCATACAGAAAATATACCACTGTCTATGGAGGACGGGAAGGTAAAACATCTTCTTGATGTGATGCATGTTCCAAATATAACAAAGAATATGGTTTTTGTTGGACAAACAGTTGAGTTGGGATTACAAGTCAGGTTCAATGTTGATGGGTTATATGTAGAAGAGTATAAATAAGATGGATGATTAATTGCCAAAGGGAACAAATTCGGTAGGATGTTCACATTAAATGTGAAAATTCCTGAAATGAATGCAACCATATTTGCAAAAGGTGCAGGAGTTATTGAAGATATAGAGATGTGGCACAAACAGATTGGACATGCAAACTTGCATAGGCTGAAATTGATGCAGTCAAAGGAGATTGTCCATGGACTACCGAATTTCAAGGTTCCAGAGATGCAAAAGGTATGTGCAACATGTCAATTTGGTAAATAATCTTATCTGTATAAAGGGCACTAGATTGATTATGTCTAGAGTTGTCACCATTCTTGTTGAGCTTTGTCTCATGGGTGAAGAGTTTCCCCATCAAGGTGTTGAGGTCAAGTATTTGCATATCCAGGTAGAGGTCCATTGTTGCAATGAAGGACTCCCACTTATCATCAGCTTTGATGCCATTAATGATCTGCCTTACTATGTGTTCTTCTTCTATCTCCTCTCTAATGCTTGCAAGCTGGTCAACCACATCTTTCATCTTGGTTACATAATCAGCCACTCCTTGCTTTGGTTGTTCCTTTAGAGTTGTAAATTCCATCCATAACTGATTCTTCCTAGCTCTTGTATTTGATGAGAAATATGATTAGAGCACTTCCCCAGTCTCTTGGGAGGTCTTGCAATTCCTAATGTGTGGTAATAAGAAATCAGAGATTGATTTTAGTAGACGAGACCTAGCAAGAGCATCCTTTGCACACCATGTGGTCAATCTTTCTTGCTCTTCCCTTGTAGGTTGATGCTTGATCCTGAAGATTGGCATTTCTTCAACTCTTGAGATGTATCCATATAGAATTCTGCCTTGAAGGTAGGCTTGCATCCTTAGTGACCATGTTGAGTAGTTGCTTCTGTCCAATTTTTCGATGAAGGATGGGAATCCATCTCCCATCTTGCTTGTTGTTGCTCTTATACCACTCTTGGAGTAGATGGTGGATACTCACAAGAGATGAAGTGGTGTTGCTAGATCTTGCTTCACACCTACTAAGAATGATTGTTGGAGAGTGTAGTGGTCCTGTTTAGCTAGCTAATGATCATAAGTAATCATATATGTTGCTTGGGATATGATCTACTAATCAATTGATCAAAACAGATGGGTAGAACTTGATCCAAGAACCAAAAACTTGCTATTTTTGTTCCTATACTTGTTCAATATTTTGAACAGTTCTCTGAGCACAATAGCAATTGGCTTAATTCCTTTTGGGAAACTCTAGTTAGCTTAGTAATCTATCAATCATGAGTGATTTCATCAAATATGATGGATTACACACAGAGAAAGATGTTTAGCAAATCACAGCACCATCCCAACATTTACGGGGTGCAACAGTCAACAGACCAGTGAGCAAACATGTGTTAATATCTCACGATCCAAAGAAGCAATGCTAATGAAACTTTATAATTGTGTAATAGACAGTATGTTGAATCTATCATGCTTTAATTCATGACTTATGATAAATCATGCACTGAGAACAAGCTTTGAGAAGATCACTGTTCTGATGGAGAAATAAGAGAGAAGTGAAATGAGTATGTAATGATCATATATGTATTAAATCATATACAAATACAATGTCATTGGCAATCATACATTGCTAAATGTGTGAGAGGTGAATAAGCTATGAAATGAGCTTTCACTTCACAATGAATCTCTTCAAAATGATCTCATGGGCTCGAGATGCATGTGGGTCTTTTTGATCCTCTTCTTATAGTTATACTTGAAGCCAAAGTTTGAATTCAAATTCAAAGATCTACCTAAAAGGTGAATCCTAAAGTATAGGATAGATTCCCTCATCACCCAACCACCAAATCATTAGTGTTTTAGAGCCTTCTAACTCCAGGTGGATGTGAACCACTTTTACAAAGATAAATGTGAAGGATTTTTTCAAGAGGTTGATCATATGAAGCCTTGCATAAGTTATGTCAATAAATCAACCATGTGCTAATTAACCAAGTATGTGGGCTTGGTTTTAATTGCACCAACAACACTTAATGTCAAAATCATACTCACGTAATAATTTAATCCAATGCTTTTACCTATTGTTAAGCAATGGTTGTGTGAATATGTATTTTAGACTCTCATGATCTTTTTTATTTTAAGGAAGCTCGTCCTTAGCCTACTCTCCCCGGCTTGTATTAAATAAAAGGAAAAGAAAAGGACAAGTGAAGGGGACTAGTGCCCATGGGACCCGCCAAGTCCCACAAAGCAAGGGTAGATCTTTTAGAGTTTAGATGGCATTATAAAGAAGGTTAATCACCCTCTCATCACCCTCATGTGGGGCCCACTTGGGTTTAAGCTTGTTGTTGATCAGAAGGAGCACTTTATGATGCCTGAAGGGGGGGATTTCTTACACTTGGTGATTCTTTTATTGAGGAGGAACAACAATTTCTCAATCGACCACTCTTTGGGGGAGTCGCCAAACTTATAAGCACATCTTCCCCGTGAAATCTTCTAGAGGACATCCCCTTTGATGGCATTCCAAAGAGTCACCGAGCAGCCGATCGCTTCATCCAGCAAAGCTTGTTTCGAGCTAATATGTTTCTAAAGTCTAATATTCTTTCCAATGATCTGCCAAAGCCTATTGGAGTTTGGACTGGTAAAGAAGATGTGGATAACATCTTCAATGGACCGACAATAGTGCTTGCACCAGGGAGATGCGCCACAAATTTTGTTAACCTTTAGGTTGATCTAGATTCCTCGATGAGGAATTTGCGATAAGAGGACATACTTTTTGTATTCTATGAGAGGGTGCTAGATAGCCATGGACTTCACATCCCATCGTAGCTGTGTCCATGATAGGCACCACTTCTTGTTGAGGTTGATCTGATAATCAGTGTTTCCTTTGATAGACAGAACTTTTGTTAGTCAATTATGGTTATGCCATCTGGGACCAAGTGAGCACGGGGAGTCGTGTCCCATGAGAAGATAGACTTTAGAGTGGTCCTAGGCAAGATGTCTACTTTGTAAAATATTCCATTCTTCACAGGTATTGTTGACACTAGGTCAATATCCTTGAAGTTAATCCATTGATTGGTGTCTTGCTTCTAGAGATGTTTCCATTTTCTAAAACCCTTGCTCTAGAGCCTCTTGGCACTTTGAATGTTCCAAGATTCCACATTCTTGATGCCATGGATCAAAAACTAGATAGAGTCATTCTGTCTGATACCGGCCTCCCACTTCCAATGTTCACTGATTCTTATGTAGCTTTTGACTTTATTCCAACTCTTCCATAGGGAGCACACCAGATTTGAGCCTTTTGAGAAAATTGGGATCAAGGAAAACCAAAGGGTCATAATATCAAGATCTTTTGGGAATCCAACAAAGGTCAACGCATTCTTGTTTCTGAAGATCAATTTGGCCCTCGAAGTCTCCCTATTATACCACACCTCAATCATCCATTTTGCCACAAGTTTGTTAGCCATGCACCCTATGTCCATAATACCAAGGCCCCCACTATCCAACAAGAGAGGAAGTAAATGGTCGACAAAATGAGCTACGCGTTAATAACCATTGTGTGACCCGCAAGGTTGATTTGCATACCTCTCCAATAGTTTAGCTTGCTTTCGATTCTGGCTAGGACCAAGTTCCACCGCTGCTCCAATGAGATATCAAAGCCCAAGGGAATGCCAAGAAGGCAGAACATTTGGCCTAGGGGAATATTTTGGAAGCTGTAATCAAACAGAAGGTTGGGTTGGATCCCCATAATAGCTCTAAAAGCGGTCTTTGAGTGGTTGACTTTAGATCCAGAGGCTTTGTAGAAAGTATACAGGAACCTCCAAAACGTCTCCACGCTGGTAGAGTCATTGTGGACAAACACATTCATATCGTCCACGAATAGTCTTATGGTGATCTGGCTATGACAAGAGGCCTTTGATATTACCAACTTCCACCTGTTGTTGCACTAGCCGGTTAAGCCCATCCATGGCAATGGAAAAGACAAGGGCAGCCAATGGGCACCCTTATCTAATCGATCATTTTAATTTGATCGCCTTCGAGAGTTGGCCATTGACATTAATTTGAGTTGATGCATTTCCCAATAGGGTCGAGATCATCTTGGTGATTTTTTGGCTGCAACCGAGGTCTTTAAGTGGTTGCAAAACATAGTCCCATTCTAGCCTGTCGTAAGCTTTATCAAAGTCGATCTTGAGGAAAACCACATCTTGTCTTGACTTGTATGCAAAATTAAGACCTTCCCAAATATCAATTATGGCTTCCAAAATCAATCTCCCTTTGATGAAAGCTTTTTGGTCCTCACTTAGCCAAACTCTCAGATGGTCGAAAATTCTATTGGCAATCACTTTGGCAATGATCTTATATCTTGTTTGAAGCCTCGTAATCGGATGCCAGTTCTCAATTCTATTCTTTTCCCCTTTTTTGTGGATTAACTTAATGATTCCATTGTTAAGACAAGTTGGAAGCACGCCAAACTTGAGTGCCTCTTGCTAGACCAAATGAAGAGGGGTGGCTATCACCAACTTGAAGGACTTAAAGAACTCATTAGTGAGCCTATCCGGTTCCAAGATTTTCCCATTGGGAAGGGCATCAATGACTTCAATAATTTCTTTTTTTGACATAGGAGCATCAAGCAAGGATCAAAGGTTATGTGGGATCCTATGGGAGGATACCCTAGAAATGGCCACCATGCAGCCCCAACTATGAGGGGAGAGGGGAGTTGAGATCCCTAGCAGTATCGTGAAATGTTCTTCAATGAATCTGATATTATCTTCTTCCGTATTGCAAAAAGCACCATTTGAGTCTAGCAATAAGGGGTTCTAGTCTTTGCTTTGTTTCCTTTTAAGAATGCCACACATGTCTTTGGTGGGATTGCAGGCTTTGCCATCCCACCACTCCTTGAAGAGTATTTGCAAATTTTTCCTTTGTATTTCTTCCTTGTATCTCAGCAGTGCTCTTCATAGACCCATCTGGGATTGGGCTTTTCCTTTTTTCATTTCCTCCTTAGGTCTCTAGAGTCTATGATATAGAGCTTCTCTACATCCACGCCGAACAATTTGGAGCATCTTCCTGGTTCTTATCATGATTTGCCGTGCCTTATCGACTGAACATCTCCAACTCTTGGCTGGGGATGAGCAGGTGGCAAAAGCCTCCTTCCACACATCAGCAATCTCTTGATGGACAGAGGGGAGAGAGAAAGAAGTCAAGCAGGCATGGAACCAAGGAGCCTTCTGGGTTTCGGTGAGAGGTTGGAATGAGATGATGATTGGGTAGTGATGAGATATGGCGAGGTCAGTGCGTTGCAAGAGGGAAGGACGGCCCCACTCATGAATAATGCTCTAAGCAATGTTGCTTCTATCCAATCTAGCTTTCCTCAAGTCCTCCCTTGCCTAGAGATTTGACCATGAAAAGCCATTTGAATCTTTGAATTCTACCAGATCCAAGTGTAGTTTGGTTTTGTCCCATGTTTCTTTCTCACGACTTTCGATGACCCGGCCCTTGTTGGAGCAAATCCAAGGAGGCCCAGGTGTTAAGTGTCTCTGATTCCCCATTTGGGGAATACATAGAAACTAATGTGAATAAAAAAGGGGCACCAACAGACACGAAAATGCACCAAAGGACATGGCAATCCACCTATGGCTCTGCTCTTCTATGGAGTTCTCAAGCTTTTCAAACCAAAATTGATTTATACCAATCACCATCCCAACAGACCCTCGGGGGTGCGACGTCGAAATCCATACATGGGTCGGGGAGACATGTCTAAGGCATTTCTGGAGGTCTGCTCCATCAATTCTAGTCTCTTGAATACAAATAAAATCAGGGTTTAGGTTAATGTCATGAAGCCATTGACCAATGATGGTCACTCTTGAGGGCTCATTCAGCCCCCTAGCATTTTACGAGATGATAATCATTGTGGTAAGTTCCCCTCTTTGCGAGAAGGGGCCTTATCCTTTCTCCTCTTGGATTCATCTTTCTTTTTCGCTGGGAGGGTGTCTTGACTTAGCAGTTTGTTCTTGTGGGGGATTTTCCATGGTAAGTGAATAGGTTCTTTTCCCTTATGGGAGGCCTCCTATTGGAATGGGCAGGGAACCATTTTCGGAATACTCGATCCAATGATAGAACTTTCACTATCCATATTGGCTTTTTTACTAGTGGTAAAGCCATCTTCTATCCTTGTAGTGTAGCCCTCCTTATTGGTTTCTTTGTTGTTGGGGCTCTCTAGGGCTTTTTCACTGGTGTCCACCTCAAACTGGTTCCCACCTAGGTAATCAAGCTCATTAATCTCCTTTTCCAAATTGCAATACAAGTTTTTTGGGGGGTGTCTCGAGTATAATTTCTCTTGAAAGTCATCCTAGGACTTCTTTTCCTTCTTCTTCTGACCTTCGTGAACCCATCTCAGTTGGTTTCTGGGTTTTCGAGAGCCCTTAACCTCTTCAGCTTCATTCGCTGTGCGATTCAGTGTCCCATTGATGTCTTGAGTTTTTCTGGGTGCTTCTTGTTTTTGTTTGTTTTTTTATCTTAGTGGGCAATCTTTAATCCTGTGGCCTTGTTGGTGACAAGAGAAACACACATTTTGTAATTAACATCATGTTCCTAGACATCCCCTTCACCCAGGTCCACTTTGATCTTTGGTGGAAGTAGCATGCTAAGGTCTGTCTTAGCACAGATTTGAGGGCGCCACCGAGCACTGAAAGAGTGCCTTGCACCTTCATAAATGAGACCACCAACATCCTCCCTTGATGCCAACGACTTGCCGATTGGAGATACGATGTCCCACACAAAGTTATACAAGAAGTATGGTAAGTTAGTAAGCTCGACCCAGAGAGGGTAGTAGAGCGATTTCGATTTGTCGGGAGTAAAATCAAAGACCATCTAAAGAGGCACAAGGTCGCCTGCCCGAGTTGCCAGGTTCTGACAGTAGGGGCTTGGAATGCCATTTCTTCATTCTCAAATACTAGTAGCATATGACTAGCCGATAGGAACTAACACTTGCTAACAATCAATCCATGGGGGAACCACTCATTTCAAAGCCACTCGTGCATGGTTTCGAGTGAAGGCCTAGGGCCAAACACTTGTCCAATGAGACAAGCTTTCTTGAGTTCTTCTTGCTTTGACATAATTGAAGCTCTATTGAGAGAGACCAAGAGAGGCTCAATGCCTTCCGAGGCCCCAAGAGCAACACAAGATCCCACTCCAAAATAGGGGCTACATTACTGATCACCCCTTGGGTCAAGGCCAGGTTACTTATCATGAGGGAGAGGCCGTCGAAGCCATGATAGGGGCCCCCAATCGCGCTCTGGGGATACACTTCCTCTATCCCATAGAAATATCTTTTAGGTTTTGATCCTTCACATCTCTAATGGCCAGGACAAAACACAAAGAAGACGAGTGTCTGCTTATAAAATCGAAAAGGGCACAGATGGAGGGGTCAAGGGGCCACCAATGAACCCAGAAATATAAAAAACTCTTCTCTAATCGACCGTCCCCTTCGCAAATAATTGCAAAAATTGTTGAGAGCATAAAAAGTTACATTAATGGCCAGAAAAAATTCGAGGCACCCTAAGGAACTTCACTTGTCTATCATGGTCACCATGATAGTATCGAAGAACCTCCTCCAAGTTGAACTTAAATGTAATTTTACTTGTTGTGTGTATGCGATAATTCTCCAAAACTCACGTCATGTCACGGTGACACCCCCAATATTCTCACTATTCTCATTCACTATTGATGTTGGAAGGGCTCCGCAAGAAGAAGGTTAAATCATGACTTCCACGTTGGACGGGACCTCCGAAGCCCAAAGACCAACATAATGTTCTTTCTCTCTATCTTTTAACATATATTACACTCGAGCAATCATTTAACCGAACAACGCGATGGTAGCCCTTAAACAATGCAATGCCTCGGTGTCATCACGATGGCATGCCAAAAAAGCCGCGAGGGGTCGTTTGCCAGCTCAGCGTCGTGCGATGGGCAAAACTCCATGATCGCGATGGCCACATAAGAGAGGGGATCATCGTGAAGCAAAGGCAAGAGCCATACCATCGTGAAGATCCAAACGATGGTCTGCTACCACATTGTCCGTGACACACAGCACTCGTTCCCTTTCGGGATCTGCAAAAGAGCCAAGGCCGCGAACAGAAACAACCTCCATCACCTCCGTCTTTAGCAGCGCTAGCGCCTTCAATAGCATCCATCACCGATAGTAGCAGCCACCGTCACCTTCAGCCTCTCGATTCCATCACCTTCCAAAACTTCAGCAGCTCCTTCCGTCGCCTTCAAGAAGCTCCTTTCGTCACCTTCAGTAGCTCCTTTCATCGCCTTCAGCAGCTCCTTCCGTTGCCTTCAAGAATAAGTAACATGCAGCAGCTCCTTCCGTCACCTTCAACAGCTCCTTCCCTCGCCGACAATGTTTCCAGTTGAATAGAGCATGTGCAGATATAGTTAAGAGATGTTGGCAAGAGTACTCATAGCTCTGATCATATATGATCCTAGAGCCATTGTGTTTGGCTGAAGATCTATTTTCAATTCAAACTTAACCCCTAACATTAAATAAATCCAATGTTTAACTGCATGTACAACAACAAACATTTCTAGATCATGAATAGGATAATTAACTTCACGTTTTCTTAATTTTCTACATTCATATGCAACCATCCTACTATTCTATGAAAGAACACATCCTATTTGACTACCACTTGCATCACATGCAACCACAAAAGGTTTTCCCATTTGTGGTATTTTCAAAACATAATTTTCAATGAATTTTTGTTTCATTGATTCAAATGACTTTTGACACACCTCACTCCACCCAAATCTTGTATTCTTTTTAGTCAACTCTATGAGGGGATTAGCTATCTTAGGCAATTCCTTGTATGTGTTGTTTCATATTGTGCCAATCCTTAAAAGCTTCTAACATCCCTTATAGTTTTAGGAGTTCGCCAATCAACTATTGTTTTCACTTTATCCTGATCTAATTCCCTCTTTAAATATGACTCTTCCTAGATACACAAGTTTATCCTTAGCAAAGAAACATTAATTTTTGGCCATACAATTTGTGTTCTTTAAGAGTTTGCAAAGTCTTCTTAAGATGTACAACATGCTCATAATCATCTTTTGAGTATACAAAATACTAAGATGAATTCATCTAGGTAATCATGAAAAATATTGTTCATCAAGCACCTCAATGTGGCAAGAGCATTTTTTACTCCAAAAGGTAAAACTATAAGCTCCTAGTGACCATAACATGTTCATAAAGTTGTCTTGGGTATATCTTCTATTTTGATCCTAATTTGGTGATATCCAAATCTTAATTCAATCTTAGTGAATATATTCACTCACTTAATTGACCTAATAAGATATCTATGTGAGGGAGTGGATACTTATTTTTAATTGTTCTCTTATTCGACCCCCTATAGTCAGTACATAATCTATAAGAGTTCTTTATCTTCTTCTAAAATAAAACAGGTGCTCCACAAGGTGACACACTCAGTCTTATAAAGACTTTTTTGAAAAGATCATCTAATTGAATCTTAAGCTCCTTAAACTCGTGAATGTTAAATCCATAAGCTGTTCTACATTATGGTTCACTCCGTAGATACAAGTTGATGGAATGGTCAATATGCCTAGGTGGAGATATACCAAGTAAGTCTTCTTGAAATATATCTGCATGTTTTGTCAAAAGATTTTTTACATAACTCATAAAATTTTCATCATTATCTTCCTCATGGAGACTGTTTACATACACTACAAATGTTCTATAGCCATCATATATACATCTAATTATGTGAATAGAAGAAATCGGAATAGGCTTAGGATTATGCACATAACCTAGAATGTGTATAGATTCAACATCTAGCCTTAAAGTGATTGTTCTTTGTTCACAATCAAATGTTGTTGAATTTGGAACTAACCAATCCATGCTTATAATTGCAACATTCTCTTTCATTTCAATCACATGGAAACCCCTAGGTAAACACCTATCACAAAAAGTAAATGCAAGGTTTTCAATGTATCATTTTGTATCATGTAGTTATCCATTGGACATCTCCGCAGGTCTTTTTATCTACATATTTAGGGGTATCCCTAAATTTTATACCAATTTGAAAGATAGAAAATAATGTATACTACCTCAATCGATCCAAAATCTGATTCTATGCGTAGAAATCATACCCAAAATCATAATCATAGAAGCCCTTGGGAAATAACTAGCCCATATGCAAGGTAAAGTAGAGTAAGGGCACTGTACTTTGTCAATTGTTGCATCTTCCTCAATGATGCCTATCACCTTTGATTGTGTAGGCCAAAAGATGGCCTTATTTGCACATTCATATGTCAGATGGCCCTACTTCCCACAATGAACACACAAACCAAGTCTTTTGGCCTGCTCAATAAAATCAGGGTCTTGCTACCAATGGATGGCTTGATGCCTCCTTTGGTTTTCCACCCGAACATGATTCTTACCTTGATTATTAAAATTTGAAGTCTTCTTTGAATTTTTCATGTTTGTTGTGGAAGGTTTGTGTAGCTTATGTTGCATGGAAATTAATCTGGTTCTATTCACCTTTTGCATATCGATTTTCTCAATCTCAAAATATTGGGTTATCACAACAATATCCAAGAAATCAACACATCCAGATCTCATCACTTGATAATGAAGCTCCTCATGCATCCCTTCAATAAACTTGCTCTTCAGAGCATCACCACTAACTTCCAATACATATTTGTGAAGATGTAGAAACTTTTCTTTGTAATCATCAATAAACAAGCTATGGTTGTCACTTTCATGTTGTAAAAAATTATAGAACTCCACATTATTCTCCATATGGTAGTGTGGAGAACAATAATGTTTTTCCTATTTGCTCTCTAAATTCCTTCCATAGAATCGGACTAGAATGCATCTAGGTTTCCATATAGGACTTCCAACATAGCTTTGTGATGCCACACAAGTGTAGGATCCCAACCTTTGCCTTTGACTCCTCATTGAATTGTCAAAGATCAAAGAAATCCTCTAGCTCTTCAATCAATGCCTCCAGATCTTCGCCATCTTCTTCTCAACATCAAAATCATTCAATTTTTCCTTCTTTAATACTTGGTTGAGGGAAAACCTACCCATCTCCATATCCTCATAATTGCCTTTTTATCTTCCTCTAGGCACAATAGATGTTCATCTTCATCCACTTCACCATTCAGCTCGATAACAATTGTTTTGCATCATCTTTGTGTCATTCTACAAGAAGCTTTTGAATAAGCTCCTCTTGCTGATGAAATTTTGTGTCGAACCTTCCATAGTTTCTGAGGATCAGTTCTGCTCTAGTACCACATGTAGCACTTCCTCAATCATAAGCTATCCCTAATCACAAGCTTCATATCACTCAAGCATCGTAGAATAGAGAAAAAATAAAACTTGCACAAGATAAGAGACAATCAAACACGGATGCATATACAAGATATGACTTAGAGAAAGAGAAGTTTTGGTATTTTAATAGTGAATCAATCGATACAATGCCTTTGGAAAATATCTTTTTGACAAAGCCTTGACCTCTCGACCACCGTGACCTATCATAATCTCATTCACACATGCACTCTCAATCTCACTTTCACTTTCACTGTCACTCTCAAATCTCAATTACAAGGTCATTCTCTAATTTTTGGCTTTCTATCTCATGATGAAGCAAATGCCTCTTAAAATAGAGTTCGTTCTCCCCAAAGAAGTGTGCGATCCACCAAAGTTAGAAAAAAATGGCTCTCATTGTGTTGCATGCAAAACATTTGCAAAAACATGTGTTTGTAGTAATCAAGTGCTTTTGTTAGTGATACTTGTCAGAAGTAGAAGAAAAGCAACAAAAAAAAATATTTGAAGACATTTGTAAGTGTGCATGACAACATCATATGCATCAAAATCATGGATTCGAAGAGAAAGAGAGAAGCCATTTTTTTTAAGTACCAAAAGTGGCACTTTTGGAAGCCTTGTAAGTAAAAAACAGTGAGGAATTAGTTTAAGCTTGAGAGAGGCAAAAATGTTTAGCTCTTCAATCTACACGATAGTCTTCGAGATGCCCTAGGTCCAAATCCACCTCAAAATGCAACTTTTGAGCCTTGCAGGTTTAGAAATTCTAGAGAGAAAGTACAAGCAAGGCATTATCTTACAATGAACTAAATGAAGATCCCAAAATGAGGTACCTACATTATGATTCACAAAATATCCACACAGATACTTTTGTTATCTTATGCATGCTCTACCTTTCTCTTATACAACATTTTGATTAATTCTTTCATCTTCATGTTCAACTTTCAACCAAGAAACATAATGCAAAATAAGGTTTAGAGAGAGAATATAAAACTTGTCATACCTAAAAGTTTCTTATATGCATGAAATGACCTAATTATTCATTCTAAAAATTATACTCACAATGTATAATGAACATTTCAAAATGGATTATTCCACTATCAAAAGGCCTATTATAATTCTTCCCCCTTTTAAGAAGTGTGTGCTATTTGCAAATCATCCAAGTTCACCCAAGTCGAATTTTCAACTGGATATGTGTGCCATTGTACCAAAATCTCTACTATGGATCTATTTCTAAGTAATCTTTCCCTCCTATCTAGTATATTCTAGGTGGAGTCTCAAAAGAGCCATCATCTTTTAGCTTATAGTTGTCCTGCAAAACATGAGCAACATTAGATACATATCTTTTAAGTAATCTAACATGAAATATAGTATGCACATTTAAATGTTCAGGCGATTCCAATAGATAAGCAAGAGATCCAATCTTGTTCAAAACTTTAAAAGGACCTACATATCATGAAGAAAGTCTATGATCATTCCCTAGCAACAAGTTAGATCAGTGAGGATTGAATTTAACAAATACCATGTCATCTTTTTGGAATTCAAGTGGCCGTCTCTCAAATCATATAATTTCTATTGCCTTTTTTAAGATTCTTTTTTTTCTTAATTTTTCAAAGTTCTTCATCATATCTTCTCAAGCATTTTTTTAGATACTTCTACTTTATTTGCGAAACCAAAAAATGAAGGTGGAGTCAAACAATTATAACCATACATAGCCTCAAACAGATTCATTTGTATAGATGCATGGCATGCACTATTGTATTCAAACATGAATAAGGGAAAATATTGAACTTAGCCCCTAATAGTAAATGTCTCCAATGTTTAAGTGCATGTACAACAATAAGCATTTCTAGATTATGAGTAGGATAATAAGTTCATGTATTCTAAATTTTCTTGATTCATATGAAACCACCCTATCATCCTATAAAAGAACACATCCTATTTGACTACCATTTGCATCAAATCCAACCATTTGCATCAAATCCAACCATTTGCATCAATTTTCAATGAATTTTAGTTTCAATGATTCAATGGATTTTTGACATGCATCTCTCTGCATGAATCCCTCATTCACTTTGGTCGAGTCTATGAGGGGATTAGCTATCTTAGACAAATCATTAATATGTGCTCTTTCATATTGCAACAATCCTAAAAAGCTTCTAGCATCCCTTATAGTTTTAGGAATTGTTTAATCAACTATTTTTCACTTTATCTCGATCTATATAAATTCCCTCTTTAGATATGACTCTTCCTTGATACATAAGGTTATTCTTAGCAAAGAAAAATTTACTCTTTGTTTGATACAATTTGTGTTCTCTAAGAGTTTGCAAAGTATTCTTGAGATGTACAACATGCTCATAATCATCTTCTGAGTATATAATATATCATCAAGAAATACTAAGATGAATTTGTCTAGATAATCATGAAAAATATTGTTCATCAAGCACATGAATGTGGCAGGAGCATTCGTTAATCCAAAAGGTAAAACTATAAACTCGTAGTGACCATCACATGTTAGCAAAGTTGTCTTGGGTATATCTTCTATTCTAATCCTAATTTGGTGATATCCAGATCTTAAGTCAATCTTAGTGAATATAGTCGCTCCACTTAATTGACCTAATTAGTCATCTATGTGAGGGAGTGGGTACTTACTTTTAATTGTGTTCTTATTCAGCCCCCTGTACTCAATACATAATCTATAAAAGCCATCTTTCTTCTTTTGAAATGAAAAAGGTGCTCCCCAAGGTGAAACACTCATTCTTATCAAGTGTTTCTTCAAAAGATCATCAAATAAAATCTTAAGCTCCTTTAATTCATCTACCTTAAATCTATATGGTTCTCTCCACAGAATCTAGTTGATGGTGTCACAAGGAAGGAGATAAGGAAGAGAGATCACACACACACACACACACTCACAATCAAAGAGGAGCACACACACAAATTGAGGCAAGGAAGAATGATCTTCTTCTTCTTCTATTACATAAAAGGAATGTACAAGAATGACCTAAAATAACAATACAAGTGCAATATATAAAGAATAGTACATAAGGAAAATCTTAATGTCCACGAATGAGTGAGCTGGCAAGCAACAAATGTGCCATCACTCTCCATAGATAAATCTAGTAAATCTCAATGAAGTATCCTTGACATATATCGGCATGACCACTATACATGTTAGAGAAATGAAAAAGATATGTGTCATCCTTGATCATCACATGTTGAACTTGATATCTCAACACTCCCGCTCAAGCTCAACATCATGTCCTCTGATCCAAGCATCTTCCGAAACTTCTTTAACTTCTCTACCCGAAGTGCTTTAGTGAAAATATCAGCAACATGCTCATCTATCCTCACATAAACAAGACCAATATCACATGCTTATACCTTCTCTCTAATGAAGTGATAATGTACCTGGTATTGCAAGTACTTCCACACCTAAATTTGCGACTAGCATCTCTAACCATGATGTTTTGCATGCTTCCATTGCAACACCTCTATACTCATCCTCTGTACTCCACAAAGCAATTGTGGGTTGCTTCTTCTTGGTCCATGTAATAGTTGCACTTCCAAGTGAGAATAGAAAGCCACTAGTAGATCTTCTATTTGGAATACCACCACCCCAATCTGCATCGGTGTATCCATGAACCTGCAAATCTACACTAGCTTCATAAAACAATGCATAATCCAAAGTAGCACTCACATAACATAGTGTGCCTGAGAGCATCTAAATGTGGCTTCCTGGGAACCTGCATAAATTGAGTTTCAAGTCCAACAATGTAGCTTAAATGAGGCCTTGTAATTATGAGATATATCAAAGTTCTAAAACTTTTCTTGTACATAGTACCGCTTTCCAATGCTTCACCTAATGTAGTATCAACTTCAAATTCAAATCTAATGACATATAAATTGCCTTACAATCAACCATACCATACTTTTGTAGCATACTCAAGGCATATTGCCTTTGTGACATCCATATACCTATTTTTGTATGTATAAACTCAATGTCCAAGAAATAGTGTAGCACACCAACATCTTTCATGTCAAATTCTTGCATAAGGAGTTTATTTACATCTTTAATTCTTGCTTCATTGTCACCTTCTACAATCAACTCATCAACATAAATAGCCACAATCGTGATGCCATCATCACCCTTCCTTGCATATAATAAATGATTTGCGTCACACATAGAAAATCCAATGGCGGTCAAATAATCAACAATCCTTGCATGCCAAGCACAAGGGGCTTGTTTAAGTCCATACAAATCCTTTTGCAACCTGCAAACCTATTCTGGGTGCTTAGAATCTTCATATCCTTGTGGCTGGTCCATATGTGTTCTAAGAGTAGACATTTTTGCTACAAGGCTAAACATTTCCTTATACTCAATGCCACATAACTATGCATATCCTTAGGCCACCAATCGTGCTTTGTACCTGCTTATGCTACCATCAGCATTGTGCTTTACCTTGTAAAGCCACTTGCAGCCTATGGGTTTCTCTCCTTGCAGTAATGGAACCAACTTCCATGTATTGTTTTCGTAAAGTGCAGCCATCTCCTCATCCATAGCTTTTTTCCAATCTACATTTCCAATTGCATCTTCAAAATAGGAGGGTTCAGCATCGTGTATTACCTTTGTCATGTAGGCACAATGACGAGCCATGTATATGTCATATGTCAATTACTACACTGAATACTGCATCCTCTCTGATCTTCTTGGTCTTGAGTCAATTCCTTGTATCATCTGCATGTGCATTTCTTACTCCTAGAGTCTTCACAGATTGCAAATCCATGTTCCTCATCAATACTCTTTTTTGAACCGCTTAAATCTCCATAAATGTATTCAAAACCTATAGATGTCTTACTAGCAACAGAAATCTTTTCCTTACCTTTCCTCGATGTAGTTGATGAATTCGCTTCGATTAAAATTTCCATGCAATCTCCCACTCCAGGGATTTGAGTTGGAACTATTGCTTAATGATACATCTTGTCACCTCAAAACTTGAGATTCTACACTTAATTCTTTGGCATTTTCTTTTTCATTTCAATCAAGATAAATTCCTTCTTTTGAATTTGTATAGAAGCTTAACACCTTCATCAAACACCACATCTCTACTTATGTTCACCTGTTGTGTAAGTGGGTTATAACATTTATATCCCTTTTTCTCAAGGGAGTATCCAATGAAGATACATTCTTTTGCTTTTGGATCAAGCTTTGTCCTCAACTCATCTGAAACATGTACATATGTAATACAACCAAAAACTTTCATATGTGATAATTTTGGCTTTTTACATGTGAACTTCTCTTCATGTGTAACTTGATGTATAGAAGCAGTTGGAGTCCTGTTCATGATGTATAGAGCAATGTGCATAACTTTTTCCCAATAACAATGAGGCATATTCTTCTCAAACATCAAGGCTCTTACTATTTCTACAATATATCTATTTTTGCATTCAATAGCGCCATTCTATTGTGGTATGTACCTGCATGAAAATTGAAGTTGAATTCCATGACTTTTTAGAAAGTTGATGAACTCATTTGACATGTATTCACCTCCTCCATCACACCTTAATGTCTCAATATACTTCCCTATCTTGTTTTCTACCATAGGTTTAAAATTTTGGAAGTGAGTGAATACATCACACTTCTCTTTCATAAAATATGCCCATACTTTTCGTGTATGTTCATCAATGAAAGTAACATAAAACCTGCAATCACCTATAGATATAATCTTTGTAGGACCCCAAACATCTGTATGTACTAAATCTGGAACATTCTTGTTGAAATGAAAAAGGACTACTCCTACTCTACTCACATTCACACATCTAACAAGCTAAGGAGGAAGGAACAAAAGATAACAAAACATGATGATTGAATTAAAATAGAATTGGAAATGACTTACATGAGATGCTCTATGAGCATGGTGACTCCATGAGGAGTGGAAGCACACTCTTGGCAATGGGCTAGACTAGAATGGCTTATGTGGAGTGAAGGGAGGCCTTGCTTATATGGAGTTTGGGAGAAGTCCCTTGCATGTGGGATATATGTGCTTGCATGAGAATGAATCTAGGTTTGGACGAAAGGGTGGAGCATGGAACTCTCAACACCCCCACCTCCATGTGATGACCCTTTTGTTTTTAGCATGGGGACTAGTGACATATGGGATCACTTAGTCCATTTGGTTTTTAGGATCTAAGGAAATATGGGATCCTTAGACATAACTTGGACATATGGCATCCAAGTGTGGGACATATGGCATCCCTAGGATCTTGGGACATATGGGATCCCAAGACATATACTTGGACATTTGGGATCCAAGTGGTTTTTGGGATCTAGGGACATATGGGATCCCTAGACATGAAGGAGGGTTTACATCATGGGTTAGGTGGTGCTTTTGATCCATTTACATATTCTTCTTATGGACTACTTTTGCCTTTTTGATGTTGAATGTTGATTTGGATCCATTGATGGGATCTTTGGTAGCATCCTCTTGTTGTTGATGAAGCTGTTGAGTTGTGAGTTTCATGGCCTTGTAGTGGGCATTGAGTGTCATTTGTTCAAGCAATAGGGAAGGTCTTACTCTTTTAAAGAGCAGTGTCTAGTCCCTTTACATGGGGCTTGATAAATAGTTGTACTAAAGAATGATCATTAAACTACACAAGTATAAGTGACATTACAAAGGTTTCATATGTGGCCATAGTACGTGAGCACGACAATGTGCATATACTAAAATCAATCGAACAATGGAAAAAATACACCTCCCACCTCATCTTATCACAATGTTCTGACATTTCCTCTTTCTCATCAACGAGTTAATGCACACTAGCCACACATCTCTCTCTGATGGCACTAAGCCCAAATTGTCGATGTGAATTGATGAAGTATGACCTCAGTGCTTATGTCATTCCTCACCAAAAATTTCATTGACAGAAAATATTACGCATCACTCAGTGACAAAGCTAGGCTTCTTCCGTAAAACATGCAAGCCCATCACTCACAATGATAAGGCTTTGCTTCTTCTGTAAAATGTGCAAGCCCATCGAGTGGTGAATCAAATCGTGCACGAATGTGGTCATCTATCTCTTCAAAAAAAATGGCACATAAGAGATTTCTGTGTTCTTTTCTCTAAGTGCTCCATTATTGCTTACCTCCATCTGCATCTATGCAACATGTCTCATTCTTGCTGGCATTGCACCATGCTATGTTGTTGAAGCCTGAGTGATGATGCCCAAGGAGTGCTGTGGAAGCTACAGAGTGAGTCACGCATGCCTCTGATCTATTTTCCTCTTGAGACTCCTCCTGCCATTTGTGAAACAGGCTCCACATCCTACTCCCGAGTCTGAGCAAAAGGTTGTCTCCAAGGAAAGTAACGACTACACACCACCTAGGCGACTTTTGTTGGTGCCATCTGCAGATGGTGAGTTGCAGTCATTTCATTGGTTTGAATGCTGGTAGATTATATGTGGCAGCAGCTTCACTCATCTAGTGCACAACAATGGAAGTAGCAAAAATGTTCTCGTCGCTCTCTCTCCATAGAATAAGCATCTGCTTTGCAGGTGGCTCCTCATGTGTCTCAGCTATCGAGAGATTAAGAAAGAAAAACATACTAATGATGAACATAACAAAAACAAAACTCAAAAGGAAAGTTAACCTATGCTCTGATACCATGTTGAAATGAAAAAGGACTACTACTCTACTCACATGCACACATCTAACAAGCTAAGGAGGAAGGAACAAAAGATAAAAAAACATGATGATTGAATTAAAATAGAAATGGAAATGACTTACATGAGATGCTCTATGAGCATGGAGACTCCATGAGGAGTGGAAGCACACTCTTGGCAATGGGCTAGAGTGGAATGGCTTATGTGGAGTGAAGGGAGGCCTTACTTATATGGATTTTGGGAGAATTCCCTTGCATGCGGGATATACGTGCTTGCATGAGAATGAATCTAGGTTTGGACAAAAGGGTGGAGCATGGAACTCTCAACAATTCTCACTAACATGCTTGTCATGCGGAAGCGATACCCTTGATTGTTTACCAAATTGACATGCTTCACATACCTTTTGCATCTCTACAACCTTGAAATTTGGTAGTCTATTGATAATGTCCTTTGAGAGCATCAATTTTAGCCTCTCCAAGTTTGCATGTCCAATTCATTTGTGCTAGATCTCTGTATTAGTAATAACTCCTGCACCTTTTGCAAACATGGTTGCAATCATTTAAGGATTTTTCACATTTAAGGTGAACATCCTATCCACTTTGTTTCCTTTGGCAATCAATCGTCCATCCTGTTTGTACTCTTCTATATATAACCCATCAACATTAAACCTAACTCGTACTTTATAGTCAACCATTTGTCGAACAGAAACAAGATTCTTTATTATATTTGGAACATGCAACACATGAGCAAGATGTTTTACCTTTCTGTGCTCTATAGATAGTGCTATGTTTCCTATATGCTCGATGGGGTGTAATGTGTGAGCATGTGTTTCAACATATCAAGGAATAGGAAATTTCTACAAAATACTAAAGCATTTTGCATGACTGGTCATGTGATTTGAAGCACTTGAATCAACATAACAGACATTTGTTGGAGGACATGGTGGACAACTTCCAGAGACGAGATGGTGATGCAAATTCCTGCCTCATACCAGCCAAAGATGCATTGAGGAGTTCAAAGTAGACCTCTTGAGATTTCCAAGAAGCACAAATAATCACCTAGGTGCTTTGAAAGATGATCCTCAAATCATTGGATCAGAACAGATAAGTTGGAGTTTCAACTATGAACCAAAACTTGCTATTTTGTTCACTACACCTGCTCAAAGAAATGAACAATTCTCTTTTTTTGCTAACAATTGAGTAAAATCCTTTTGGGAATATCTTATTAACTTAAGTCACTAACATTTTCGGTTATTTCACTTGAAATGATAGACCATCCTCAGAGAATGATGCTTAGCAAGTTAGAGATGCATCCTGACATTTTCGAGCAATGACAATATGTAGACTAGTGATCAATGTTTTGCTCATAACTTGGGATTGGCTAAGGCAATAAATATGAAACTTTTTAGGAGGAAAATAGACATTATACTAAATCTATACCAACTTAAGCACTAAAAAGGATCAAGTATACATTGAGAAATAGATCAGAGAAGTACATTGTTCTAAGTGATACATGACAGATTAGAAGAGTTAAGATATGAGAGAATTATATGTATTAATGCACATAGATTACATTGACATTGGCAATGAATGATTTCACAATGTGAGCGAAATGATAGAGCTATGGTTTGATCTCAATATCAACTAGAAATCCCTCTGAATATCTCTTCAAATCGAGCATACACAATGTTTGGAGTCCTCTTTTATAGTTAAAGTTGGAGCTCTTTTTGAATTTGAAATTCAAACTTCTACCAAAAGGTATCTCTAGATGTTAGGATCTCAATCTCCATCTACCACACCAATAACGCGTGAAAAGATTCTCCTAAGTGTTTTTTATTGAAGTTATTTCTTCTATGTACTTTTATAAAAAGTTAAAAATCTATCTTTTACAAGAGATCATTCATATGAATGCACATAGGAGCCTTAGGATAAATGATCAAGTATTTTGGCTTGGAGTAATTGCACCAACAACTCCTCCTCAAGCCTAATATGCTTGGGCTTCAATTCTCTTTAATCGCCTATAATCCAATGATCATCTTACACCTATTCACTTTAGTTCCATCCAAAGATTTGGTTAGCATATATGTACATTGCAAGTTGGTTGATACATATGACAATTGTATGTCCTTGCTAAGTAGCTTCTCTCTCACATAATGATAATGGAATTCAATGTGCTTAGTCCTTGCATGATATACAGGATTAGCAGCCAAATGAAGTGAGCTAGTATTATCTCCAAAGATCATTGGAGTGCATGTATATAGCCCCAAATCTGAGTAGAGTAGCTTTAACCACATTGCCTCTTGTGTTGCATTTGCTAGGTGTCTATATTTAGCTTCAATTGATGACAATGCCACAATTGGTTGTTTCTTTGATAAGCATGAAATCAACTTTGATCTTACAAAGATAGGTAGCTAGAAGTGCTCCTCGTATCATCTTTTGAGCCATCCCAATCTGCATCATAGTATAGCTTGATATCTAAGTGAGATGTGAATGGATAAAATAGCCGTTCATTTAGAGTACCCTTCAAGTAGTTTAAGATCCTTTTGGCAACTTCCAAGTGAGGTTTTCTTGGTGTATGCATGAATTGACTCAATATACTCACCCCATAGCATATATCCACTCTTGTTAGGGTTGCATAATTGAGACCCCAACAAGCCTTTCATAACCTGTAATGTCTTCAAGTACTCCTTCATGAGCATTGAGTTTGTGGTTCAATTCCATGGAGGAACTTGCAAATTTTGCATTGTCCATTTTGAACTTAACTAGCACATCATGGATGTACTTCCTCTGAGTAATGAAAACACTAGATCTGTATACAGAATCTCTAAGCCAAGAAAATATTTAAGCAATCCAAGATCATTAACCTTGGACTTCTCCTTCATCTGGACTTTGATCTTCTTGATGCCATTGGCATCATTTCCTATAATGATAATGTCATCCACATAAACACATAGATAAATAACCTCTGAATTGGTCTTCTTAATGAACAATGAAGAATCTACCTTGCTTACAACAAAATTTTGATCCTACAAGTATATGACAAGCCTATGGTTCCAAGCTCTAGGAGCTTGCTTTAAACCATACAATGCCTTCGTTAATTTACATACATAATCAAGTTTGTCTTTGTCTTCATATCTTGGTGGTTGAGCCATGTAGACCTCTTGAGAGATCCATCCATTTAGAAATGCATTTTTAACATCTAATTGGTACAGGTTCTAATTCTTTGAAGCATTAATACTACTAAAACTATGATAGTTGGCATCTTAGCTATAGGTGAGAAGGTCTCCTCATAATCCACTCCATGGGTTTGAGAAAACCCCTTTGCTATTAGACTTGCTTTATACCTATTTATTGTGCCATCTGAATTCTTTTTTACTTTGTAAATTCACCTAGATCCTAATACCTTCATGAATGGTTTTTTGGGAACCAAATCCCAAGTGCCATTCTCTTGAAGTGCTTCCATTTCCTCCTGCATAACTTCTCTCCACTCTTCCTTCTTGTTGGCTTCCTCAAATGAAGAAGGTTCTTCTATCATAGAATCTTTAGCCATGTATATAGAATGTTTGGTGACTAGTGATGTGTCATAGCCATACCTTAAAGGTCTTTTTCTCTCCCTTTGAGATCTTCTATGTGGTTCTTCTTGAGTGAGATTTGGAAAATAATTTTCCAAATCATAAGGTAGATTTATTTTCCTACAATCATCTTCAAACCAGGAGTTATTTTCATCAAATACCATATCCCTAGTAACTCTAAATCCTTTGTTCGTGGGATTATATAACCTATATCCTTTTTGATTTCGATCATAGCCAATGAATATGCATCTTTTAGCTTTTGGATCAAGCTTTCCCCTAATCGGTGAGGGTATATGTGCATAAGCAATGCACCCAAAGATCTTACAATGATCTAACGAAGGCCCCCTACCATTCCATGCCTCATAAGGTGTCATTCCATCTAGAGACTTGGATGGAAGCCTATTGACTAGGTAAGTGTCTATGGAAAAAGCCTCTACCCATAAGTAATTAGGAAGTTTTTTCTCATTCAACATTGATCATGTAGCCTCTACTATTAGTCTATTTATTCTCTCTGCCACTCCATTTTGTTTAGTATTGTTGAGCCCATAAAAATCACGTTGGTCAAAGTCATTTGTGGCCAAACTCAAAAGGTCAAAGTCAACTGGTCAAAGTCAACAAAGTCAAGGTCAAAGTCAACAGGTGCAAAGTCAAAGTGCTAAAGTGCAGGTGTCAAAGTGCACAGGTAGTGCACAATTAATTGTCCACAAAGGGTAAATTGGAGAAAGTGGGTTGCAGGTTGCAGAGGTATTTTCTCTAATTTCCCTAAGGTTCAAAGTGTGTTTTAAAGTGTTTTGGAAGGTTCAGGTGAACCCCCTCTTATGTGCAAAAGTGAAGACTTAAAAGGAAATGTGAAGGTATGTGAAGCGGCAGCGTACGCACAGGTGAAAGTATGGTCCCCCCATTAAAATTTTGGGTTTTACTCTAAAGTCACTATAGGACAAAACAGTGAGTCGTTGGCTGCCACTTGTGAAGACAATCTTGGGACATCAAAGTGAGCACCAAGATACCATTGCAGTTAGGAGCGTACGTGATCGACACACTCAAATCAAGGCAAGGACCATTCTTGGACCAATCTTAGAGTAAGCAAGGAGAAGCATAGTCTAAGTGAAGCAAGAAAGAGAAGTGCAAGGGTCACCAGTGTGCGACGCAGAGAAGTGGAGTTGTAGGAGTGCATAGAGAGTGACTAAGGGATTGTGTAGAGGGTGCTAAGCTAGTCCCCCAAGGATCTCAAGGTCTCTTTGCAGTGTGCGCGTGCCGACAGAAGGTATTCATTCCTCCCCCTTAGTGGAAGCTTGGTGCAAGGTGTGCACAAGGATAAGCTTGAAGCAGGTGGAGGTCTGGTGAAGAGGAGGCCGATGGCAAGAAGACTTTGGGATATTGGGTATTTTGTAATTGAGCACTCTGTGTGATTGTGCACAAAAGTATTGGCTTGTATTTTGCTTCAAACATTGTAATTGTCTTACTGTAATCAATCGGCAGAAGCTTCCAAGGTGTATTTCCTCTTCTGGTCTTTTCATTTTCTCCTACAAACCCTCAAACTCCTTCTTGTCTAAGAATCCCCCCCAACAAAATTTGGCACGCACGGTGGGACTTCCAAGGATATTTGAGCTTAGGAGAAACCAAGTGCAAAGCATAGAAGAGATCAAGTGTCGACAGAACCACAGTGCTACTTCATCAAACTAAAGGTAAATATTCTTATCAAGTGTCTCATATTCAGTGGACGATGAGCTGCTAATGACCGCAACCCGATCCCAAACATTGAGGGTCACCTGCAAGCAAACAAGAAGGAAGGTTGTTAGAAGGTCCTCCAGTACACTATCTTCAACATCATTAGTCAAGAGCATGGCGGGTCAGGTAGACTTGGAAACTTTACTCTCTAGATTAAATATAAAGTTTCCTTCTTTCAAGGGTCTAGCTCAGGAGGATCCGGATGAACACATTAGAAGGTTTTTGGCACTATGTAAGACTAGAGGCCTAATGGGTAGGGAGGATGCCTTTTTGATTCTCTTCCCTGCCACATTAGAGGGATTAGCTGATAAGTGGTTCAGCCAGTTTGCTGAAAACCATTTTACCACTTGGGATGTGATGAAAGATGCATTTAAAAATTAGTTCTAGCATGGCAACACTGCGGAGATTATCATAGAAGAACTAGAAAATTTGAGATTGGGTCCAGGAGAAAAGTTCCCAGAGTTTGTGACTAGGGCCAAAGCACTAATGGCTAAATTGCCAGATCCACCACACGATTTTTTTGTTAAGAAATGGTTGGCTAAGCCCCTACCAGTGGCCACCCAATGCAAAATAAAGGAATTAGTGTTACCTACAGCCTCCATAGAGGAGTTCATCAGCACAGCCACACGCTTGGAGTAGATAAGGTACCAGTATGGAGCAACTTCTTCCCAACCAACATATGGTACAAAAATAGAGGATCCAGTGATCCAGCTAAGGAAGGAGCTGGAGGGCTTAAAAACAAATAAGCCCTACAAAGAGGAGGAGAATGTTGTTGCTCAGTTGAGAAGGGAGATTGAAGCACTAAAGCTCCAAAAGGAGGAGGAGGCCCAGGCAGAGGAATTGGCTCAGCTGCGACAGGAGTTGCAGGAGCTCAAAGGAGGTGGCATCAAGAGTGGACTTTGGTGTTCCATGTGCAGCAAGCAAGGTCACATAGTAAGTGAATGTCCTCTGTTAAGTGTGACTTGTCAATTATGCAGGAAAGTTGGCCATGAGGCCCATGAATGCCAATCAAGAGGAATGCCTGCAACGACATACTGGACACAAGGAGGACCCCCAACACCAGCAAATGTGATGGCTGCGGCACCAAATCAAGGTAACAACTATAATCCTAGACATAGGAATAACTTTGGAAATGGGCCTAGGAGGCCAATCATCTGTTTCAGATGTGGAGAATGCGGGCACTATCAAAGTAGGTGCACCCTACCAGAAAATGCCCCTCCTTGCAGGAACTTCCCTGATGCAAGAGACCATTATACAAATTGTTGTCCTAAGAATCAAGCCTCTTCATCCGGGCCTCATATTCAAATGATTTCGGTGCACAAAGAAGAAGTGTGTGATCTGGTCAATGAGCCATCACCATCTACCAGGGTGGTGCAATTAGAAGAAATAGAATCTTTGACTGTGCAGACAAGAAGCAAGGGGAAGGCTCAAGCAGACATAGGACAAGGGTCAAAGATTAAGGAATGGAATCAAAATAGAGAACCATCTGAAGATAAAGTCACCATAGGTGCAGATACAGATCAAAAAAGAGATCTCATATGCACAAGTGATAAGTCAACTAGAGCTCATGAGGAGTTTGATAAGTCAACTAGAGCCCATGCCCTCAAGGAATCAGAGGCTTCAAAACTACTCAAGTCCATGAAAAAGGAGGTTAGTATTTTTGATTTAATAAAGATGGATGGGAAATTCAGGTCAGAGTTATTGCAGATAATTGATGAAGCTTCCACTACAAGTTTGGTGGCAAAGACTATTGTTTTACATAAAGGAAAAATTGTAGGGGAAGCACCCCTTACAGATTATAAAAGTCCTCCGCTAACAGTATCTATCCAAGGTCATGAATTTCAAGGAGTTATTGTGGATGGTGGTTCTGGCATTAACTTGATACCTGAACATACAATGGAAAAGATTGGACTCCACCCTTCAAGGCCTGCAAATTTTACTGTTACTTTGGCAGATCAGAGCAAAGTAAGGCCCTTGGGAGTGATCCCAAAAGTTCCACTTGAAGTACAAGGTAATCTATTCATTCTGGATTTTGTGGTTTTAAGATTGCCCCAGGTTGAAGGAGGATTTCCCCTCTTAATTGGACGACCATGGCTGAGGCATGCAAGTGTCATTCATGATTGGGGCAAGGACACTATGTGGGTACAAAAGAAAGGGCAAGAGCTGACACAGATTCATTTAGAAGAGGGCCCAGATAATCAAGGAAACACTAGCATGATGCAAACAGTTGGTATATGCATGGAAATAGAATTGGAGGATCAACCCCAAATAGATTTCGAGGAAGGAGAGGATATTATAAATTGGCTCCAAGCAGGTAACTCTTCCTCTTTTTTTGGAATTTTTCTTAATAATTATTGCACGACTGAAGGTTATGGTGAAGATAAGGAGAAAGTCCAAGTTGATGGATTGGGAGAGCCCATCACAGACCATAGAAGGGGCAGGAAGACACCCCTCAAATACAACTTAGAGGAGGATATGACAACCACAGATAAGGAGGTTACTGAAGCTAAAGGCAAGGTAAAAAAATTCTAGTGAAGAATGTTCTTTCCCAATTCAAGAAATTCCTGCAGGATGGATGCAGGACAAGGAAGAACACATTGAAGTCCAAAATACACTTGCTTATGAAGCAATGCATGAAAAGCTAGTAGAAGAAGACAAGGTAGAAGATGAGCACGAAGATAATATGGTAGAGAGAAATCCTGTCCAAGAAATACAATTAGGCACTCAAGACAATAATCGGCTAGTTTTGGTGGCCACTTGGTTGTGGAGCCACCCAGGGCTCCTTGAAAAGGTAAAATCATTCTTGACCCATTATACAGATGTTTTTGCCTGGCATTATAAAGACTTAGAAGGAGTGCCTGCAACTTATGGAGAGCACAGAATCCCTCTGGTTGATGGAGCCAAACCCATAAGAGGAAAGAGTTATAGACTTAATCCAAAATATGCTAAAGCTATCTATGTGGAAATACAGAAGATGGAGGATGCGGGAATCATCATTCTTGTAGAACACTCAGAGTGGCTCTCACCTATGGTTATAGTACCAAAGAAGAATACTAATAAAATCAGAATTTGTGTTGACTTTAGAGCACTCAACAAGGTGATCAATCCAGATGGGTTCCCAATGCCTTTTGCAGAGTAGGTCATTGAAGAAGTGGTTGGGCATGCATTATATAGCTTTATGGATGGATTTAGTGGCTATAATCAAATATCAATACACCCAGAGGATCCTGAAAAGACTGCTTTTATCACACCTTGGGGAACATATGTGTATGTAAAAATTCCATTTGGGCTTAGAAATGCTCCAGCCACCTTTAACAGAACGGTCAATCTCATTTTTGGCCCCCTATTACTGGAATCACTTAGAATCTTCATGGATGACTTCTCTTCGTTTTCAGGTTCTCACAAAGAAACTCCTCTAGATTGTTTGGACCATCACTTGAGGCAGCTGCAGAATGTTTTCAAAAGATGCAGGGAGACTAAGCTAAAGCTCAATCCAAACAAATGTCATTTCCTTGTGACAGAAGGAACTCTCTTAGGACATGTGGTGTCGGCTAAAGGTATGGCCCCAGATCTTGACAAAATCATTTCTATATTAAAGTTGCCTAAACCTAAATCTCCTAAAGAGATTCAGAGTTTCTTGGGGCATATTGGATACCATAGAAGGTTTATAAAAATGTATGCAGAGATAGCCAGACCACTGGCTAGACTTACAGGTAAGGAAGTACCTTTTAAATGGGAAGAAGAGGAGGAAAAAGCATATCAAACATTACGGGCAAGGTTAGTGTCTGCTCCTATTTTGATCACACGTGAGTGGTAAAAAATCTTTCATATACATGTAGATGTCAGTGCCTATGCAGTGGGGGCAGTTCTAACCCAACCCAGTGAAGAATTTAAAGTGGACAGACCAATTCAATATGCCAGTAGAATCTTGACCAAGGCTGAAAGGAATTACAGTACTACAGAAAGGGAAGCCCTAGCAATGGTTTTTGCTGTCCAAAAATTCCGTCATTACTTACTGGGAGTAAAATTTATTATTATAACAGATCACCAACCACTAAAATACTTGCTCAACAAACCACAAGCCACTGGTAGAATATGGAGGTGGTTATTGTTGTTCCAAGAGTTTGATTTTTCTGTAGTCCACAGACCAGGTAAAGAAAATGTTATGGCGGATCACCTATCCAGAATCAATATGATGAATCAAGCTAGTGGAATCAATGATGATTTTCCAGATGCTCATCTGTTTGCTGTACAAGCTCAAGGTTGGTATTATGATATCAAGAATTTCATTAAAACTGGGTTGTATCCAGAAAAGGCTAGTGTTGTGCAAAGGAAGAGACTGCTAATCAAGAGTAGACCATATACCTGTTCCTTCACTCTACACATGAAGGAACAGGTGGTGGGCACCTTCCAGGGCATATTATGAGTCAGAGGATACTGGATGTTGGTAATAGCAAGTTTTGGTTCATAGTTGAAACTCCAGCTTATCTGTTTTGATCCAATGATTTGAGGATCATCTTCCAAAGCACATAGGTGATTATTTGTGCTTTCCAGAGTCCACTTTGCACTCAACTCAATTTTGGTTGCTCTGAAGTAGGAATTTGCAGCACCATCTCATCTCTGGAAGGTGTCCACCATCTCCTCCAACTCTAGTACTACAGAGCAACATCAAGGTAAAATGGAATAAGGATTTCCATCATTCATTGATAGATTGGATAGGGGCAATTATCTAGCTTGGTCCCTAAGGATGAAGGCTTACCTTTAAGGAAGAATCTTGTATGGATACATATCTGGAGATGAAGAAACACCAACCCTTAGAAGCAAACATCAACCTACAAGAGAGGAGCAAGAGAGACTAGTTGCATGGAGTGCAAAGGATGCTCTAGCTAGGTCTTTTATACTCAATTCAATATCGCATTTCTTATTACCTCATATTAGGAATTGCAAGACTTCCCAAGAGACTTGAGAAGTACTATCTTCATACTTCTCATCAAATATAAGGGCTAGGAAGAACTAGCTTTGGACGGAGCTCACAACCTTGAAGAAGCAACAAAAGCAAAGTGTAGCTGACTATGTGACCAAGATGAAGGATGTAGCTAATCAACTTGGGAGTATTGGAGAAGAAATAATAGTAAGGTAGATCATAAATGGTATCAAGGCTAATGAAAAATGGGAATCCTTTACCACAACAATGGACATATACATGGACATGCAGATACCTGATCTCAATACACTGATGGGGCAACCCCTCACACATGAGACAAAGCTCAACAAGAATGGAGATAGTTCTACAGGTAATCAATCTTCTTCCCTTTACATAGATAGAAACAAGAGTAAAAATAAAAGCAAAGGTAAGAAGAATGAAGAAGAGGCAAGTACCTCTCAAGTGAATTTCACAGGTAGAGGAAGAGGTACTAGAGGAAGGGGCAAAGGAGAAAAACAAGGCATGGAGAGACCATGCAACTCTTCACTTCAAACATTTGTGGCTTAACCAATCATACCACAAATGAGTTATTCAAGAACACAAAGAATCATAGAGGAAGAGGCTTCCATAGATGAGGCTATGGACAATCAATAGGCAACTTCAATAATGGAGGGAACAACTATCATCACAATTACAACCAAGGCTACAACAACAACTATCAAGGAGGCTTTAGAGGAAGAAGAGAATACAACAACTATATCGATGAGCAAGAGGATTCCCTACTACTCATGAATATGACATCCAATCAAGGTAAAGATGATGAGTACCTATTCTATATTGATTCTGGTTGCTCCAATCATGTAGCAGACAATGTAGCATTATTGTCTAATCTTGAAGAACCCAAAGGAAAGGATGAAGTCCAGACAAGTGATGACACTAGGCACTCTATAAAGAAGATTGGAAATGTTAAAGCATCTGATGGTAACATGAATCTTCTAAGTAGGGTATTGTATTTGCCAAGAATAACAAAAAGCCTAATCAGTGTTGGACAGATTGTTGAGAAGGGTTTACAGGTTAGATTCACAAGGCATGGAGCATATGTGGAGGATCCTCAACAAGGATTTAAGAGGATTGCAAAAGGTGAGAAATCTAGTAGACTTTTTACCTTTGAAGTTGAAGATACAAGAAACATTTCTCTCTTCAATTATAAGGGCTAAACCCTATTTAGATTAGAGATATGGCATAAGAGATTAGGTCATATAGGTGAAATGACATTGAAGAAAATATGCATGGATCAGAGTGTGCTTGGCATTCCAAATGTGTCCAAGCAACACATGATTTACAAATGTGGAGCAGGCCAATTTGGCAAGTCACATAGGCAACCATTCAACAAAAGAGGATACATGTATGAAGACTACTTGGAGCTTGTACACATAGATGTGTGGGATCCTAGCAGAGAGCCATGAATTTTAGGGTCAAGGTATTATGTTTCATTCATAGATGACTATAGTAGATGGACAATAATTTACTTTATGAAACATAATGATGAAGTCTTCACTTGTTTCAAGAAGTATGTGGCATTGGTTGAGAATCAAACAAGTAAAAGCTTGAAGAGGCTCATATTTGATGGAGGCTCACATGAGCTTGACTTCTTCTTACAGGATAGAGGCATAAAAAGAGAGATTACAACAACATACTTGTTGGGGGGGATTCTTAGACAAGAAGGAGTTTGAGGGTTTGTAGGAGAAAATGAAAAGACCAGAAGAGGAAATACACCTTGGAAGCTTCTGCCGATTGATTACAGTAAGACAATTACAATGTTTGAAGCAAAATACAAGCCAATACTTTTGTGCACAATCACACAGAGTGCTCAATTACAAAATACCCAATATCCCAAAGTCTTCTTGCCACCGGCCTCCTCTGCACCAGACCTCCACCTGCTTCAAGCTTATCCTTGTGCACACCTTGCACCAAGCTTCCACTAAGGGGGAGGAATGAATACCTTCTGTCGGCACGTGCACACTACAAAGAGACCTTGAGATCCTTGGGGGACTAGCTTAGCACCCTCTGCACAATCCCTTAGTCACTCTCTATGCACTCCTACAACTCCACTTCTCTGCGTCGCACACTGGTGACCCTTGCACTTCTCTTTCTTGCTTCACTTAGACTATGCTTCTCTTGCTTACTCTAAGATTGGTCCAAGAATGGTCCTTGCCTTGATTTGAGTGTGTTGATCATGTACGCTCCTAACTGCAATGGTATCTTGGTGCTCACTTTGATGTCCCAAGATTGTCTTCACAAGTGGCAGCCAACGACTCACTGTTTTGTCCTGTAGTGACTTTAGACTAAAACCCAAAATTTTAATGGGGGGACCATACTTTCACATGTGCGTACGCTGCCGCTTCACATACCTTCACATTTCGTTTTAAGTCTTCACTTTTGCACATAAGAGGGGGTTCACCTGAACCTTCCAAAACACTTTAAAACACACTTTGAACCTTAGGGAAATTAGAGAAAATACCTCTGCAACCTGCAACCCACTTTCTCCAATTTACCCTTTGTGGACAATTAATTGTGCACTACCTGTGCACTTTGACACCTGCACTTTAGCACTTTGACTTTGCACTTGTTGACTTTGACCTTGACTTTGTTGACTTTGACTAGTTGACTTTGACCTTTTGACTTTGGCCGCAATTGACTTTGACCAACGTGACTTTTATGGGCTCAACAGTTGCCCACCACCTAATGTGCTCTCCGTCTCGGAGAGCTATAGCCAAAACTCTGAGCATATAGGACACCATGATAATGGAGCTTCAAAACTCGAAGAGGACATCTGAGCAGCAACCAAGTCCACCAAAAGCAGGATAGAACAAGCACCAGAGAAGAACCAAAAGTTGGATTTTGCCCTAGAAAAGCAAAGGGTTGAAATGGGAAGGTAGAAAGGAGTAGGAGGGGAGGGCGGAGGGGCGGGGATTGAAGGGATAGGGAGGGTTAAGGATGTGGCTCGCAGCTGGGTAAAGGGAGGGATTGGGAGAAGGAATATGGTGTCTGGAGAGGGGAAAAATGAGCAAAGATGAGAGCTATAGAGGATCATATGTGAAATATTAAAACATATGGTGAGAGGAGGTGATAATAGACAATGTGGCCGATGTGGTGAAATAAAAAGATGTGGAAATTTTGTACCAAACATGTTGGTTTGGACCAAAAGTCAGAGAAAAAGTGGGAATGTGGAAAAATAAAGTCAAAAACTGAGTCCAGAGGTGCCAAAAAACATGAAAATGACTCCTTTTTTTCAAAAAACGGCCAACCGAGGCACAATCCAGAGCCAAAAGCTTTGAGCCATAAAAAGTAAAAAAAATAGAATTTATAAAAAAAAATAAAAAAAATTATATATATATATATATATATATATATATATATATATATATATATATATATATATATATATATATATATATATATATATATATATATATATATTATAACGCTCAGACAAAAATAATAAAAAGAAAATAAAATAAAATAAAAATAAAATTAAATTAAAAAATAAATAAAATAAAATAAAAGAAAATAAAATAAAATAAAAATAAATTGGGGGGGCGGGGGGGGGATTTTTTTTTTCTTTTGGAGCAAAAAATAAGAAAACGCCCTGTGGGGCCCTTTTTTTTTGGAAAAATAACCCAAAAATAGAGAAAATGAAGGAAAAATCCAAAAAAATGGCCAAAAATTCCAAAAAATTTATCATGAAATTTTCCACAGGGCTAGGCCCAATTTTTTTCATCAAACCATAGAGAGCCTCCTTTTATTCCTCCTATTTGGCAAGAAAATGACATCGGAAAGTGATAAAAAATGCTAAAATTGCTAGAAAAATTTCCAAAAATACCCAAAAGTTTTACGTTTGCAGAGGTTATGAAATGCCTTCTAGGTTTGCTAAAAACATCAGGAACAAGAATGAAATTGGTAAAGAAAACTACTAAAATTGACCAAATGAGATGAGAAAGCTATATACAACCTGGACAGATTTTGCAGTTCCAGGTGATCCATACTTCTTCAAGTGTGTTGATGATAGGCCTTGAGCCTTGATATGTTGACCAGTGGCAAGGCCTCTCCTTTCAGCGTCTCTAACTCCACAGCACCCCAATTTAGCATTGTTTTGACTCTATAAGGTCCTTCCCAATGTGGAAGCCATTTTCCTCTCAGTTGTGTATGAAGATGAGTTCTATGGAGAAGAACTAACATGCCTGCTTCAATGTTGTTGTTCCACAGATGTCGATCATGTGCCTCCTTCCTCTTCATCTGAGTCTCTATCAATTGTTTTGTTGCTAGTAGACGAATCTCCTCCACTTTATGTAGTGCTCCGAGCCTCTGAGAGACATCACAATCCTTCTTGCCCTGCATGAATGCTATCTTAGGTGATCCATGTAAAAATTCAAAGGGCTCAATGGGCAATATGCCATAAACCAGTTGGAATGGAGAATATCCCGTGGCCTCTTTGTAGGCTAACCTGTATGCCCATAGGGTACCTTGATAAGCAATGCCCCAGGAAGTGGGTTGTAACATACACTCCTTTCTTAACATTGAGATTAAAACCTTATTTGTCGATTCAGCCTGTCCATTGGCTCTTGGATAGTAAGCACAGGAGGTCCTATGTAGAATTCTATACCTGTTGAAAATTTCCTGCAGGACTTTATTGACAAAATGGGTACCCTGATCTGTACAAATTTCAAGTGGACATCCAAACCTGCAAATGATGCTACTGTAAATGAAATCAGCAACAATTTGGGCAGTGCAGTCTGGGGAGGCAATAGCTTCAGCCCACTTTGTCGCATAATCTGTAGCTATCAAGAGATATTTCTCTCTTGTTGGAATCACGGGAGGGTAGATGGGCCCTACAAAATCTAGCCCCCACTTCTCAAATGGTTGCCAGGAAGTGGAAACAATCAAGGGGTTATGCCTCTGCTTTGTTGGCTTAGGTCCACACCTCTGGCAAACGTCACATGCCTTTCCCCATTCATCTGCATCCCGATATTTTCGGGCAGTGATAGTATGCAGACTAGTGAGCAATGTTTTGCTCATAACTCAAGATTGGCTAAGGAAATTAATATGAAACTTTGTATAAATAAAATAGAGAGTATAGAATTCTATGACAACTTTAAAGTGATAAAAATGATCAAGTATACACTGAGAAATAGATCCGAGAAATACACTATTATCAGTGATACATGACAGAGAAGAAGAGTTAACATATGAGAGAAGTATATGTATTAGTGCACATAGATTACATTGACATTGGAATTGAATGATTGCATACTTTGAGGGAAATGATAGAGCTATGGTGTGAGCTCAATAACAACTTAAAATCCTTGTGAATATCTCTTCAAATCGGGCTGTACATACGTGAATTTTAGAGTCCTCTTTTATAGTTAAAGTTGAAGCTCTTTTTGAATTTGAAATTCAAACTTGTACTAAAAGGTATCTCTAGATTTTAGGATCTCAATCTCCATCTACCTCACCAATAACTATTGAAAATATTCTCCTTAGTATTTGTGATTGAAGTTATTCCTTCTATGTACTTTTACAAAAAGTAAAAAATTCTATCTTTTATAAGGGATCATTCATATGAATGCACATAACAGCCTTAGGATAAATGATGAAGCATTTAGGCTTGAAGTAATCACACCAACAACATTACCATTAGATTTTGAAACATCAGAGACATTGTAATCATCATGTGATGTCAGACCATGAACAACTTCTACGTATCATCTCCACTTGTGGATGCATATTTGTTTTGTTTCGTGATATTATTTTGATTCTGCAACCTACAATCATGTTCAAAGTGTCCAAGTTTACCACAATTCTAGCATCCTTTACTATCATTATCCGAATCATTTCTTTTGAAATTTCTACGATCTCTTTGGCTCCCCCTAACTTGAAATTGTCCTCAACCTCTTGCATGATTTTGTTATTGACCTTGGTCTTAGTTACTATGTCCTCTTCCATTTCCGAAGCCTCTACCTCTACCTCTTCCTCTGCCAAAGTACGAAACCTACTCAAAACTAGGTTTTCCTTGGGAGTTTGAGTCCTCACCAAGATTCTTTTCTTGAATAATTAGCATGGATACTAGATCAAAAAAATTCACAATATTTCCCCAGGTATGTATAGAATTTCTAAAGTACTTATATGTAGCTCCCAAACCATGAAGGCACTATTCCACCTTATCATATTCATCTACATTCATGCCAATAGATGCAAGTGACTCGCATATGCTTTTGATTTTCAAAGCATAGTCACTTACTGACATACCCTTTTTCTCTAGTGTATGCAGCTCATTCTTTAGTTTCAATTTCCATGCCTTTGTATTGGTCTCATACAATGTGACCAAATTGTTACAAGCCTCTTTTGGAGTCTTGGCATCTTCTATGTGCCCAATCATGCTATTGTGTATGCTAATAGATAGCCAATACATTACCTTTAATGCTTCTTGATTCCATTCATCATATGCTCTTAACTAGTCCATAATTTTATTCCTCTCTAGTAATTGTTGAGCATTTTTGTTCTCTCCTTCGATGTACTTCTAGTAGCCTTTTCCCATCAAAGAATCCATCATTTTGAATCTCCAAGCATGGAAGTTGTTCTTGTCTAGCTTATCTCTCATAAGCTGACTCATTCCATCTGCATTTGCCATTTTTGCAGCAAATCAAAACACTACAAAGACACTACAAGTAGTACTTCTGCTTGAATGTTGTCGCACTATGATGTGATAGTTCAATCTCAAAGAAACACAATTTTTGTGTATCAAAAACACATGGAATCACTTGAAATTTTGGGTTTGGAATGTATGAGTGTCATCAAATAGGACACAAGTTATAGTTTTGCAAACTTACTTGGTTTTTCTATGGCCCCATCTTGCAGGTGGAAACAGAGGTCAAGATGGCAATCTAACTTCACACCAACTTCCGTAGCAATCTAAGGTCATTTGTGAATCGCGCTTTCTCCATGCCTTCTCATGTACTCTTCACTATCAGCCTTCTCCATGAGCTCTCTACAACCATACTGGCTTTGATACCATATCATGAGGAAGGAGATAAGGAAGAAAGCTCACACACATACTCTCACAATAAAAAGAGGAGCACACACATAGATTGAGGAAATGAAGATTTATCTTCTTCTTCTTCTTCTTCTTCTTCTATTACATAAAATGAATGTACAAGAATGACCTAAAACAACAATACAACAAATGCAATATATAAAGAACAATACATAAGGAAAATCTTAATGTCCACAAATGAGTGAGCTCGCAAGAAACAAATGTGCTATCACTCTTGGTGGATAAATCTACTAAATCTTAATGAAGTATCCTTGACATATACCAGTGTGACCACTATACATATCAAAGAAATTAAATGATATGTTTCATCCTGGATCATCACTTGTTATTTTGATCATTATCTTCATGCAAATTGTTCACGAACACTACAAATGTTCTACAAACATCATATACACCTCTAAATATCTACATACCAAAAATGATAATGGACCTTGGATTATGCGTATAAGTTTCTGATTTAGGATAATCAGAACTTGGGTTTGCTGTAAAATAGTTCTAAATTGTTCAAATTCTCCATATTCTCACACATATACACTCCATACCTCTTAGGCACACAATCTCTTCTATCTAGTTCCTATTTCTACCTAGACTTAGATAATTATCTATTTGTATAATATTCACACTTTCAAATTTGGCATTGGAATATAGATAGTGTAGCTGAGCATCCTAGCTTACTATACACTTTGAGAATATATTCTATCTCTCTATATCTCTCACTCATCTTCTTTTTGAGTCTTAAGGTTCATTTGTTGGAAGATCCTATATACGTATGATTAACTCTTATTGAGGCTCACCCCACTTCCAACAATACTCAATAGGAATCAGTTCCCACTATTCCATATGAGTGGGTTCCTCATGAAATCCACAACACTAAATTTCTATACTTTTGTATTGCATGTTCTCTGTCCTCTTTAATGCCCTCTAAATCATAAGCTATCATCTATGGTGGGAAATTATGAGAACAAGGACTAAGGTGCTTGGATACACTACAACTAATCTTATTTTCCTTTCAATAATGTAGCTAACCATTTAATCTACTGTGACTAATCCCATGAAACTTAAAGTTTGATTAGATCTTTAGTTTACTTAATCCTTTTGACTCTTCTTTGCTTTTTACCCAAATAAAAGATAAGACTAGTTCTTTATCTATTAGATCCCGTTTCCACATCTTGTGTTTGATGTTCTACCCATGGCTTTTACTTGGACATATAACTTTTATGCTTCTCCCAAGAGACCTTTCTCCTCAAGGCTTTACTATTCAAACTCACAACTTCTATTGTGTTACCTACAATCATCACCTACACCCCTAAATATTTGCATACCAAAAATGAGAATGAGCCTTCGATTATGCACATAAGTTTTTTATTTAGGATAATCAGAAATTGGTTTTTTTGTAAAAAAATTCTAAACTGTTCATATTCTCTCTCACACATACAGACTCTTCATACCTCTTAGGCACACAATCTCTTCTTTCTGGTTCCTATTTGTGCCTAGATTCAGATATTATCAATTTGTATCATGTTCATACATTGTAATTTGACATGGGAATATAGATAGTGTAGGTGAGCATCCTAGTTTACTATACACTTTGAAAATCTTTTCTATCTCTCACTCATCATTTTGTCTTAAGCTTCATTTGTCGAAAGATCCTATATACCTATGATTAGTTGTTATTGAGTATCACCCCGTTTCCAACAATACTCAATAGGAATCAGTTCCAGTTCCTCATCAAATCCACAACAAAAAATCTCTATACTGTTGTATTTCACCTTGTCTGTCTTTGTTAATGCCCTCTAAATCATAAGCTATGGTCTATGGTAAAAAATTATGATAACAAGGACTATGGAACTTGGATACACCATAGTTAATCTTATTTTCCTTTCAATAATGTTTGATTAACTATTTAATGTGTTGTGACTAATCCCATGAAACTTAAAGTTTGATTGGTCCTTCTGACTCTTCTTTGATCTTTACCCAAATAAAAGATAAGACTAGGTCTTTATCTATTAGATCCCATTTCCACATCTTGTGGTCAATGTTGTACCCATTGCTTTTATTTGGGTTTATAACTTTTATGCTTCTCCCAAGAGACCTTTCTCCTTAGGGCTTTACTATTGGAACTCACAACTTCTATTGTGTTATCCGATGAAGCATCAAACTTCCGTTATAATATACTTTATAGTTCTTCCAAAATTCTTTTTTTAAGTCACTTTGGATTTGTATAATCCTTAGGGTTTATGAAATTCTTGACTTATCGCAAACTTCCTTGGATATCCTTTACCTTAACATACCTTATTTGATCTTCTTTGAGCATACGGTATGGGGTCTTGGGCTATTTCCCCTCCCCTTCATGATTTTTGTCGTCAAAAATCACTTATGTTCCTAGTGAAATTGATACACTTTCAAGTTCTCTTTGCCATAGTTTAAAAGATTTTATTTGATTTATTCATTGAGCCTCTCAACGGAAAGAACTATTTAGAGATTTTTTATTCATTTCCTCCAAGCTTAAACATGTATCCATAAGCTTAGGCTTTGATTACCCGTAAGTCTAGCATCCCATACCACCAAATCCACTACACTAGTATTGTAAGCCTAGATGTCCCATACCATCCAGTTTATCATAGTCTCTCTCTTATCTTACAAACCCATGTAGTACATTTCATATGCATAATTAGTGTATGCCAAAATGTTCATATCTTCATCGGAAGAGTTGTAGCATGCATAAGGTTTAGAAATCGAACCCCTCCTTAAAGCATGCAAAAGCTCACATTTGGAACTTTGTTCATTTAAAGAATGGTGAATTCGATGTAGATTCCAAATTAACACCATAAGAAAATATGTATGTAAACTAACATTCTAGGGCACAAATATTTAAGCATCCACCTCCGAATCCATATGCACAATAATTTCTCTTGTATATAAGATCTATAGTATTCTAATGCATATCCTTACGTTATATGTTTTTTAGCGAAAAGAAATATGTATATGGAATTTTAATGTTTTGCCCATCTTTAACTCTATTTGAGTACTTCAATGGTGGCGATGTAGGCTTCACCATCCCACTTTTTCCCTTGTCTCCTTACATTTTTTAATTATTTGTGTGCACAATATCTGCATTTAACTCTAAAGTTATGCATCTATGGATGCATATTAAAAGGGTTCAATATTTATGCATAGCCATGCACATCCTTCCTTTGAACTTGGAAAAGAAAGCTTTCAAAAAGCACCATCCTCTTATACATGCATGTGCTAATATTTTGCATAAAAATGTCCTTCATGTATGAAGGAATTATGCAAATCCAATCATATATTATATGTCACGAAGATTAAGAAATAAGATAATTAAGAGAATTATTATCTTACTCTCAATCTTGCTCTTTCCTTTTCTCCTCAATGCCATGATTAGTTTTCATCCTCCATGATGAATCTCTACAAAATTTAATGTATTCTCCTTTAAAAGTGGCTTCAAATGGGTCTAAAATGCATCCTTGAAGATCTTGAGGTTATTCAGGAATAGAATTACAAAGCGCATGAGCTTGAAAGTTCATTGGGGGAGCTAAATGCCTTCCCTTTTTGGGTGAAGGGTGTTTTGAAAGAGCAAGTAGGAACTTTGAATCTATGAGCACATAGAGTTTATACTTCTTGTGGGCACTTGGGTGCTTCTTGTGAATGGGAGCTCTAAGACCGCTTGCTTCACTCTTTTGGTAGAGAGAGTACTCGAACAAGATGGCATCCATGGGAAAATGGCCTCAGATTTCATCAAGAAAAATGGAGAGGAAATTTTCACGTGCATGCCATCTATTCTTGCTCACACCTTAGAATGCATATGATCGGATCTATTTTTTATCTCTCATCCATGATGTCATAGCCTTCCTTTGGGGGGGTCTTAGGTCTCTCTAGAGTGGTCTCCCACATCTAGATTTCAAGTGGTTTAAATGCAATTCTAAAGAACTAATGATCAAATTTGTGAGGATCAAAACTCAAACAAGTGAATCCATGAAACATCTTTGTGAGTTAAAGAGAAACCTCAAGCCTATAAATGGTATTTCTTTTTTGTGAGAACCACTCCTCCAGAATCATATCAACTAAGAACTCCAACTAGCAATCCCACACTAGGGAGAGAGATGTACATATCCAACCAATCAAAGGCCAGGGGCCCGTAATGCACCTACAAGGGGACATGTGTACCTTCCATCACATGGATTCCCAAGGTGATCAATGTCTTCCAAGCTTAGAAAATCACATAAAATCACATGTCTTCCAAAAGAATAACCTCCAAGCTCTTACATACAAATCAAGTGGCTAGGAGAAGCTTCCAATCCAACCTGAGGTACTCAACCTTCGAGAAATCAATCCTAAGGTTCAAGAGGCTTCAAATAGGGATAAATAAGTAATAAATCCCAAGGGTTTCACACCTAGAAATCCAAGGGTTCTACTCCTTAGACCCATGTAATTATACAACAAAAAAGGTTGTTATTAGGCTTGAGGACATATCCTCTCTAGTTTATTTACCTAACACTTAAGCATTGATTGACATAACTATATACATACCTGGACATATTAGGCCAGAAAAATGTATATCTACTTAGTTGTTAAGTTTTCTCAAAACCAAAATATCCTACATAGGGTACATCATGGTTTCCAAATGTAACTCACTTACTAAAATAAAGCAAATTATTGAAATTCAAGTGAAACGAGCATGCTAAAGCTCCATTTTGACCATGGAGGAAGTATAAGCAACCAAAGCATTTGAGGCATCCCTCTTGTATGTATCTAAGGGATACAAACCATTGCATAATCTATCAAACATAAAAATAATATCACCATTTCTGAAATCATAAACAATACATTTATCATCAACAAAGTGTACATGAAGCCTAGCTTTGAAAATCAAAGGAAGTAAAACTAGGTTCCTGTTGATATCCGGTACATACAATGCCATTTTCAATAGATCACACCTCCATTTTCAGCCCTAGGCTCAACTTCTCCTACTCCAATGATATGATAAAAGTAATTGTTTGAACACACCACATGTCCTCCTTTGGGCATCTTTCAAAGCTACAAAACTTCCCTTTTTAATTAAGTTATGTGCTTTGAAACACCACTATCAAAGAAGCAATCTGAATCAACCTCACTCACAAAAATACATTTAGAATGTAGTGATGCATCATAATGACATGTAAGGCCACATGCATAGAAATCTTGATCCATTTTGGCTTCATCACTCTTTGCATTTGAAGAATTTTCAGCAAAATACATGCTAGATTCCTTCTTTTCATTGCGCTAAGCAAGCTTTCTACATCCATCAATAGCATGACCAGCCGCTGGGTAGTATTTGCATGCCTTCTTGTTATGCAAATCAACATCATTAGAGGAATGAGTGGAAGAGGAAGGTTGAGGCTTTGGTTTTGATGAACCCAAAGTTGAACTATACTTGATTCTCCCTTTTTCTGAGGTAGTATGGATGTATGCATGCATGTATATATGTATGTACTTTTTTATATATGTATTTATGTATGCATGTATGTATGGTTTATGCAATTATGTATGTATTTGTGTATGTGTGTATGTATGTATGCATGTTTGTATGTATGTATGTATGCATGTATGTATGTATGTATGTATGTATGCATGGATGCATGCATCCATGTATATATGTATGTATGTATGTATGTATGTATGCATGTATGTATGTATGTATGTATGTATGTATGTACGTATCCATATGTTTTTATGTATGTACTTTTTAAGACCTTTTTTGGACTTCTTTTGTAATTAAAAAGAATAGTTAACAAATTTCAATGAAAGAATAAATAAATGATTAAGAATTTCCAATTGCTTGAGATTATACATGAATGTAGATATTTTTAAGATTATACATGAGGCTCTACAAGATAAGTTCAATTTTTGTTGATTTGCTATAACGCTAAAATTACATATGAATAAAACAAAAAAGAAATCTGAATAAGTGTGATAAAGAGAGTAGGAGGGACAGATACAAAGATATTGTATGTATGTATTTATGGATGTATTTTAAGACTTGAGAAACTGCAAACTGAATGTTTGGACATGTATTACATAGATATATCAAGCAATCAACTGCTTGACAATATAATGTAGCATCCAATGGTCTTGAATCTGCTTTCAACTGTAATGACACATTGACATCCATAGGTGTCTACATAGGCTTGGAATTTGTCATCTCAAACCTTTCCAATAATTTCTCAATGTATTTCTGTTGTGTTATATAGATACACTCATTTCTATACTTGAACTCAATCCCAAGATAATAATGCAAAATACCTAAGTCATTTACATAAAATGTATGCTTAAGTTATGTCTTAAAATATTGGTCTAAAACTTTGGGACCTATCATGATCATATCATCAACATATATGATAATAATAACCAAAACATCTTTCTCAACTTTAACATAAAGAGCCCGAGCTACATCTGAGTTTTCAAAACCAATAGATAGAAGATAGACATGTATATTCTCATAGCAAGCTCTTGGTGCCTGCTTTAGCCCACACAAAGCTTTGATAATCTTGCATACTAAATGCTCTTCAAAACCTTCTCGCTACTAAACATAAACATCTTCATGTAGATCACCATTAAGGAATGTAATTTTGATATCTAACTAGTATACTTTCCAATCAAAGAATGCAGCTAAAGAAAGTATTGTCCTGACTACTATCATTCTATATGTAGGAGCAAAAGTCTCATCATAGTCAATAACGTTTTTGTGTGCATAAATTTCACAACTAATCTTGCTTCATACATGTCTACAATACCATCTGCTTTTCTTTTGATTTTTAAGATCCATTTAACACCAATAGTTTTCTTACATTTCGATAACTCACAAAGCTTCCATGTTTGATTCTTATGAATACAATCAATTTCTTCTTGCATAGGTTTCTTCCATACAAGACTATGGAGTGCATCTTGAGCACTACCTGGTTCATTCTAAACTAAATTAAGAGCTAAAATATTATGAATTATACAATGTTTTGCATAATTTACCTGATTTATTTGTTGTCTCCTTGCTTGACGTCTAGTTCTTCCAATGTATTCCTTTATACCACTGTCCTTCCAAAACCACTTTGGAGTATCCTTGAAAAGTGCTAAAATCCTTTCTAGTTATTCAATATCTCTTTCTTTTGGAACTCTTGAACCTTCTCCAACTTCATAAGTCAAAACATCAAGAGGTAGTGATGGTCAACTAGGTATTGATGTGGGTAATGATAGGTTGAGGATATTTTCTCAACTTTAAAGAGGATTATGTCATGCGAAAAAGTGAGAAGAACCCAAAAGCTAAAAGTCTGGGTTTTTCTTTTGAGAGCATAGAGGTTTGTGATGGCTAAGTTGTCACGATGAAGGAGATAAGGAAGAGACCTCACACACACACACTCTCACTCGCAAAGAGAAGCACACACAGAGATTGAGGCAAGGAAGAATGATCTTCTCCTTCTTCTTCTATTACGTAAAAGGAATGTCCAAGAATGACCTGAAAAACTAGAATACAAGTGCAATATATAAAAGCTAGTACATAGGAAAAAACCTCATGTCCTCAAATGGGTGAGCTGGCAAGAAACAAATGTGCCATCACTCTTGATAGATAAATCTAGTAAAGCTTAATGAAATATCCTTGACATACACCATCATGACCACTATACATGTTAGAGAAATGAAAAACTGGTACGTGTCATCCTGGATCATCACACGTTGAGCTTGATATCTTAACAATCCCCCTCAAGCTCAATGTCATATCTTCTAATCCAAGCATCTTTCGAAACTTCTTCAGCTTTTCTGCTCCAAGTGCTTTAGTGAAAATATCAGCAACCTGCTCATCTATTCTCACATAAACAAGGTGAATATCACCTGCTAATACCTTCTTTGTGATGAAGTGATAATGTACCTTGATATGCTTTGTTCTAGCATGAAAAACAGGGTTCTCTACTAACTGTATGCTGTGAAGATTATCACAATAGATGGTGATAGGTTTTTGCACTTCCACACCTAAATCTGCAAGTATTATCTCTAGCCATGATGCCTTATATGCTGCCATTGTAGCACCTCTATACTCAACCTTTGTACTCGACAAAGCAATAGTGGGTTGTTTCTTACTGCTCCATCTAATAGATGCACTCCCAAGTGAGAATAGAAATCCATTAGTATCTGCATCAGTGTATTCGTGAACCTACAAATCTACACCAGGTTCATAAAACAATGCATAGTCCAAAGTAGCACTCACATAATGTAGAGTTCACCTGAAAGCATCCAAATGTGGCTTCCTAGGAACCTGCATAAATTGACTTTCAAGTCCAACAATGTAGCTTAGATCAGGCCTTGTAATTGTGAGATATATGAAGCTTCCCACAATTTTCGTGTACATAGTAGCATTTTCCAATGCTTCACCTGATATAGTATCCAACTTCAAATTCTGATCTAATGGCATAGAAATTGGCTTGCAATCAGCCATACCATACTTTTGCAGCATATTCAAGGCATATTGCATTTGTGACACCCATATACCTGTTTCTGTATGTATAAACTCAATGCCCAAGAAATAGCCCAACACACCAAGATCTTTCATGTCAAATTCCTGCATAAGAAGTTGCTTTACCTCTTTAATGCTTTCTTCATTATCATCACCTACAATCAATTCATCAACATGAATAACCACAATTGTGATGCCATCATCATCCTTCCTTGCATATAGTGAATGATCTCCATCACACATAGAAAACCCAATGATGGTTAAGTAATCACCAATCCTTGCATGCCATGCATGAGGAGCTTGCTTCAGCCCATACAAAGCCTTTTGCAACCTACAAACATATTTTGGATGCTTTGAATCTTCATATCCTTGTTATTGGTCCATGTATACTTCTTCTTGTAATTCACCATGTAGGAAAGCATTCTTTACATCCATCTGATGCAAAGTCCATCCTTTTGTTGTAGCTAATGCAACAAGTGTTCTAATAGTAGACATTTTAGCTACAGGACTGAATGTTTCCTCATAATCAATTCCATATGTTTGTGCATATCCTTTTGCTACCAATCATGATTTTTACCTGCTTATGCTACCATGCATTTTGTTTTATCTTGTAAACCCACTTGTAGCCTATGGGCTTCTTCCCTTGTGGCAATGGAACTAGCCTCCATGTATCATTTCCATAAAGTGCAGCCATCTCCTCATCCATAGCTTTTTCTCAATCTGCATTTCCAATTACATCTTCAAAACAAGAAGGTTCAACATCTTGAATTACCTTGGTCATGTAGGCACAATGACGAGCCATATAACTTTCATAGTCAATGATTGCACTGAATTTACCATCCTCCTAGATCTTCTTGGTCCTGGGTCACTTCTCCTTGTATCATCTACATGTGCCTTTCTTACTCCTGGAGTCTTCACAGAGGGCAAACCAAGTTCCTCATCAAGACTCTATTCTGAATTGCTTGAATCTCCATCAATGTCTTCAAAACTTGCACATGTTTTACTACTAGTAGAAAGCTTTTCTTTATCTTTCTTTGTGGTATTTGATGATTTTTTTGGAGTGAAAGTTCCACTCAATCTTCCATCCCATGCATTTGAGTTGGAACTATTGCGTGGTGATGCATCTGGTCCACTCAGAAATTGAGATTCTACACTTGATTTTTAGCATTTTCTTTGTCATTTGGTTCAAGATTCAGTCCTTTTTTGACATCTACATAGAAGCTTGACATTTCATCAAATTCCACATCTTTGCTTAGCCTCACCTATCATATGAGTGGGTTATAACATTTATATTCCTTTTGCTCAAGGGAGTATCCAATGAAGATACATTTTTCTGCTTTTGGATCAAGATTTGTCCTCAACTCATCTAGAACATGTACATATGCAATACAACCAAAAACTTTCACATGTGATAAGTTTGGCGTTTTACCTGTGAACTGCTCTTTATGTGTAACTTGATATACAACAACAGCTGGAGTTCTATTCATGATGCATACAGTCGTATTCACAGCTTCTGCCCATTAACAATGAGGCATATTCTTCTTAGCCATTAAGGCTCTTGCTATTTATCCAATATATCTATTTTTGGATTCATCAATGCCAATCTGTTGTCTTGTGTTCTTGCATGAAAGTGATGTCGAGTTCCATGACTTTTAAGAAACTTGCTGAACACATTTTACATATATTAACCTCCTCCATCAGACCTTAATGTCTGAATATACTTCCCTGTTTGCTTTTCCACCATAGCTTTAAAATTTTGTAAGTGAGTGGACACCTCACTCTTCTCTTTCATGAAATATACCCATACTTTCTATGTATGGTCATCAATGAAAGTAACATAAAACCTGTAACTACCCATAGATGTGGTCTTTGTAGGACGCCAAACATCTATATGTACTATTTCTAACACATTCTCACTAACATGCTTGTCATGTGGAAACGATGATCTTGACTATTTACCAAATTGACATGTTGCACATACCTTTTTCATCTCTGCAACCTTGAAATTCGGTAGTCCATGGACAATCTCCTTTCACTATATCAATTTCAGCCTATGCAAGTTTGCATGTCCAATCCGTTTGTGACACATCTCTATAGCTTCAATAACTCCTGCACCTTTTGCAAACATGGCTGCATTCATTTCAAGAATTTTCACATTTAATGTGAACATCCTACTGACTTTGTTCCCTTTGGCAATTAATCATCCATCTTATTTATACTCTTCTACATATAACCCATCAACATTGAACCTGACTTGTAATCCTTGGTAAAGCGTTTGTCCAACAAAAACTAGATTCTTTGTTATATTTGGAACATGCAGCACATCAACACATCAACCGTCCTCCATAGACAATGTTATATTTCCTGTATGCTCGATAAGATGTGATGTGTCATCACCTGTTTCAACGTATCCAAGAACTAGAAATTTTTGCAAACTACTAAACCATTCCGCATGACTGATCATGTGATTTGAAGCACCTAAATAAACATACTAGAAATTATCATTCAATTTTGAAACACCAACAGAAATCGTATTCATAATGTGATGTTGAACCATGAACAACTTCTCAAAATCATCTGCACTTGTGGATGCATAGTTGTTTTGCTGACTTTTGTTATTTTGATTCTTCAACCTGCATTCACGTTCAAAGTGTCTAGGTTTACCACAATTCCAGCATCCTTTACTGCCATTACCTAAATTATTTCTTCGGAAATTTCTACAACCTGCTCCCCCTGCCTCGAAACTGTCCTCTTCCTCCTACATGATTTTGTTGTTGACCTTAGTCTTTGTTATTGTGTCCTCTTCCACTTCCGAACCTCTGCCTCTTCCTCTTCTAGAGTAGAATACCTGCTCAGAACTGGGTTTTCATTGGGAGTTTGAATCCTCACCAAGATTATTTTCTTCAATAATCAACATAGATATGAGATCAACAAAATTCGGAATATTTTCCCTGGTGCATATAGAAGTTCTGAACTGTTTATATGGAGCTCCTAAACCACGAGGCATACTTCCACCTTATCATCACCATCTACATTCACGCCAATAGATGCAGGGGACTCACATATGCTTTTCATTTTTAGGGTGTAGTCACTTACCGACATCCAATGTATGCAACTCGTTCTTGAGTTGCAATTTTCGTGCCTTTGTATTGGTCTCATACAATGTGACCAAACTATTCTAGGCCTCTTTCAGAGTCTTAGCATCCTGTATGTGCCCAATCATGCTATCTTGTATGCTAACAGATAGACAATACATTACCTTTTGTGTTCCTTGATTCCATTCTTCATACGCTCTTAATTGGTCTGAAGTCCCATTCCTCTTTGGTAACTACAGAGCATTCATTCTCTCCTTCGATGTACTTCTTTCTAGTAGCTTTTTCCCATCAGGAAATTTATCATTCTGAATCTCCAAGCATGGAAGTTATTCTTGTCCAGCTTATCGCTCATAAGCTAACTCATTCCATCTACGTTTGCCATTTTTGCAGCTATTCACAACACTGCAAAACACTACAAGAAGCACTTTTGTTTGAAGACTGTCGCACTATGACGTGACAGTTCAATCTCAGAAAAAACATAGTTTTCGTGTATCAACAATACACAGAATCGCTTGAAATTCTGGATTTGGAATATATGAGTGTTTCCAAACACGATGAAACTTACAATTTTGCAAACTAACCTGGTTTTTTTATGGGCCCCACCTTTCGGGCTCAAAATGGAGGTTGAGATGGCTCGAAAACAATGATTTGACAAAAACAAGTGATCCTAATGGGATAACTCTCGAAACTATTTTGAGCTCTTCCAGCTTCACGCCAATTTTTGTAGCAATCTGAGGTCGTTTTTGAATCGCACTTTCTCCATGCCTTCTCGCGTACTCTTCACCATCCGCCTTCTCCACGAGCTCTCTATAGCCACACTAGCTTTGATACCATGTCACGAGGAAGGAGATAAGGAAGAGAGATCACACACACTCTCTCTCAAAGAGAAGCACCCATAGATTGAGGCAAGGAAGAATGAACTTCTTCTTCTTCTATTACATAAAAGGAATGTACAAGAATGACCTAAAAGACCAAAATACAACAAGTGAAATATATAAAAACTAGTACATAAGAAAAAACCTAATGTCCATGAATGAGTGAGCTGGCAACAAACAAAAATGCCATCACTCTCGATGGATAAATCTAGTAAAGCTCAATGAAATATCCCTGACATATACAAGCATGCCCACTATACATGTCAGAGGAATGAAAAAATGATGTGTGTCATCATGGATCATCACATGTTGAGCTTGATATCTCAACATAAGTGTTATATATGGTTGGATAACTCTTTTGATTTACTTTTAAGAATGTGACATAAAAAAATTTGACCATAATTGAACGTGACCATTTTTTCAAATGTTGGACTTAGATTGTTAGGGTTTGCTAGAAATTAGAGTTTAGGTTCAAACATGACAATAATTCCAACACAAGGAAACAGACGGAAGGTGGTAAAGACTAGGAGCCCTCCTACAAATCTAGTTAGGAAACCCTCATTCAAAATACTTGATGAGGGCATGTCGAGATCTCAATAAATCTTTCCACACATTAAAATTAGACCCATGGCTTAGCGTATCAAACAAGAAACTAAAGTGACTAATCAAGCAACAATAAATATATGTGAAAGGGCTTAGGACCTAGGTAGATGCCTTCCACTATTGCAAGTGGATAAGTGCATGAAAACGTTTTATGGTGGGTCTACTGTTGAAAAAGAGCAAACTTCAATAAAGGGATTTGATCTCTTTTGAGAAGGGCATGTGAGAGTTTACAGGGTCGCGTCTCTTGCACCTATGAATGGATGGGAAGAAGCCGAAGCAGTTTGTTGGAGCTTCTTGGAAGCCTTGGAGGATCCCGTTCACTATTTCTCCCTCTCTCACCATTTCTTCATTTCTCCTCATAGGAGCTACCCATTAACACTCAGCTCATGGAACTGAATAGCATCACATGGAAGGAAAAGATTCTCATATCTCTATTCCGGGTCGTTCATGTGAATGCTCTCGCAATTGTAGTCTTAGAATAGGCATATGAACAAGTTCTTGTTACCACTATGATATCTCTTAAGTTGCCGCATCGAGAAGAACTCCATAGATTTAGGAAAATGCGTGCTTCCATAGATTTAGGAAAATCCACCGCAAGGAATCAATTATGCATAGCGTAGATAAATGCATCTTTTCCATTAATTTAGGAAAGAACACCGCTAGAGATAAGAGTCTATATATAGACTCTTCTGCATGGATATTGTAGTGCGGCATATCGTGTCAAATCTGCCCGTCAGCTCTTCTCTCATATTTGAATAGAGGTAACCTTATTTTGTTGACTCTCTCTCTACATATGTACGTCACAAGATGAGGATGTTGTGATGAGGTATGTGCAAGACAGTATCAACCAATATCTTGAGAAGACGAATATCGTATATCAACCACACGTATGATGGAATGCTGAATTTGAGTGTAAGTTATGGCAAATGTTTATTCACTTGGAGTTTTTATATAATGGTTACAAGCACAGTATGCCAAGTCCTTATGTATGTGAATGAAGATATTGCTACGATAATCATTTGTATGATGTGATGCAGCTCATCACGTATGTGATAATGTAAAGAATGCACATTGATGTGATCGCATGATTAGAATCACATTGTTATTATGAATTGTCATTTCTTTGACAAGTTGTGCAGTATGAATTTTGAGGTACGTGCCTACACATATATACACCTGTTACATAAGCTTCCTTAAGAAAAGGAAGTTAGGTTGGTACATGTTTAGATATGAATTCATATGCAGAGTATGCCGAGAGTTAATATTTGATATGACAGAATTATATGCAGGGATATAAAAGTCACGAGGACAGTTGTTAAAGAGTGTCTTTCTTATATAATACAAGTTCATATGCAGATCAAGCCGATGAGCTAACATATATCACGAAGGTGATTCTTTTTTTATTGTTACATGAATGACAACTGTTTTGAGTTTTCCAAGGATATACAAATGTGAGTATAATGTTGTACGTTCAGAATCAGCACTACATGTTGACATGTAGGTAAAGGTAACAAGAGACATATATTTGTAGAGACATCTTGTACACAAGAAGTTGTCATATGAAGTGATGTAATGGGTTGTTGTTTTTATATGCAAAGCTTTCAGTTCCTGACTCATGAAATTGGGCCTCTATTCATATGAAGTTTATACCAAGTTCTCGAGTTATGGCGGTAGCATGAGGAAATGCGTGTGTAAGAAGATTCTTCTATGATCTTATGCAGGTTATGAAAAGCAATCACAACTTATGCTCTAATAAAATATTGAATGTGGTTCTATGGTGATGACATAGTGATTGTCAATATGATTGATGTATTCAATGTATGATGTTGTGGTGTGATGCCAGTTGTAAGAATATGTGGATAAGTAAAGATGCTATGTTAATGTGTGGAAAATGTGGTAATTGAAGAACCCAACAGTCTAATTTGATTAAAACACTTATCCTTGATCATTTATCGGCCTATTATCTTCTGCATGTGCTGCATAGGGGTTGATTTATTTCCCCCAACATCTACAAGTCCATATTATAATGTAGCTAAACTCAAACAAGTACTGAGGGCAATAGGAGGCATTTGGTATAACCCTAGTTGGAAGAGATTTCAATTGATTCAACCTTTGAGCATAGCATCATTTAGGAAACATAATACATTGGTGAAAGAATTCATAGGATAATTCATGGGAATAGGAGCAAAACATGATTCAACTTCATTGATTTATGGCTTTAAGCAAGATTCTCATAAATATGCAAGGATAATAGCTAGGAGATTCAAAAAACATGTGGAAATGAGCCCCATAATGGATAGACCACCTCAAAAGAAATTTAGTTTTATATTTCTAGAAGATCTTACCAATAGATAATGAATTTGTTTGTTCTATGTTCAATGATTAAATACTTTGAATGGTTGTATCAAAGAATCTGTTGATCTCAAGGAAAATCTAGATATTGATCTCTATTAGATATATGAAATACTCCACCCTCAAGTGACCACAAATGATACATGATGCTCTAAGTTATAAGGCCCCCATTATGAGGAAAAGCCATTGTTAGAGGCTGACTTTGTAGAACTCTAACTTCCAAGTTAGATGAGGTCTATGTTATTGAGATATCAAGCTCAAAATGTGATGATCGAGGATGGCACATATCACTTTCATTTCTGTGACATGTATAGTGGTCATGATGGTATATGTCAGCATACTTTAGTCAGCTTTACTAGATTCATCCATCGAGAGTGATGGCACACTTGCATATTGCGAGCTCACTCATTCACGGGCATTGGGTTTTTCCTTATGTACTCTTCTTTATATTATTGCACTAGCTGTATTGTTGTATTAGTTCATTCTTGTATATTCCTTTTATGTAATAAAAGAAGAAGAACAAGATCATTCTTCTTTGCCTCAATCTATGTGTGTGATCCTCTTTGAGTGTAAGAGTGTGTGAGTGAGCTCTCTTCCTTATCTCCTTCCTTGTGACATGGTATTAGAGTCAGTATGGATATAGAGAGCTCATGGAGAATGTCGATAGTGAAGAGTACATGAGAAGGTGTGGAAAAATCATGATTTAAAAAGGACCTTAGATTGCTATGAAAATTGGCATGAAGGTAGAACGTATCAAATTATTTTTGAGAGTTATCCCTTTAGGGTCACTTGTTTTTCTCACATTTCTTTTTCTTTGAAGCCATCTCAACCTTTGTTTTGATTGTGTAAGGTGGGACCCATGGAAAAATCATGTTAGTTTGGAAAACTCTAACTTGCCTTTTGTTTGGAAATATTCAAATGGTCGAGATCCCAAATTTCAAGTGATTCCATGTACTGCTGATACACAAAAACTATGTTTTTTTTAGATCGAATTGTCACATCATAGTGTGAGAGTATTCAAGCAGAGGGGCTACTTCTAGTGTTTTTGTAGTGTTGCAAATTGTTGTAGAAATGGGCACATAGAGGATGCCATGACTCCAAAAGAGGCTTGGAACACTTTGTTCACATTGTATGAGACCAATACAAAGGCACAAAAATTGCAACTCAAGAACGAGCTGCCTACACTAGAGAAAAAGGGCATGTTGATAAGTGACTACACTTCAAAAATCAAAATCATATGTGAGTCCCTTGCACTTGCATCTATTGGTGTGAATGTAGATGATGATGATGATGATAAGGTGGAAGTGTGCCTTCGTGGTTTAGGAGTTGCATAAAAGTAGTTTATAACTTCTATTTAGACCAAGGAAAATATTTTTAATTTTATTGGTCTAGTATCCATGTGGATTATTGAAGAAAAGAACCTTGTTGAGGACTCAAACTCTCAAGGAAAACCTAGTTTTGAGGAGGTATTCTACTCTAGGAGAGGAAGAGGTAGAGGTTTCAGAAATGGAAGAAGAAACAATAATGAAGACCAAGGTCAACATTAGAATCATGCAAGAGTTAGAGGACATTTAAGAGGCAAGGGGAGCCAAAGAGGGGGCAAAAATTTTCAAAGAAATGATTCCGGTGACGACAATAAAGGATGCTAGAGTTGTGGTAAACTTGGATACTTTGAACATGATTCTAGGTTGAAGAATCAAAATAATAGAAGGCATCGAAACAACTATGTTGATCAATATGATGTTTGTTGATGTCCCAAAATTGAATGGTAATGTATGGTATGTTGATTCCAGTGCTTCAAATCACATGAATAATCATGCAAAATGGCTAAGCACTTTGAAAAAATTTTGAGTTCCTAGATATGTTGAAACAAGCGATCACACATCACATCCAATCGAGCATACAAGAAGCATAAACATCTTGCTGATGTGTTGCATGTTCCAAATATAACAAAGAATCTTATTTCTATTCGATAAATGGTTGAACATGGATTAGAAGTAAGGTTCAATGCTGATGGGTTACATAAAGAAGAGTATAAACAAGATGGAAGATTAATTTCCAAAAGAAACATAGTGGGTAGGATGCACACCTTAAATATGAGAATTCCTAAAAGGAATGCACTCATGTTTGCAAAAGGTATATGAGTTATTTTTGATATACAGATCTGGCACAAACGAACTGGACATGCAAATTTGTAGAAGCTGAAATTGATGGAGTCAAAGGAGATTGTCAATGGACTACCAAATTTCAAGGTTGCAGAGATGCAAAAAACATTTGCAACATGTCTTGGTAAACAATCAAGAGCATTATTTCCACATGACAAGCATGTTAGTGAGAATGTGCTAGAAATAGTACATATAGATTTTTGGGGTCCTACAAAGACCACATATATGGGCTGTTGCAAGTACGGGTATATGAAAAAGGACCATATATGAAAAGTATGGGTATGTTTCATGAAAGATAAGAGTGAGGTGTTCACTCACTTCCAAAATTTTAAGGCTATGATGGAAAAGCAGACATGGAAGTATATTCATACATGTCAAAAATTTAAGTCTACAGTGGAAAAGTAGACAGGGAAGTATATTCATACATGTCAAATGAGTTCAATAGCTTTCTAAAAATTCATGGAATTCGATGATAGTTTTCATGTAGGTATATGCCATATCAAAATGGCATTGTTGATTGCAAAACTAGAAATATTGCAGAAATAGCAAGAGCCTTGATGGTCGAGAATAATATTCCTCATTCATATTGGGCAGAAGCTCTACACACTAATGTATACATCATGAACAAAAACTCTGCTCTTGTACATCAAGTTACACGTAAAGAGAAGTTTACATGCAAAAAGCCACACTTATCACATATGAAAGTATTTGGCTGTATTGCATATGTACATGTTCTAGATGAGTTGAGGATGAATCTTGATCTAAAAGTAGAGAATCGTATCTTCATTGGATATTCCCTTGATAGAATGGGATATAATTGTTGGAACCCACTCACATGAGAGGTGAAGGAAAGCAGAGATGTAGTGTTTGATGAAATGTCAAGCTTCTATGCAAACGCCTAAGAAGGACTTAATCTTGACTCAAATCATAAAGGAAATGATAAAAGATCAAGTGTAGAATCTCAATTTTTAAGTGGATATGATGCATCACCAAACAATAGTTCCAACTCAAATTCATGGAGTGGAAGATTGCATGGAGATTTCAATCTAGAAAATTCATAAATTACATCAAAGAAAGGTAAAAAAAAGCTTTCTATTGGTAGTAAAACATCTACAAGTTTTGAAGACATTGATGGAGATTCAATTGGTTAAGAAAAGAGCCTTGATGAGGAACTTGGATTGCCCTCTGTCAGGACACAAGGAGTAAGAAAGGCACATGCAAATGATACAAGGAGAAGTGACCCAAGACCAAGAAGATTTGGGAGGATGCAGAATTCAATGCAATAATTGATGGATGATAGTTATATGGCTCATCATTAAGCCTACATGACCAAGGTAATACAAGATGCTAAACCTTATTGTTTTGACAATGCAATTGGAAATGCAGATTGGGAGAAAGCTATGGATGAGGAGATGGTTGTACTTTATGGAAATGAAACATGGAAGTTGGTTCCATTGCCATAAGGAAAGAAACCCATATACTGCAAATGGGTTTACAAGGTAAAGCACAATGCTAATGATAGCATAAGTAGGTATAAAGCATGATTGGTAGCAAAAGGATATGCACAAACATATGGCATTGATTATGAGGAAAGGTTCATCCTTGTAGCGAAAATGTTTATTGGCAGAGCACTTATTTATAGCAAAAGGATGGACTTTGCATTATATGGATGTGAAGAATGTCATGAGGAAGGAGAAAAACAAGAGAGTTCACACACACACTCTCACAATAAAAAAGAAGCACACACTCAGATTGAGGCAAGGAAGAATGAACTTCTTCTTCTTCTTCTTCTTCTATTACATAAAAAAGGAATGTACAAGAATGACCCAAAAACAAGAATACAACTACTGCAATATATAAAGACCAATACATAAGGAAAAACCTAATGTCCACGAATGAGTGAGCTGGCAAGAAACAAATGTGACATCACTCTCAGTAGATAAATCTAATAAAGCTCAATGAAGTGTCCCTGACATATACCGGCGTGACCACTATACATGTCAGAGAAATGAAAAAGTGATATGTGTCATCATGGATCATCACACGTTGAGCTTGATATCTCAACACTCCGCCTCAAGCTCAACGCCATGTCTTGTAGTCCAAGCATCTTCCAAAACTTCTTCAACTTCTCTGCTCCAAGTGCTTTAGTGAAAATATCAGCAACCTGCTCATCTGTTCTCACATAAACAAGATCAATATCACCTGCTTATACCTTATCTCTGATGAAGTGATAATGTACCTTGATATGCTTTGTTCTAGCATGGAAAACAGGATTCCATGCTAACTGTATGCTGCTAAGATTATCACAATAGATGATGATAGGCTTTTGCACTTCCACACCTAAATCTGCAAGTAGTAACTCCAGCCATGATGGCTCACATGCTGCCATTGTAGCACCTCTATTCTCAGTCTCTGTACTCGACAAAGCAAAAATGGGTTGCTTCTTGCTGCTCCATGTAATAGATACACCTCCAAGTGAGAATAGAAAGCCACTAGTAGATCGTCTATATGGAGTACTACCAATCCAATCTCCATCGGTGTATCCATGAACTTGAAAATCTACACCATCTTCATAAAACAATGCACAATCCAAAGTAGCTCACATAAAGTAGAGTGCACCTCAGAGCATCCAAATGTGGTTTCCTAGGAACATGCATAAATTGACTTTCAAGTCCAATAGTGTAGCTTAGATCAAGCCTTGTATATCTAAGATATATCAAACTTCCCATAATTTTCTTGTACATAATAGGATTTTCCAATGTTTCATCGGATGTAGTATATAACTTCAAATTATGATCTAATGGCATAGAAATCGGCTTACAATCAGCCATACCATAATTTTGCAGCATATTGAAGGCATATTACCTTTGCCACATCCATATACCTATTTTTGTACATATAAACTCAATGCCTAAGAAATAGCGCAATAGACCAAGATCTTTCATGTCAAATTCATGCATAAGAAGTTGCTTTACCTCTTTGATGTTTTATTCACTATCACCAACTACAATCAAGTCATCAACATAGATAGCCACAACTATGATGCCATCATCACCCTTCCTTGCATATAGTGAATGATCTTCATCACAAATAGAAAATCCAATCATGGCAAAGTGATAAGCAATCCTTGCATGCCATGCATGAGGTGCTTGATTCAGCCCATACAAAGCCTTTTGCAACTTGCAAACGTATTCTGGATGCTTTGAATCTTCATATCCTTGTGGCTGGTCCATGTATAATTCTTCCTGTAACTCACCATGTAGGAAAACATTCTTCACATCCATCTCATGTAAAGTCCATCCTTTTGCTGTAGCTAATGCAACAAGTGTTCTGACAGTAGACATTTTAGCTACAAGGTTGAATGTTTCCTCATAATCAATGCCATAAGTTTGTGCATATCCTTTTGCTACCAACCGTGGTTTATACGTGCTTATGCTACCATCAGCATTTTGCTTTACCTTGTAAATCCACTTGCAACCTATGGGTTTCTTTCCTTGTGGCAATGGAACCAGCTTCCATGTATCGTTTCCATAAAGTGCAACCATCTCCTCATCCATAGCATTTTCCCAATCTACATTTCCAATTGCATCTTCAAAACAAGAAGGTTCCACATCTTGTATTACCTTTGTCATGTAGGCAAAATGACAAGCCACATAACTGTGATACTCCAATCGTTGCATTGATCCACATCCTCCCAGATCTTCTTGGTCCTAGGTCACTTCTCCTTGTATCATCTGCATTTGCCTTTCTTTCTCCTGGAGTCTTCACAGAGGGCAATCCAAGTTCCTCATCAAGAATCTTTTCTAAACCGCTAGAATCTCCATCAACATCTTCAAAACCTGTACACGCTTTACTACTAGCATAAAGCTTTTCTTTACCTTTCTTGGATGTATTTGATGAATTTTCTAGACTAAAATTTCCACGCAATCTTCCACTCCATGGATTTGAGTTGGAACTATTGCTTGGTGATACATCTAGTCCACTCAAAGCTTGAGATTCTGCACTTGATTTTTCAGCATTTTCTTTGTCATTTGGTTCAAGATTCAGTCCTTCTTTGGCATCTACATAGAAGCTTGACATTTCATCAAATACCACATCTTTGCTCATCTTCACCTATCGTGTGAGTGGGTTATAACATTTATATCCCTTTTTCTCAAGGGAGTATTCAATGAAGACACACTTTCTATTTTTGGATCAAGCTTCATCCTCAATTCATCTGGAACATGTACGTTTGCAATACAGCCAAAAACTTTCAGATGTGATAAGTTTGGCTTTTTACTTGTAAACTTCTCTTCAGGTGTAACTTGATGTACACCAACAATCGGAGTTCTGTTCATGATGTATACAACAGTATGAACAACTTCTGCCCAATAACAATGAGGCATGTTCTTCTCAGCCATCAAGACTCTTGCTATTTGTACAATATGTCTATTTTTATGTTCAGCAATGCCATTCTGTTATGGTATGTACCTACATGTAAACTAACGTCAAATCCCATGACTTTTTAGAAAATTGCTAAAGTCACTTGACATGTATTCACCTCCTCCATCAGACCTTAATGTTTGAATATACTTTCCTGTCTGCTTTTCCACCATAACCTTAAAAGTTTGGAAGTGAGTGAACACCTCACTCTTCTCTTTCATGAAATATACCCATACTTTTCGTGTATGGTCATCAATGGAAGTAACATAAAACCTACAACCGCCCATAGATGTGGTCTTCATAGGACCCCCAACATTTGTATGTATTATATCTAGCACATTCTCACTCACATGCTTGTGATGCGGAAACCATGATCTTGACTCTTTACCAAATTGATATGCTACACATACCTTTTGCATTTCTACAACCTTGAAATTTGGTAGTCCATTGACAATCTCCTTTCATTGCATCAATTTCAGCCTTTGCAGATTTGCAAGTCCAATTTGTTTCTGCCAGATCTCTATATCAACAATAAGTCCTGCATGTTTTGCAAACATGGCTGCATTCATTTCAGGAATTTTCACATTTAAGGTGAACATCCTACCCTTTTTGTTTCCTTTGGCAATCAGTCATCGACCCTATCTGTACTCTTCTACATATAACCCATCAGCATTGAACCTAAATTGTAATCCTTGGTCAACCATTTGTCCAACAAAAACCAGATTCTTTGTTATATTTGGAACATGCAGCACATCAGCAAGATGTTTTACCTTTCCGTCCTTCATAGACACTGCTATATTTCATGTATGCTCGATAGGATGTGATGTGTCATCACCTATTTCAACATATCCAGGAACTAGCAATTTTTGCAAACTACTAAACCATTCTGCATGATTGGTCATGTGATTTGAAGCACTTGAATCAACATACCAGACATTACCATTCGATTTTGAATTATCAGCAAACATCATATTCATCATATGATGTTGAACCATGAATAGCTTCTCAAAATCATCTACACTTGTGGATGCATAGTTGTTTTGTTGCCTTCTATTATTTTGATTCTTCAATGTGCAATCACGTTCAAATTGTCAATGCGTACCACAATTCCAACATCCTTTACTATCATTACCTGAATAATTTCTTTGGAAACTTCTACGGCCTCTTTGGCTCCTCCTACCTTGAAACTGTCCTCTTCCTCCTACATGATTTTGTTGTTGACCTTGGTCTTGGTTATTGTGTCCTTTTCCACTTCCGAAGCCTCTGTCTCTACCTCTTCCTCTCCCAGATTAGAATACCTACTCAAAACTGGTTTTTTCTTGGGAGTTTGAATCCTCACCAAGATTCTTTTCTTCAATAATCAGTATAGATACAAGATTAGCAAAATTTGGAATATTTTCCCTGGTCTGTATAGAAGTTCTCAACTGCTTATATGTAGCTCCTAAACCACAAAGGCGTACTTTCACCTTATCATCATCATCTACATTCACTCCAATAGATGCAAGCGACTCACATATGCTTTTGATTTTTAGTGAATAGTCACTTATCGACATGCTCTTTTTCTCCAAGGTATGCAACTCGTTCTTGAGTTGCAATTTCCGTGCCTTTGTATTGGTCTCATCCAATGTGACCAAACTGTTCCAAGCCTCCTTTGGAGTCTTGGCATCTTGTATGTGCCCAATCATGCTATCCCATATGCTAACAGATAGCCAATACATTACCTTTCATGCTCCTTGATTCCATTCTTCATATGCTCTTAACTGGTCTGTAGTCTGATTCCTCTCTAATAACTGGGGAGCATTTTCATTCTCTCATTCGACGTACTTCCAATAGCCTTTTCCCATCAGGAAATTTGTCATTCTAAATCTCCAAGTATTGAAGTTGTTCTTGTCCAGCTTATCGCTCATAAGCTCACTCATTCCATCTGCGTTTGCCATTTTTGCAGCTATTGATAATACTGCAAAACACTACAAGCAACACTTCTACTTGAACACTATCGCACTGTGACATGACAATTTGATCTTATAAAAACACAATTTTCATGTATCAACAATATAGAGAATCGCTTGAAATTCTAGATCTGGAATATATGAGTGTTGCCAAACATGATGCAAGTTGCAATTTTGCAAACTGACCTAGTTTTTGTGTGGGCCCCACCTTATGGCCTCAAAACAAAGGTCGAGATGGCTTTGAAAAGCTAATCTGACAAAAACAAGTGACCCTAAAGGGATAACTCTCGAAAATGTTTTGAGGTCTTTTACCTTCATGCCAATTTTTGTAGCAATCTGAGGTCGTTTGAGAATCATGCTTTCTCCATGCCTTGTCGCGTACTCTTCACCGCCGGCCTTCTCCACGAGCTCTCTATAGCCACACTGGCTTTGATACCATGTCACGAGGAATGAGATAAGGAAGAGAGTTCACACACATACTCTCACAATAAAAAAGAAGCACACACTCATATTGAGGCAAGGAAGAATGATCTTCTTCTTCTTCTTCTTCTTCTTCTTCTTCTATTACATAAATAGGAATGTACAAGACTGACCCAAAAACAAGAATACAACTACTACAATATATAAAGACTAGTACATAAGGAAAAACCTAATGTCCACGAATGAGTGAGCTTGCAAGAAACAAATGTGCTATCAATCTCAGTAGATAAATCTAATAAAGCTCAATGAAGTGTCCATGACATATACCGGTGTGACCACTATACGTGTCAAAGAAATGAAAAAGTGATACGTGTCATCCTAGATCATCAAACGTTGAGCTTGATATCTCAACAAAGAATGCTTTCTTACATGGTGAGTTAGAGGAAGAAGTATAAGTGGACCAACTAGAAGGATATGAAGATTCAAAGCAGCGAAAATATGTTTGCAAGTTGCCAAGGGCTTTGTATGGGCTTAAACAAGCCACTCATGGTTGGCATGCAAGGATTGTTAATTACTTAACCACCATTGGATTTTCTCTGTGTGATGCCAATCATTCATTATATCCAAGGAAGGGTGATGATGACATCATGATTGTGGCTATTTATGTTGATGAATTGATTGTAGGAGGTGATAATAAGGAAAGCATTAAAGAGGTGAAGCAACTCCTTATGTTGAAATTTTCGACATGAAAGATCTTGATGTGCTGCACTATTTTTTGGGCATTGTGTTTATACATAGAGAAGTAGGTATATGGATGTCACAAAGGCAATATTCCTTGAGTATGCGCCAAATTTATGGTATGGTTGATTGTAAGATGAAAGATCTTGTTGTGCTGCACTATTTTTTGGGCATTGTGTTTATACATACAGAAATAGGTATATGGATGTCACAAAGGTAATATGCCTTGAGTATGCTCCAAAATTACGGTATGGCTGATTGTAAGCCAATCTCTATGCCATTAGATTAGAATTTTAAGTTCGATACTATATTAGGTGAAGCATTAAAAAATGCTACTATGTATAAGAAAATTTGGGAAGTTTGATATATCTCACAATTGCAAAGCCTGATCTAAGCTACACTCTTGGACTTGAAAGTCAATTTATGCAGGCTCCTAAGAAATTGCATTTTGATGCTCTGACGTTCACTCTATGTTATGTAAGTGCTACTTTGGATTATGCATTGTTTTATGAAGTTGGTGCAGATTTGCAGGTTCATAGATATACCAATGTAGATTGGGCTAGTAGTATTCTAGATAGGAGATCTACTAGTGGCTTTCTTTTCTAACTTGGGAGTGCAGTTATTACATGGAGCAACAAAAAGCACTCCACTATTGCTTTCTTGAGTACAAAGGCTCAGCATAGAGGTGTTACAATGTAGCATGTGAAGCATCATGGTTAGAGATGCTACTTTTAGATTTAGGTGTGGAAGCGCAAAATATGATAATCATCTATTATGATAGTCTTAGTAGCATTTGATTAGCACAAAATCCTATTTTTCATGCTCAAACAAAGCATATCAAGGTACTTTACCACTTTATTACAGAGAAGGTATTAGCAGGTGATATTGATCTTGTTTATGTGAGGGCAGATGAGTAGGTTGCTAATATTTTCACTAAAGCACTTAGAGTAGAGAAGCTAAAGAAGTTTCAGAAGATGCTTGGATTTGAGGACAACATGTTGAGCTTGAGGGGAAGTGTTGAGATATCAAGCTCAACATGTGATGATCAAGGATGACACATATGTTGAAACATCAAGCTTACACTATGCTTGAGGTGGATTTGATCTACATCAAAGGCTATCATGTCGAAAGAATATCCGTTGGAGAGTTCTTTTTCTTATGCTCATTTATTATATTTCTTTGAGAGCTTTTGGATGGTTCATTTACTGTTGTAAAAGCCTTGAGCTTTACACATGTAAAGGTAGAAAGATAAAGCCCAAATCCCAAAAATTTGTGGTGGTTGAAGTTGCATTCAATCAAGCAATCAAATCACCTAAAAGTAGATCAAAATAGATCTTCACTTTTCCTAGATTGTAGGAAAGTGAATTGATTCCCTCCAATAACCATTTCCACTTTCATTTGAATTCAAACTTCACTTGTAGAAGTCGTGGAACACTCCTAGAGTCTATATAAAGACTTGAAATTATTTTTACATTACATGGAAGCAATATACATACACTTGTGACCATCATTGTCTTGCTCCTTCAATTCTCTACATCATCTTCTTCGCCAATAGTAATCTTGCAGAGGAAGCTGCTCTCTTTCCAGAGCTCCAAAATTGAGTGCAACATGGCTCATTGGAAAGATATTTGTCTAGTCTATGTCTATAAAGTTTCATAGCATTTGAATCAGTAGATTGGGAGAAATCACAGTTTTTATGTCTCAGGGTCAATGTCTACGTATTCTTGAAAAATAGGAAGTACCACCGGTGAATGTCTCATTCATTCCTATTGCATATTTTGCTTATTCCTTATACTTTTGTGCATTATATACACTCAAACCTATATTTATCACTCCCATAAAAGTATTTTTTCTAATTGTAATCACGCTGGTCGTTATGGGCATTTGAAGTTCATTGTCTCTTCCATAGATAGTAAGTTTTTGAGCTAGTCGACCCACGAACCTATCTATTTTGTATCGACTCATTCTCCTTGATGCTCCAAAGTACATAGTGTGTTTCTTTGCACTTATGGCATGCCTATAAGGTCTATTTGAGTCTCCATAAGCTCAAGGGCTGGTCTTATGCGGGTTTTCTAGACCAAACTTTGTCGCTTCGAAACGCTTTTTCTACCTTCTACAAGATTCTCCAAGTTCTTTCAGTGGTATCAGAGCTAGAACAAGATGGGTGACGGCTTGCCCTCAATGATCGAGAAGCTTGATCAACACAACTACGCGGCTTGGCAAATCAAAATGGAGGCCTATTTGCAAGGTAGAAATCTTTATGGAATTGTAGCAAGTGATGAAGCTATGCCTATTCTAAGATCCATAGGAGGACCTACACAAGAGGAGATAGATAAGCTCACAGTTTGGTGCGCAAGGGATGCTCAAGCAAGATCGTATATACAAAATTCCATCTCTGACTTTCTATTACCACATATTAGAGGATGCAAGACATCTCAAGAGACTTGGGATGCCCTCGAGACTTTCTTTTCTGCTAGTACCAAAGCAAGAAAGAATCATCTTTGGAACAAGTTCAACCAAATGAAGAAGACACCTAAACAAACCATCACAGAGTTTCTTACCAAGGTCAAGGAGGTTGCGGATTAGTTAGCATCCATTCGAGAGCTGATTGAAGAAGAGTTCATCATGAGGAAAATTCTCAACAGCATTCGAAGTGATAAGCAATGGCAATCCTTCAGGACGGCTTATGAACTCATCACGGATGTGCAAACTCCAGACTTCAACATCTTTCTTGGAAAACTCTTCAATCAAGAAGCCAACAATAGCATAAAGGAAGGTAACTCTTATCGTAATTCAACTAGTGCTCTATATGTAGATAAGAAGGATAAGAAGCAGAAAGGCAGGAAGAAGGAAGAAGATGAAGAAGAGACTTCCCAAGCCAACTTTGCAAGCAAGAGCAAGTGGAAAGGGAAGAAGAAAGGACCAAAGTAAGACAAAGCCAAAGCTCAAAATGTTCAACCTTGTGCGATATGCCATAAGACCAACCACACCACTCAGAATTTCTGGTTCAATGGAAAGACCCAGAAAGGAAGTGGAAGAGGTGGATATGGTAGCAAGAGAGGTAGAGGTGGACACAACTTCAACAATAACAATAGGAGCTATAATAGAAGGGACTACAACAATTATTCAGAAGATCAACCACATGAGGACTCATTGCTTCTTATGAATCTAAGCCACAAAGAAGGTAAAGAAGATGATCATTTGTTCTACATGGATTCAAGATGTTCGAATCATGTTGCAGGCAACATTGCTCTTCTATCTAATTTGGAAAGTCCAAAGCATAGACATGAAGTGCAAACAAGGGATGACACAAAGCACAAAGTGGAGAAGATTGGTAATGTCAAAGCTTCCAATGGCAGGAAAAACATTCTAAGTAAGATTCTCTATGTACCCACTATCACTAAAAACCTAATAAGTGTAGGCCAAATAGTTGAAAAAGGCTTGCAAGTTAGGTTCACCCAACATGGAGCTTTTGTGGAAGATCCATGTCAAGGCTTCAAAAAGATAGCCCGAGGTGAGAAGCATGGTAGGCTCTTTACTTTTGAAGTAGGAGAAACCAAGAACATCGCTCTATTCAACTTTGGGTCTCAACCCTAAGTGAGCTTGAAGTATGGCATAAGAGACTTTCTTATGTGAATGAAAGAATCTTGAAGGATATATGCATGGATCAAAGTGTTCTAGGACTGCCGAACATATTAAAGCAACACATGATCAACAGGTGTGATGCATATAAGATTGGGAAGGCACAAAGACAACCATTCGACCACAAAGGCTACATCCACAACAACGTATTGGACTTAGTACATATAGATGTATGGGGACCAAGTCAAGAACCTTCATTGGCAGGATCAAGGTATCATGTCTCATTTATTGACGACCATAGTAGATGGACTATTGTATACTTTATCAAGAGTAAGAATGAAGTGTTTGATTGCTTCTAGAAGTATCTTGCACATGTGGAGAATCATACAGGTAGATCACTAAAGAAGCTTAGATCTGATGGAGGGGGAGAATACTTTTCCAAAGAGTTTGATGTGTTCTTGTAGGACAAAGGTATCAAAAGGGAAGTGACTACTAGGTACTCTCCTCAACTAAATGGAATTGTAGAGAGGAGAAACAAGACACTAGTTGGATCAGCCCGAACAATGCTTGAAGAGAAGAAGTTGCCACATTATCTATGGGTAGAAGCTATTTCAACTGTTGTGTACCTTGTCAATAGACCACCATCCAAATCACTTCAAGGTATGACTCCTAATGAAGCTTGGCATGGAAGAAAATCTAGTCTTGGACGTTGCAAGGTTTTTGGTTGTTTAGCTTATGTTCATGTATCATCACAAATAAGAGGAAAGCTAGATGAAAGGGCAACAAAGGCAGTGTTTATTGGATATGATTCAACTCAGATGGGTTACAGTTTCTTCAATCCTTCAACCAAGCAATTCACTACAAGTAGAGATGTTGTGTTTGAAGAACACAAGTCTTGGTATGATGAAGACAAACAAAAGGTAAGACTACCATATGATCTTGATTCTGACTCTTATCAATTAGGAAGAAAGCATGATACATAGGTCCGGGATCCAAGAAGTGATACAGATGATGACCAAGATGAAAGGGAAAAGGATTACAAGCTATGGAAGTCAAGAGGCAAAGCAAAGATGCAAGAGGTTAGAGAATGCTCCAAATAAGCACCTAGAAGATCAAAAAGAGAGAAGAAACAACCAGAAAGGTATGGATATGATTCCACATTTGTTATGAAGCATTCAATATACTTGGCAAAAGACTCTATTTCAGAGGAACCCTCAACCTATGAAGAGGCAAAGGGAAACCCTAATTGGGAAAAGGCCATGAAAGAAGAAATAGATGCATTAAAGGAGATGGACACTTGGGATTTGGTTCCAATGTCGCCAAATCAAAAGTTAATTGGTTGAAGATGGGTATATAAAGTTAAAAGAAACTCAGGTGGATCAGTTTGCAAGTACAAGGCAAGATTAGTTGCCAAAGGATGCTCAAAAACTCATGGTCCAGACTATGAGGAAACATTCTCACCAGTTGCAAAGATGACTACAATCAGGACATTGATAAGTGTAGCTGCTGCAAGGAATTGGAGACTCCTCCAACTTGATGTGAAAAATGCATTCTTAAATGATTGGATAAGTGAAGAGGTATACATGTCACAACCACCAGGTTTTCAAAACCCTAATCATCCATCTTATGTTTGCAGACTTATGAAAGCATTCCAAGCTCCTAGAGCTTGGAATTACAGGTTGGTTACATATCTTCAAGATCAAGGGTTCAAAGCTAGCAGCTCAGATCCTTCTCTATTCATCAAAAGGGATCACAATGAGGTTATCTATCTATGTGTATATGTAGATGCTATTATTGTGGCAGGTGATGATCTAAATCGCATTCAAAGGATCAAGAGACACATGCAAGAGGAGTTCAAAATCAGTGACCTAGGTGAGCTCACATATTTCCTAGGTATGCAGGTGATATATACAGATGAAGGAATGTATTTGACTCAGGGAAGATACATTCAGGATCTTCTTCTCAAGTTCAAAATGGAGAACACTAAACCTACAGGTACACCTTTGGAGATGAATCATAAACTTAGTGTTTATGAAGGTGAGAAAATTGAAGACCTAAAAGAATATCAAAGCTTGGTAGGTAGCTTGATATATGCTACTCATACAAGGGCATACATCTCATATAGTGTGGGAGTGCTTAGTCAGTTCATGCACTCACCGAGAAGACCACACATGGATGCAGCTAAGAGAGTACTTAAGTATCTCAAAGGTACAATCAACGAAGGTATATTCTATCCTTACTCTTCAGATTTGGATATCAAAATCTACTCATATGCAGATTGGGCAGGAGCTAAGGATGATAGAAAAAGTACATCTGGTTACTCAGCATTTGCAGGTTCAAAGCTAGTGTCATGGACTTCCAAGAAGCAACCAACAGTTGCTTTATCCTCAACTGAAGCAAAGTACAGAGGCATGAACATAGCAACTCAAGAGGCAATATGGTTAAAAGCCTTCTATACAGATTTGGGACTTGTGAGTTCCAAACCTCACATATTTGGAGATAATATAAGTTCCATGCATCTGGCAGCAAATCCTATTGTCCATGCAAGAACCAAGCACATAGAGCTCCATTACCACTTCATCAGGGAGAAGCTCATGGCAAAGGAGATTGACATTTCTTTTGTTCCAACTGAAAAGCAAGTAGCAGATATGATGACGAAGGCACTTGATGGAATAAAGCTTTGTAGATTCAAAGCTATGGCAGGTATTCAACCTATCAGAGAATGAAGACTCAAGCATACTTTAGCTTGAAGAAGAGCTATTGGAACATCAAGCTTACACTATGCTTGAGGTGGATTTGATCTACATCAAAGGCCATAGCGTCGAAAGAATATCTGTTGGAGAGTTCTTTTTCTTATGCTCATTTATTGTATTTTTTTGAGAGATTTTTGATGGTTCATTTACTGTTGTAAAAGCCTTGAGCTTTACACATGTAAAGGCAGAAAGATAAAGCCCAAATCCCATGAATTTTGGGTGGTTGAAGCTGCATTCAATCAAGCAGTCAAATCACCTAAAAGTAGATCAAAGTAGATCTTCACTTTTCCTAGATTATAGGAAAGTGAATTGATTCCCTCCAACAACCATTTCCACCTTCATTTAAATTCAAACTTCACTTGTAGAAGTCGTGGAACACTCCTAGAGTCTATATAAAGACTTGAAATTACTTTTACATTACATGGAAGTAATATACATACACTTGTGACCATGATTGTCTTGCTCCTTCAATTCTCTGCATCATCTTCTTTGCCAATAGTAATCTTGCAGAGGCTGCTGCTCTCTCTCCAGAGTTTCAAATTGAGTGCGAGATGGCTCATTGGAAAAGTGTTAGTGGATAGTTTATTCTTCTAAATTTTCATAGCATTTGGTTTAGTAGATTGGGAAAAATTGGAGTTTTTCTATCTCGAGGTCAATCTTTGCATATTCCTGAAAAATAGGAAGTACCACCAGTGAATTTCTCATTCATTCCTATAGCATGTTTTGCTTATTCATTATAATTTTGTGCATTCTATAAACTCAACCTTATGTGTATCACTCTCATAAAAGGATTTTTTCTAATTGTAATCACGCTGGTCCCTATGGGCATTTGAAGTTCATTGTCTCTTCCATAGATAGTAAATTTTTTAGCTAGTCGACCCGCGAACCTATCTGTTTTGTATCGACTCATTCTCCTTGATGCTCCAAAGTACATAGTGTGTTTGTTTGCACTTATTGCATGCCTATAAGGTCTATTTGAGTCTCCATGAGCTCAAGGGCTGGTCTTGTGCCAGTTGGCTAGACCAAATTTCGTCGCTTCGAAATGCTTTTTCTACCTTCTACAAGCTTCTCCAAGTTCTTTCAACATATCACTTTTTCATTTCTCTCACATGTACAATGTACTTTAATGAGCTTTAATAGATTCATCTACAAAAAGTGATGGCACACTTATTTCTTGCTAGCTCACTCATTTGGGGATATTGCATTTTTCCTTATGTAGTGTTCTTTATATATTGCACTAGTTATATTGTTGTATTAGGTCATTCTTGTATATTCATTTTATGTAGTAGAAGAAGAAGAAGAAGAAGATCATTCTCGCTTGCCTCAATGTGTGTGTGTGATCCTCTTTGAGTGTGAGAGTGTGTGAGTGATCTCTCTTCCTTATCTCTTTCCTTGTGACATATGTGTGACCATTGATAGTAATAAATGATCTTTGAGAGCCTACCCATTAGGTTAGTTAGGGCATAAACTTTCGGGTCATTGAGTTGTCATTCAACATGAAAATAAACTCCTTGTGGTGCTATGAGGATTCCCCAAATCACCTTAATAGGTGGAATGCAGAAGTTGGATTGCCCCTTCTTTGTGGTCTAGGGGCAGTTGAAGATTCGGAACAGATGGCTCCTTGGTGTTTGACATAAGTGCCTCTCATCATATGGCCAACAAAAAAGACCTTTACAATTCCTTATAGCCTCTATGTTGGAGTTTGAGGTATGTGATAGCACACGAACAGCACAAGGAAGAAGAAGAGGCTTGGAGCACAACACATAATACTGAATGTATTACTAGTAGAATGTACAAAGATAAGTGACCCATTAGGGCAATCTCGAATGACTTGCTTTCTCTGCATTTTGTCAATTTTGTATATGCCCTAAAGGGTCGGCAATAGCAATCCCATTTGAATGCGATTAGTATTCTATGCGGATTCCAGCTAAACAGAAACTAATTTTAGGTAATGCACCCTTTCTTTTTTCCTTACTTGTTCATCAAGGCCATTCATATGTATTCTTGAAAAAATTATGGATTGAACCCCTAGTTGACTTATTAATTTGATCATTGCAGTTATTTGTCCATTGGTCGATGTTCTGACTCATACTACAGAAAAAGTTTGTATTTAACTAACTGATTTTTACCACATTTCAGGAGGAAGGCAAGAAAGAGATCGATGGAGTTCTTTCTGAATTTCCACACTGGAAATTAACACTTTAGTTTTATGGTTACCGCTCATATTCCTTTTGATCTCCCATTCTCAATTCTTAGTATCTACCTTTGCCTCATACGACTCTTTTTTCTTATTTACTATTAGTTGACAAACAATTTCCGGATCTAATTCGCTATTTTCACAAAGTGCCAAAATTGGTTTTTCAATCAAAAAAAGAAAATTTTTGTATTTTGATCCAATCTCCTTTTTTTGTGCAGAAAAAAAACATAACCATTTTTTTACCCAGTTAATTCAATGAAATTTGACTTATTAATAAGGATTACTTCGTTCCAAATCGTTAATCCAGAAGTAAATAAGATTATACTCGAGAGTGGAATCATTTATAATTATTACCCAGCCTTCCCTACCCGGGCTGAGTTTTTTCTTTTAGGTGAAGAAGAAAAAAGTAGAACGAAAGATATCTATATCTATTGTATTTGATTGTTGATTTTTTCTTACTACTATTTATCTTTGTTCACAAGTTTGATTTCATACAACTCTCTTGCGTATATTAGTGTTTCTCCTTATTTACTTTTTTTTTCTAGGTATGAAAGAATTAGAAACTGACTACTAAATTTTCTCCGTTTCAAGCCTAGATAAGGATAATCACTGACTTGGGATTAGGTAGCACAGATCTGATATTTTATTCCTCTATTTTTACGTAAACATAACCATTTTTTTACCCAGTTAATTCAATGAAATTGGACTTATTAATAAGGATTACTTCGTTCCAAATCGTTATTCCAGAAGTAATTTCGTCGCTTCGAAATGCTTTTTCTACCTTCTACAAGCTTCTCCAAGTTCTTTCAACATATCACTTTTTCATTTCTCTCACATGTACAATGTACTTTAATGAGCTTTAATAGATTCATCTACAAAAAGTGATGGCACACTTATTTCTTGCTAGCTCACTCATTCAGGGATATTGCATTTTTCCTTATGTAGTGTTCTTTATATATTGCACTAGTTATATTGTTGTATTAGGTCATTCTTGTATATTCATTTTATGTAGTAGAAGAAGAAGAAGAAGAAGATCATTCTCGCTTGCCTCAATGTGTGTGTGTGATCCTCTTTGAGTGTGAGAGTGTGTGAGTGATCTCTCTTCCTTATCTCTTTCCTTGTGACATATGTGTGACCATTGATAGTAATAGATGATCTTTGAGAGCCTACCCATTAGGTTAGTTAGGGCATAAACTTTCGGGTCATTGAGTTGTCATTCAACATGAAAATAAACTCCTTGTGGTGCTATGAGGATTCCCCAAATCACCTTAATAGGTGGAATGCAGAAGTTGGATTGCCCCTTCTTTGTGGTCTAGGGGCAGTTGAAGATTCGGAACAGATGGCTCCTTGGTGTTTGACATAAGTGCCTCTCATCATATGGCCAGCAAAAAAGACCTTTACAATTCCTTATAGCCTCTATGTTGGAGTTTGAGGTATGTGATAGCACACGAACAGCACAAGGAAGAAGAAGAGGCTTGGAGCACAACACATAATACTGAATGTATTACTAGTAGAATGTACAAAGATAAGTGACCCATTAGGGCAATCTCAAATGAGTTGCTTTCTCTGCATTTTGTCAATTTTGTATACGCCCTAATTTTCATTATAGGGAGAAGGGTCGGCAATAGCAATCCCATTTGAATGCGATTAGTATTCTACGCGGATTCCAGCTAAACAGAAACTAATTTTAGGTAATGCACCCTTTCTTTTTTCCTTACTTGTTCATCAAGGCCATTCATATGTATTCTTGAAAAAATTATGGATTGAACCCCTAGTTGACTTATTAATTTGATCATTGCAGTTATTTGTCCATTCGTCGATGTTCTGACTCATACTACAGAAAAAGTTTGTATTTAACTAACTGATTTTTACCACATTTCAGGAGGAAGGCAAGAAAGAGATCGATGGAGTTCTTTCTGAATTTCCACACAGGAAATTAACACTTTAGTTTTATGGTAACCGCTCATATTCCTTTTGATCTCCCATTCTGAATTCTTAGTATCTGCCTTTGCCTCATACGACTCTTTTTTCTTATTTACTATTAGTTGACAAACAATTTCCGGATCTAATTCGCTATTTTCACAAAGTGCCAAAATTGGTTTTTCAATCAAAAAAAGAAAATTTCTGTATTTTGATCCAATCTCCTTTTTTTGTGCAGAAAAAAACATAACCATTTTTTTACCCAGTTAATTCAATGAAATTTGACTTATTAATAAGGATTACTTCGTTCCAAATCGTTATTCCAGAAGTAAATATGATTATACTCGAGAGTGGAATCATTTATAATTATTACCCAGCCTTCCCTACCCAGGCTGAGTTTTTTCTTCTAGGTGAAGAAGAAAAAAGTAGAACGAAAGATATCTATATCTATTGTATTTGATTGTTGATTTTTTTTTACTACTATTTATCTTTGTTCACAAGTTTGATTTCATACAACTCTCTTGCGTATATTAGTGTTTCTCCCTATTTACTTTTTTTTTTCTAGGTATGAAAGAATTAGAAACTGACTACTAAATTTTCTCCGTTTCAAGCCTAGATAAGGATAATCACTGACTTGGGATTAGGTAGCACAGATCTGATATTTTATTCCTCTATTTTTGCGTAAACATAACCATTTTTTTACCCAGTTAATTCAATGAAATTTGACTTATTAATAAGGATTACTTCGTTCCAAATCGTTATTTCAAAAGTAATTTCGTCGCTTCGAAATGCTTTTTCTACCTTCTACAAGCTTCTCCAAGTTCTTTCAACATATCACTTTTTCATTTCTCTCACATGTACAATGTACTTTAATGAGCTTTAATAGATTCATCTACAAAAAGTGATGGCACACTTATTTCTTGCTAGCTCACTCATTCGGGGATATTGCATTTTTCCTTATGTAGTGTTCTTTATATATTGCACTAGTTATATTGTTGTATTAGGTCATTCTTGTATATTCATTTTATGTAGTAGAAGAAGAAGAAGAAGAAGATCATTCTCGCTTGCCTCAATGTGTGTGTGTGATCCTCTTTGAGTGTGAGAGTGTGTGAGTGATCTCTCTTCCTTATCTCTTTCCTTGTGACATATGTGTGACCATTGATAGTAATAGATGATCTTTGAGAGCCTACCCATTAGGTTAGTTAGGGCATAAACTTTCGGGTCATTGAGTTGTCATTCAACATGAAAATAAACTCCTTGTGGTGCTATGAGGATTCCCCAAATCACCTTAATAGATGGAATGCAGAAGTTGGATTGCCCCTTCTTTGTGGTCTAGGGGCAGTTGAAGATTTGGAACAGATGGCTCCTTGGTGTTTGACAT